>JAQLOL010000020.1:9544189-9555351 GCA_029783665.1 Naso thynnoides | reverse complement strand
GAAAAGACTGGACCCACAATGCAGACTCAAAAATGGTAGGAAAGAATTCAACAGTTTATTGTGTGATTAAAAAAACAGTCTAACTGAATGAGACAAACAGAATGGGAGCTAGGTGAGTGTGGAGAAAACAAGCAGGCGTCCGGGATAACTGCGTGGGAAAATCCAGTGAAGGTGAGCAAACAAAAAATCAAGGCTGGGCGAGGCAACTGAGCAGGTGAGCATGGCAGGGTGCGAAGGTTACAACAACAAACTGGCGAAGAGTGGAGCGTGAGACCAGGTATTAAAGCAGCAGCGGGGGGGAGGATGTAATCGAGGAAGATGACCGGCAGGTGCTTGAAGGTGAGTAGGTGAGGGAAACCAGGTCAGCCCCACCCAGCCAAAAACACAGACAGGGAAGACAGGACAACACACACAGAGAACAAGAGGGGTGGGGAGAACGGAGGAAAAACAAAGGGAACAAGACAAAAAACTGTGGCTTCTAACAAAACTGCTCACACTCAGACATTAAACACGTGACATAATGGTGCCAAAAACCCTGTTTATGCTGTCCACAGGACGACACTGTAAACAGGGTTTTTGAATGTCTACACCCTGGCAGGAGTTTCCCAAAAGCTGTTTATGATTCACACATTTAGCGCAGCTCTTCCTTATTTTTCTGCTTTGCCTCTTCACTAGTGCCATTTGAAACTTTTTATCTGACGAATCAGTTAGAAGCAGCTGTATTAGCGATACTGGGTTCAAAAAATGCTGCTCAAGGTATAACTAAACTCCCAGACTTCTGGCTGAAGTGCCTCATTCCTGAAATTCAAAAAATGCATCTGGAATCTTCTGGTTGTCTGGCAATTGGTCTCAGCCTGAAGACTGTACTTAAGCCCTGTACTTGAGTAAATTTAGTTACTTTCCACAACTGTTTAGACCAGTGTGACAATCAACAACAAACATTTACCAGTGCATGGAAGTTCTCTGTGGACAAACAGCAACATAAACAATAGACTGGCTTGTCCTCTGCCTGCTGAACATAATGTACCAGTTAGATAATAAATAGATATTTAAGAGCCGTGAAGTCAGTTTTTTTGTTGTTGTTTTTGTTTTTTCTTCTCTAACAAGGTTACAGGTCACTCTCTGGATTTAGTTTTTCCTCAGCAGTTTTCAAGGAATTATTATTGTTTGTATTGCTCACAAACAAACAAGGTAATGAATTGTTGTCACATATTGAATGAACGAACATAAAAGAGATGTTGATGAACTGTACTGATTTATTGCAGCTTTTCTAGTGTGTTTTAATGTCTAAACAATGAAAAAGTAATTATGGTGAGTCTGTAACCTCAGCTAACAAAACAGATTTTGTCCTTGTGTATGAGAGCATTTTGTTTTGGGAGGGAACTGTGCTTGTGACTATATTCATTAAAAGCTATTACTCTGTTAAGTTATGAAGTATCAGCCTCTAGCAGATGCTTGTAGTTTTGGAATATGTATACATTGCTTGTTGGCTGTTTGGAAGTCGGGGTAATGTCCATAGATTAGTGGTGAAGGTCGAATTTTACAGGAAAGCCAAAGTTCTGTTAACTGTCTGCAGTCATTGACAGTCAGCAGATTCGAGAAGTTGCTGCTTTTTATACCATTTATTGAAAGAAAGACTCTACAGAGTCTGTTTCAGTGAATATTTATGGTTGATTATTGACAAATAGGTAAAGTTTTTGTTGATGGTAATTGTTTGTATGTGTCTCCCTCCTTAGCACTTTGTCATTCTGGGATGTGCGAGTGCAGAAATCGCCGAATCAGCCGTTGTTCGACAGAAAGCAGACTGTAGATCAGAAGACCCAGGTGTCACCCCGCTTTGTCCATGACACTTTCAAACACCTGGACCGGACATGGAGACCTCTGTTCAAGGTACTGCAATATGGAACTTGTGATTTAATAATAATAATAACTTAATTTATACAGCACCTTTCAAAACAAAGTTACAGAGTGCTTTAAAATTAAAATATAGCAGTAGAAATAAGCAGTAAAACAAATAAATAGGATCCCAAACATTGATTAAAAACATGATAAAAGTTAAAACAAATGCCAACTGTTAAGAAAAAGCCTAACAATAAAAATCAGTATTAAGAATAGATTTAAAAGAGGTTATAGTTACTGCCTGAGATCTCCAGACAAGGAGTTCCACAGCTGTGGTGATGCACAGATACAACAGGTGCCTTTTTTACTGTTTTCGCCTTCGCCCCTCAAACATCCTGAGTCCGCCAGTGGTCAGGCTTCAGTGTTAGTTTAAGGGGAAAGCAGAGCTCTTGAAAAAAACAAGTAAAGGCAAAAGTTTGGCTATCAGATTATTAAATCTTTTGGTTATGCGTGAAGGCTCACCAATTCTCCTTTTGCAACTTTGCAACCGTAAGTAGAACTGATCACTGCTATTGCTTTGAATATAATGAAATTCTGCTTGGAAAATACAGAGCTACACCAGGTGATAGCCCTCATCTCACTGTAGCCCCACCCTGCACTTTGATGGGATTGGTTCCAGAGGTATATGACCATGGTTTTCTGAATGCATGGTTATGAGTTCTAATCTGGAGATACTCTTGCATGGTGTTTATTACTTATCTTGCCTCTGATATGTCCAGAAGCATATAAAAAAACACCATGTGAGCTTGCTAAAAAGGTCAAATCCTTGATTTTCTCTTGACGTAATCTATCAATTAATTATTACATGTTAACAGGTATTGCTTGAGGTCAAAGTGTCTAACACAATAGATTAACATAAGTTCACGAATACATCTGTATTCCACATAATGTAGCAAGTAAATTCAGATCTAGATCTTTTTTATGGAACCAACTAAGAAATTTGATTTAGTATTGAATTTAATATTGAAAACACATTTGAAAAGGATATTGGGGAGCAGATTTGTAAAAGCTTTATGTTTTGCTGATTTCACACAGTGCTAAAAAAATTCAATTACAATGTGAATGAAATTATGTTTAACCTACATTTAGAAGCTATGTTTATATGTGTTTATGTACGCTGTCTGTGAATGTTCTCATTTGTCCAGGTCATAGTCATCTCTGGGCAACTGAATCAAAAGCAACTGGAATTATTCAGTCCAGTTGCTTTTGATTTAGTTGCCCCGAGATGTTTACCTATGTATTTCTGTAAGTGGGGCTCATTAAATGTGTGTTAGTGTGCAGCCCCTATGAGCACAGTCTGTGATCTTGTGTAAGATTATGTTTGAGTTTCTGTGAGTTCTTTAAATTTCAGTTGTTGTCTTCGTCTCTGCCGTGTGTCAGGTTTCCCTGCCCAAGATCAATACCAGCGGAGAATACGCTCCTTTGAAGTTCAGCCTGGAACCCTACACCCGTGATGATCATAATACGGGTAAGACCACAGGTGAGGGATTTTACCCTCGAGGCCACATTGGTTTATTTGTTTCTATCTGCTGCACCATCTCTCCCCTTTCTTACTTTCAGTCACACATATGTGCATTACTCAGTTGTAACGATTTGCATGCTGACTGCTTTTATTGCTGGATGAAAAATACAGCACACACACACACACACACACACACACTCTCACTTTTAGAAATCAATAGATTGGATCCCTGGATAAAAGGATTGGATAAAGCAAACTTCCACACAGAATCAAAATGTAAAACACAAATAACGCCTTATCTTAGAACTATTCCTGATAGTTCTAAAATATGTGTTTTCATGTCTATGAGTCTATTTTATGGGGCATGCTGGAGTGTTTAATTCTTTCTTGGATGGTTGAGCACAGTGATCAGTGGGGCAGGGTTCACTCAGCCCTCAGGTCATCTTTTTCTCTGTCTGCCTCCCTCTACTCTCCTCCGGTTTCATAGCACTTTATTAAGTGATACTTCCAAAACAAGGCCCTCATAGTCACAGAGCATTAGCCTTGCTGACTGTCAGCCCTTTGCAATATGCCGCTCAGACTCCATGAGGTCCAGAAGATGATGGCGTGTGTCCTGGCTGGTCAAGAAGAGACCTGTCTTTGTTTGGCTGAAGGTCTGCCTCCATAAACACAGCTCTGGTGGCTGGCGGTTATAGAATTAATATGTTTACTAACTGAGCCAATTAATGGGCTGCATATTTTTCAGCAGCCCTCAGGCAGTCTGTTATTGAGGTTTTAATAAATCCCTGTGTGATAAATACTTTGGTGCTGCTTGAGATTGAACGAGTTTAGGCTGCCTGTCCGTGACCTCTACATTCGGCATATGAGACCACCAGCGAGGAGATTTGAGATTATTATCCTGTCTTATACAATGCCTTTGCCCAGAGCGCTCAGTCAGCAGAAACACTGCAAAACATTTACGGCACACAGACCAGAAGGTTCCACCTGTTGTTTACAAGCATGATCGATCCACTGTTCTCTTTTTTCCTGTCTGTGGTTTTTAAGCTGGAAGATATTTTTCTTAAGATTTTTTAAATTTTTTATGTTAATGGCCAAACTGGTATTGTGTAAGTAAGTGGCATGTTCCTTTCACTCTCTTCCAAAACAAATGCTCGCGCTGGACAAGATTTCTCCGACAGTAAGCAGTGCCGTTTTTGTGCGTCGACGGTGCTATAATCAACACAAAATGAAAGTTCCTCAGAGGGGCTGGAGTCACGTGTATTTCCAGTGGCAGCTACTGTAGAGAAGCTCCACTCTGCCCTGCAGACATGCCCACATGACTTTCTACTCAAAGTTTTTTGAGCAACTGCTCACAAGGATTAAGCAACAGTGGAGCAGCAGTGCATTGTGGCAAAAGTAAAACAATGTCCACATCTGCAGCTGAGCTGTATCGTCTGTCTTGTATCTTTACACACACCTTAACCGGGGGAAAGTGGATTAAGGAGATGTGTGATTGAGTAATGGGATCTGACCTTCAAGAGCTAATCTGAGTGAAACCGAGACTCGATTGGAGGCGGCCTGCTGATAAGGAGTTTGTGAACAGATAGTCCTGTGCTGTCCCTGACAGACAGTTGGGCTTTTGTGATGGAAAAGGCCTCCTCCATCACAAACAGTCCTGCCTATCACAACCGTCCCACCCTTCTCCCTTACTGGCACTATCCTCTCCACCTCTTTTCTACTCTCCACATATCCCCTCTTATCCACCCTCTAACCTCAGCTGTACCCCTCCCCACCTCCCTCTCTTTTGTCCTTCAGTCATCTTGGTCCTTGTCAAGTTACACAGCAGGAGGCACCAAAGCCACTGTTCAATCTCTGTTACTTCCCTACTATAAATAAAAGACTAAGTTTTTAATGTTTCTTTCTTTCTTAAGAAGTTCTTCCAAATTCTTATGGTTCTGTTGTTACTGGTGTGTTTTCCTTTTGTTTGGGAATGTCTTTCTTTTAAACAAGAGCTACATGAAAGCCAGACATGAGTCATTTAACTATTGCAAAAGACACATGATCTGTTTGTGCAAATATTGCATTATTGCTGTTGATTTTCCAACATTCTTGTCCTTAATAAGGATCATGCCACCTCTCTTGTCTGGCTAAAACAAATCCATGAATGTTCCCAAATAAAGTATGAGTAAACTTATCTTACTTTCTGCTTCACTCCCCTTTCCTCTTTCCTCCAATAGAAGAAGCTGAAGAAAATGATGAAAGCTCAGAAGTCGTCCCAGACTACAGCCAGCTCAGAGTGCCCTCAGCTAAAACACTCCCAACTCTGGAAGATGTCAGCACCAAGCTCTTTATTGGAACAGAGGTACATATGCCTTCCAGTAATAACAACGTTTTTGATGATGAAAGAAAACTGATGCCTTTGTTTTACCAATCTTTAATACAGTCTGTTCTTACCATCTCTTTTGTTGCCTGATATGGTAATATAAATTTCGAGGACAAAAATCCCATGAGCCATACTGTAAAAATAGCTGGTAAGGTGACGGGCACCCCACAGACACCCGTGTCAGCTCTCTTTTAGAAACAAGTCCTTCGTAAGGCAAGGTCTGCATTTTCTTTTGTCATTATGGTGCTGTTGTCTTCATACTGTCTGTACTATTGTGTTTTTAACCTGTGCAGTTCACGCACTAATGCACCTGTTGTGGTGTTTTTACTGTTTGTGTGTACTATTGTACTGTCCCCTATTGTGTACCTGACTGTAACTTGAGTTTCCTATGTGGGACAAAAAAATTCCTGAAATTGAGCAGAATTTTACTACAGAGCAGCTGCTGAATGAGCATAATGACACGACCAAACTGCCCTGAGGAAATTATTCTTAACAATGAGCCTTCAAGAGGTTTTCTGTTCACAGATAATTAAAGTGAAAGAAGACCAAATTAGATCTTGGAAAATATTGTCAGCCTTTTTTATCAGCATGTCTTTCAAAATTGAGATTTTATTTTACTGCAAATACTCTCTGTACCACAATTAAATATCACATTTTGAGCTGAATATTTTACATTTTCAGCCATTTCTAATTTCAGAAAGGAAACTAAATTACCTTGTAGATGTAATCTTCAGTTTAAACATTGACCAGCACTTCTGTTACGATTTTATTAACATCCTTGTTAACAAAAGTGAAAGAATATTGAAAAAGTGTTTAGGTAAATGGTAGGTAGGTACATGTTAACCGCTAATGTTTTAGAATGTGTGTATCTTTGCTGTCAGGATGGAGAGGTTGTTTACACAGACTGGAAACTGGGGAAGGACGACTCTGGACGGCCGCACAGTAAGTATGATCTTTTGCCACTATGAAATTAAGTCGAAAAGAGAATAAGGCCATTAGCTGCAGTTTGTGTTTTCTTTACTATTTGCTGTTTTTCAAAGCAGACCCGGATGTTGTTTGTTTTAGTTGTTTGATCTTGTGGCAATAATAATAGTATCCTCAAAGCATTGAGACAAAAGAAGCTTTTGACAGTAATAGGTTTAATCAAAAAGAAAAACAATTATGTCCAAATATTCACGTTTTTGAAATTACCACTATTACTGTTAGTCAACGCTTTGGTTTAGCAGTCATTTTAAATGTGTTTACCGTTATTAATGAGTTGTGACATTTACAACAACTCAGATGGGTTTATGTTCCAGGTATTGCCTCGATGCTTCTATTGAAGATTTTGTTTGTTTTACTGTCAAACATTACAGTGCACCTTCTGTGTTGGTCACTCCTCTCCCAGGTTCCAAGCCCCTCCACTGTTTCAGCATCCATCACTGGGTGGTGAACACGGTGCAGCGGTCACCTTTCTTCAAGGACGTTATTTTGACATTGGGAGCCTGGAACTTCGCCATATGGAAGGAGGGAGTCATGGTAACAAGATCCAGCACTTGAGCTACAGTGGCAAAGAACATTACAGCCACCTTAAAACATATCCACGCACATGACTGGGTTTAAATAAAATCACACAAATTAAGCAGGATAGCGTAGTCCTTAAGTCTTTACAACTGACCAAGTTTATTGCATTTTAAATCCGCTGACTCTGTTTGACTTCTTGTAAACTCTGACAAACAGGACGGCCCCATCATCCAGTCACCAAGCTCTGAGCAGGCGTTCACTGCGGGATGCTGGTCTCTGTCCCGACCAGCTGTGTTGTTCATTGGGAGAGAAGACAGCAGCATCGAGGTGTGGAACCTGCTAAAAAACACCAGTGAACCTGTGCATATCCAGGCACACGTCACCACCTCCAAGATTACCTGCATCAAACCCTGGACCGTCTCCTGTGAGTTCTTGGCTTCTTGCTAGAATAATGTCATTACGTACATAACAGTAAATGATGAAATGGATGTCAGTCTGCAATTTAAGTTAGGCAAAAGCTTGAACGTGCTGTGTCAAACACACAAGTTCTCTTAATCTATCACTCAAACTTTATTTATAAAGCAACGTGAATACAGTCAGTGCCATTCAAAGGGCTCTAAAGATGACTGTCAGTCTGATGATGAGACGGTTCACCTACAAACTACAAAACAATTTGAGACAATAATGCCTGATAAATTAGAACGACATAAATGTTATATTAAACTCAGTAAAAAAAAAAAAAAATTCACTGTATTTTATTGATTTGTATTACAAGCACAGCACACAACTATAAGTAATTGCCGAGTTAGCTAGCAACTAATTAGCATCCATATTCTCTGGGAATTTAAAGAAACAATCAAAAAAGAAAACAAAAACCGCAAAACAGCAGTCACATTATATATGGAACAATAAACAACACAGAAAAGTCTGTCAGAAGTAGATTGAAGGTGATAAATAATACAAGGAGTGAAATAATTTATAAACATGAATAAATTTGAAAAATTCATGATCAAATAAAATAATATAATAAAGGTAATAATGACACAATGTAATGTTCTCTCTTATTGCCACTACTGCTGTGCCTTCATTCTTGTTTTATTTACATTTTCACATCCTTGGTTGCAAGTTTTTTGGTTGTAATGTTTTTTTTTTTTTAGAGATATTAAGCTTATTGACTAGATTTGTTTTTTACTTACAGCCAAGCAGCACTACCTGGCTGTGACTGATAATTTAGGACTTGTCTCTGTATTAGAAATCCCAAAGACACTCTACGTTCCTTCCAGGAATGAGGTAAGACAATCCGACCACCTCCTACGTACTCACTTTAAAGATGATAATCAGCTCTTTTCGTTATTTAGAAAAAAGAAAAAAATAATATACCCCTAGTCTGAATTGAAAAACAAATTCAGCCTTGGAGGCATTTAGAAACTAGTTTAAGTTTAGTGCTAAGTTTCTTTTTGCTGCTTTACCGCACTAATAGCTAATTGCCATATGACACTTTCAAATAGCAGGCGTGCTGGACCGGTGGTCACCAAACCTCCAGCACTGTGGAAGTTATAAGTTATTGTGTCATTAGTCATGGGATTATTTGATGGCTACATGAGAACTATACATTACACATTAGAAATGTGCACCTTTTGTCTCTTTACAGAGTGTGAATTTGAAGAAATTCTTTGAGAAGGAAGAGGACTGTCTGAAGGATTTGTTGAGGAGGAAGGAACTGCAGGCAAAACAAAAGATGGAAGCTGGAGAAGTCAGTAAGAAAACGGTGAGCTGCAGATTCTGAATGTAGAAACAGGAAACAGGCTTTGTGCTGACATTAAAAGTGACCTAGAGCACAGCAGTGAACTTGTTTATGAAGGACAATAATAGAGGACGTATTCAGTAATATACTTAAACTAACCTTTATAATATTAATAACACACTGTAAAAATATTAAGGTACAAGTGAAAATCCTGCACTTAAAATGTTAATTAAGTAAAAGTATGTAAGTATAATCAGGGAAAGGTATTTACAGTATGAGAAGTAAAAGAACAGTTGTACTCATGCAGAAAAATGTTTATGGTGCCTTTTGTCCCTTCTGTTATACGGATGTCTTTGGATTATCATTCATGAATATGAAAGCAGGTCTTTACAGTTGTGGTTGGTCAAAGCCGAGCTTACTCAAGTAAAGTACAAGTACCTAAAATTTGTACCGAAGTAAATGTCTTTACAGTCATCCACTGATGGAGATTTGTTGATTTGGATCAGACTGGTGTCGTCTTTACAGACTAAGTGTGTGGTGGTTGCTCTCCAAACCATCAGTTTTTGCCATCAGTGAGACACTTGAACTTCTCTGGTTTTCTCACACAACCCTTTTCGACCACACAGACGCACTTTTTTATTATTAAGCTGACACTGACAAACTGGAGTAAACCATCCTTCTGTCCAGCTCCTGTTTCAGTCTGTATTTCTGCGGAGTACAGAAGTTAAACCTTTTAGTGGCCAAAATTTAGTCTTGGTGGCAGTTATGAATGCAGCTGAACTTTTTTTTTTGGTGCAGCAGTCTCACTTGTCTTATTTGTGTCTAATGTCTACTAATTTGTAAATATTCTCTTCCTACTCCTGTCATCCTTTATTTTACTTCTGTTGTCCCGTGGCAAGGACAGGATGTCTGAGAAATCTGTGTGATTACAGTTTTCCTGCTCTGTCAGTGTGAATGTGTGTGTATACAGAGTGTGTAGATGGGTGTACACTGGACTGTGTATTTGTCTCAAAAATGATTACAGAAAATTATAATTCAACAAACCCCTCTTTTAAGAGAGATTTCCCTCTTTGGTGAAAAGATGGAGCAATTTAAGAATAAATTACAATGTTTAAATTTGTGTGTCTAACTTCAAAAGGACATGTAGGAATTTCCTCAGACTGATCATAACTTACGTATGTGTGCACGTTACACTGTTGTATTGCAAGGAAGCGTTCTGCCAAAAAAGTTTTCTGTATAAGGAAAAGATAAATAATGCCTAATGCTAATGCTTTGCTTAAAATTAATGTTAATATTTGCATTTGTTAATTTGAAAAAAAAATCAAGATTTAAATATTCAGGTAAGATTTAGCCAATAATATGGTTTATAGCAGTTTACCTACATTTTCACCCTTCATAAAGGTGAAAATGTCAAATCTTTAGTAAAGGACTAGTTTTAAGGGGTAGTGTCATTTGCTACATACTGTTTATGACTGAAACTTTTCTCTGGTTTTGTCCCCAGGAGCCTGTCTTGTCAACAGGACAGCAGAATGACATAAAAGAGAAGGACAAGAAGGAATACAGTGATTACCTAATGCTGGAGGAAAGCCTCATGAGGAGCATTAACCAGATGCAAGCTACTGCCGGACAATAGCTGATATCTCACACATTCACACTTCTTTTTATTTAACACAATTTATTGAATATTTTAACAAAAACCTACAGGTTTTTATCTTTGTGGCTGTTTTTTTGTAGTGCTGTATTGTTGTAATACATATTTTTATTGAAATGCAATCAATGTCAAACTGAGAACAGTGAATATTTTCGTACATTGATTCTGCCATCAGCTTTCAGGCCGTCTGCGGGTTGGGACTCCAGGGTCGATAGATTTTTTTCATCCACTCATCTGAGATCTAGTTACTGTGTAATGCCATCCATTATCGCTGTCCTCATCACCGCTCCCTGAGGATACAGTCTGGAAAGCCTCAATAAACTGACCTTGAAAGAAAGTCATTTCATGGTTCTTTAATTTCATGAACTTAATCAGCTGCATTAAAAGCTCCTCTAGTATATGAATCAATTTAGTACAGCTCATCTTGTGTGCTCTTAATGAAAAATGTTTTATGGTGAAAAAATATCACAGACTTCAGACAAGGGACCCTTAATGCAAAAGCTATTAGTCTTTAATCATAACCTATTACTAATAAGTAATA
>JAQLOL010000020.1:9525023-9544089 GCA_029783665.1 Naso thynnoides | reverse complement strand
CATCTTTGATTTAGGTAGCAACTTACAAATGTAGACAATTCATGAACCAGTCGGAGTGGGTGGATGTAAACATGCATGAGTCACATTTAAAAAGCTGCGCTGATCAATATTGTGAATGAAACAATTACTCAACTGACTGTGTGCGATATGAAAGGACAAACTTGGAGAATTTTAATTATTTTCATCTGTGCTGCTTTAGCATCTTTAAGCTTATTGTTTTGTTCTATTTAACTTTTTATTCAATCACTCATTCTTTTTCAGACTCAACAGGCAGAAAAGCTCTACAAATCCACTGAAAGCCACCTGTCCATCTTGACAAAGCTCACAAATGGCATTTAGCTGGCTTTTTGAAGCATATTCGAGCTGATGAGTGAAATAATTCTCATAAAAGTTGGTGAAAATCAAGAGATTTAGAAGATGAGTGGGTATCAGGTCAGCTGGCCAGAATCATACCCCTTCCTATTTTGTTAATTTTTAAAAAAGAACAAAACTCTTTGGTTAGCATAACAACTTTACAAGGTGAAGATGCACAAAGATATCTTGCATCAGTGTTGTGTGCACAGCTCTTTCTGCTGCCCCCAAAGGCCCCAAGGCCCTGTTACAGGTTTGCACCTTAATATTGTTCCAGCACCTTCTTCAACATTTTTCGGATGTGCACATTTTTAACTTTTATTCTGGCAGACATGTTTCCTCGTTAATTTTTACTTGCGTCACAGGGGAAACTTTTACTTCTGTTACAGTGTTCACAACATTTATGAGAAGGCTGTTTCCCTAGCAGTGTTTTGCAACAAGTTCAGCTCTCTGGACTTCATTAGTTTCGCTCTTTCATGGGGATGAAATAAGGACACCTCAAAGTGCTGGGTCCACTTCAGGTCAAGAACAGCCCAACAAACCTACAGTCACAACTGACAGCCGGTATCCTGCCAGAAAGAAGGCTGCAGGGACAGAGGGAGGGGCATCGCTGCATAATATGGGGGCAGCTGTCTATTGCCTGGTTTTCATACTGAGTCTGAGATGACTTAAAGAGAAGAGAGAGGATTGCGAGAACAGATGAGCAGCAATACAAATGGTTGAATGTTTAGGTAAGAGGGGGAAGGAGAGAATGAGAGAAGAAACACAAGATGGCAGAAGATGGAAAAGAGAAGTGAGCTGGGGTCACTCTGACCATGACTCATTCACATGGACGGTCCTGTCACGAAAGCAGAGGGGGTGGAGGAGGGTGAAGAATGGGCTGATGCGAGGTTGCACAGAGGCAGGCGTCCATATGGCCCCTGAGGCACCAACAAGGCCCGGGTGACAAAAGGGGCCTCTGCTCTCCAGTCGTCCCCTCCTCAAAACTCTCTGGGAATTCTGTTTTGCAGTCCCTCTCTCCTCTGCGGAGCCTCTCACTTTCTCCCAGGCTCGCTAAGGAATGTGGCTTCTGCAAATCAACACACACACACACGCGGGGAGTGTTTTCACCCTCGCTGGTTAGTTATTATTGTAATGACTGATGCAAAGAATGTTGTGCCATTGACTTTGCTTGCATGCAAAATAAACACCTGTGGCATTTGAAGTTTCACAGAAAAATGCAGACATTTGTTTTTCCGCCTTGCACTCACACTTCTTCAATGTTGTGGACAGCAGCACAGCCGTAAAACCCAGTGACCCTCCTGGCATAACGGGTATTCACGATGCCGGATTTCCCGAGTTGATTTCTTCAACTAAGTCCAAAGACATTTCCCAAATATAAGAAATCTGTCATAAGGGGAGGTGTCTACACAGGACGGATTGCCTGCAGTCTACTTTCAATCACCAGTTCTCGAGAGTTTTCAAGCCAAATCCAGGGAAACAATGTGAGCAGGTGCTGGACAAGGAGGGGCTGTAAATCTGGCCTGGCGAATTAAGCCATTCCCTGGGCATTGTTCAGGCTGGCCTCTTAGCTGCTCCTGCTGAGGAGGGTGTTAGGTGGGGTGAGGTGGAGCGAGGGTCTGTTGCCTAAATCCCCCAACATGGGGGCACCCAGCACATTTCATACACAGTCATCCAGCTGCAGACGGAGAGGTAAAGCTCACACAAACACACATTGTCTGCGTATCTGCAAGAAAAGGAACTTAATGCGTGACAAAGGCAAGAATATCAAAAGTGGAAAACATAACCAAGTGGTTACCTTTAAAAAACTGAAAAGCACATTCACATTTTCTCACAAAAAAAGGAAACAATTTGACTGAGAGAGCATTTACTTTTTATTATTAAATCAACATCTTCTAACCTCAAACCAGCCTGTTGCTAAAATTATCTCCAGTTAAGTCGTCTGGCTACGTTACACGGCAGTAAACCATAAAGCTGTTTCTCTTGAAAACCTTTGAGAGGCTGGTGGTAGGTTTCATTAGTTGACCCTTGACCCCATAAGAGATCAGGTGACCAGGGCACTGCTGTGGAATGCTACCTCTTGACTCCTTTTAATTTTCTAATTTCAAAGCTCTCAAACATTAAGATTCTTGTCATTTTGTCCAGCTCCTCCTAACGCTCTTATGTGTGTCTGTGGATGCGGGACTGGAAAAGGACACATATCTCCTGTGTGCAGTCAAGATCAGAAAACAGGGATATTTGCTTTGTTCTGATCAGCTAATCATACTTACCAGTTACATGTTCAGTATATAACCTTAATTTCAATTTGAAATTTACATGAAACGCTAATTAGCAAACAGAGTAACCTCATACTTTATACTTCCATTTTCTAAAACTGTAAACTATTGATGAAGAATGGGATAAAGAGTTGAGAGCTTTTGAAAAAGTAGGTAAGAAAATGTTGAGTTGACATTATTTTGTAAAACTAGCCCCTCTGCTTTTACAGCTACTGTAAAGCCTAATGTCTTTGTTTACAAGTCCTTTTGTCAAGTACTCATTTTGTCTGAAAATATAGTTTATTATTCAGAGTAGGATTCACTCAGCCCTGCCAGTGTGAATGACTGATGGTTTTTCACCAGTAACACATCAAAAGAAGGCACTACAGAGACAAAATATTCACACAACTACCAAAGGAATTCAGGTTCAAATGCTGTAATTTCAGTCCATCAGCAGCCTTGGCTGCAGAATGATTCTTATTGGGCACAGAGAATTTTTCATTCAATATCTTGGCATGAACCCAGAGCAGGATCTGTCATCTAAACTATTAGTCTATCAGAGCAAACATATGGAAAACGCTCGAGGCTTTTCCTGTAACCGTGGAAACTCCAAACTGTATTTTTTAGACATACTGTCATCAGTCATGACAACAACAGCAGACAAACAGAGAGCATTTGAATGTAGAGGAAACCAAAGCAAAAGTTCAAAGGGAGACATTTTAGGAAAAGCGCTTATTTGCTTTCTTTTTAGAATTATGAGATCTGTACAACTTTCCTACTTACCTACCTACTCCTACCTACTCAATCTGTTTTAACGACAAGGGACACAGCACTGCAACACAGACCGGATAGAGGGGGAGGAGCTCACAATGTTGTTGCCCAAGCTGTGCGACACAGTGCTATGATCGTTTAAGGAACCAAAAGAAAATCTGGTTACTTATGCCTTGTGTGTACTGTCCCAATGCTATGACGTTCACCAAAGCACCTATCCATTATCACCGCTTCAGACCACAGTGGTAACAGTCACTTTTAAAGTGGAATACTTCAGCTGGGTAGTTACCATACAGTGGTGTGAAAAGACCTTTAGTGCCCTAAAGCCCCTTACACACTGTGCGAATTCGGTCAATCCCAGATGAAAGATCACTAAATGAAGCAACTTCTTTGGTCGTGGCTCCAAACCGGTCATCCTGTGTTGCACAGTGAGAGGTTCCAAGGTGTCCAAAGCCTGAGACGAACTTCTGAAAATGTCAGAAATTTAGGATGACCATTATGACAATGTGAAAGCTGCTACTACCCACTTCTACTAAACCACCGGTGAAAATACAGCGTCGACTCACGTGATACCAGAGCCTAACCCACACAAACAGAGAGGGTTACATCCACGTGCTCCCACTCTGTGTCTCCTTCCACACACAAAAATGCTTCTATTACAAGGGATTGGTTGTGGTTTACCTTCATTGCTTATATTTACCCATAATATAGCAATATACACAGGTGATGTATGCTGATACGGCATACTCTACATGCATTGGCTTGCATCGTAGCCTGCGATTCAGTGGGTGATATCATCGTTTAGCTTTCACACATCAAATCTGCTTTCATACCACAGTTTGTCAGATCCACGTTGCACAGTGTGGTTTGCGAGAGACTTCTAAGACTGCTAAAGTCAAGTCAGTGTATAGGAGGCATAAGAGTCATGTTACAAACCATTCCTTTAAAGACAGAGGCTATCATAGCTGCTATCAGCATCCTGCAGAGTCCTGAAGCAGCAGGCAAACTAAGTTTTCCCGCTGAAAGCTGGGGAGTGTTCTGCTGACAGGAGGGAGGCGATAGCATACACTAAAATGCCAACTCTGTCACTCCACTTCCTCTGCTGAGAACAAAGTTATCACCGCACCTCCTATCAGCACAATGTTACAGGTTGGTTGAGGATGAATCACGACAGAAGTTGTGCCACCTGCAAGTTTATCAAACCAAGGAGGCCCAAATCTTCTCATCATGCCCGACTACAGCTGCTGTCAAGGCCTCTTTTCAGTCTCACCTTTCACATTTTTCTCTCCTATCAAGCAGAGCAAACCCTCACCCTCATCCTCCTCGTGCTGAAAGGAGATTGCTCTCGTCTGGAGTAGCAGGAGGGAGAGAGGTGATGAGCAGCTTACCTTTAGGAGGGATTAGCCTTATTAAAATGAAATAGTCTAGTCCTGAGTGACAGAGCAATGGAGGTGGAGGAGGGAAGGGGCAAGGAGGACAGAGCAGAGGGCCTACGTTGTGTGAGGCCCAGCCCCTGAGGATCTGAGGCACCGCTCCTCTGTGTTCTCCTTCTTTCCATTCTTCACTTTCACCTCTCACTCTCTCCTCATCTTCTCCCCCTAACCGCTGGTCGGCTCTCTCATCATCAGCGCGGTCCAGAACAGGCGGATCTGTCAGCGGTGTGTCAAGAGATCTGCCCCGAGGCCCTCAGATGGGCTGCCAAGTACAGGGGCTGGATCCTAAGGGAACAAAAGACCCCTAAAAAACACATCAGAAAGGCTTGGACCTTGGTAAAATGTGTTTAATAGCCCTCGTATTGAAGGGCACTGCATGTATGGAATGTGTGCCCAGGGTCACTGCGTAAAGGTTCCCAGCAATTACTCAGGCTTAGCTCACCCATGTTTATGAGGAACAAATGGAAGGTACACGTCGGAGAACATTAACCAATCTGAGTCTGCAGAACATGTCCAATGAAAGATGTACAAAAAGACTGGACATGCTGAATATGACTTGGAATTTATACCTTACGGATGTAATCCTTTTTATTAGCACAAAGCCATGATTGAAACACACCACAGTACACACCATGGTTTTGTCACGTGTTGAGTTGCAGTATGACTTTCATGTTGGTCTGCATACAAAAAATGTCTTCCTCTGAGGTAGCGATGTGCAAGTCATAAATCAGCCATTCAAACTAGCGACTCTTTTCTTTGACTTAGGCTTGACAAGTCCTCATCTTTACTAACTCGCTGACTGATCGCCAATTTACCTGCTAACTGGTGCAAACAGCAAAAACAAGGTGGTGCCACATGTCACTCACACAGTTATGAAACTCTGCACTAGTGGAAATGTCTTAATTGATTCACAGTATTTGCGAATTTGACATAGCGGTCAAACTGTAATTTCAACCTGCTGTGCATTCTGTAATATGCTGCGATGGAGGAATCACTGAGCACTGGGAGACTGACTTTGTGACTGAGCTACAAACAGTGACGTTTTTGGAAACAACTTGGCATGTCGATGCTTCAGAACACTTTGATTACTTCGGACAGGCAGTATGGAGGCATTTTTTATGGTTGTTTTTTTTTGTTTTTTTTTTAATGTTTAAAACTTGGTCACCATTCACTTCAATTATGTTGGGCATTACTGCAATGCTTTTATCCTGTGTAACTTCAGCAATCTTGTGGACTAAAAGCTTCCATCCGATCTTCCATGATGGTGAAGCTGAGGGTGAGTAGATAATGACTGAATTTTCAGTTTTAGGTGAACTATCACTTCAAGCCCGAAGAAGTATCACTGTGTTCTATATCTCCAGATGTTATAACTAACATGACAGCAGATAGGAAACTAATTTTTACTCAGGGTTACCTTTTGTCTAATACAGTGTTCATCTATGTCATTTAATTTTTTGTTCAAAATTGCAAGATCCTTTTTGTACAAATGTATCTGTACTTCTGCTTAAGTAAAGAATATGTGTATTTTTGCCACCTCTGATATTATCTGAGGTTTATTAGTGTTGTGGGCATAAATATCAGTCACAAATATCCAGTTTTCAAAGAAATACGTTTGGATGTTCAAGCATCCCAGCAATTTACTATTGACAAAGTCAATCATCAGCCCAACCTACAGGCGGTCTTTCACTGGTTACATAAATAGGCTACAAACACACAGCACTGTTGTGTGTTTGTAGCCAGCATCAGGACCAAGATGGTCAGAGGCAGAGGGTGTTTTTAGCGGATTCATTCACTAAAACCTCTTTTCCATTAAATGGTACCGACTCTACTGCCTTTGATGTCAGGTACTTTTCTGGAAGTTGTTTTCCTTTACAAGATAGTACCCGTGATAGAACCTTCTCATTGTAGCTGGTCGTCATAGCGACACCATGTAAAACGGCTGTGTGATGATTCTTTTGACCAATCAGTGGTCTGCAGTGTTTCACGTCACCTTTTAGTACCTGCTCAGCTTTTTTTGGAACCTGAATGGAATAGGTACCAAAAAAGTAGGTACCAGTTACTTTTACATCATAGTAAACCAAAAGACGAAAAAAAACACGAGTACAGTGGAGCTGATACTATGTAATGGAAAAGCCACTTAAATGTGGTCTAAAGGCTGCAAGGGTTACACACACTTGCGCATGTCACCGTGTGGATACAACACATATTCATCATTTATTTTTTGTCTGCAGAGTCCCCTCCTTTGTCAGTGTTCAGACTGGTCACCTTGAAGCCAAACACCTGATTCCACTTCCTGGCAACACTGGAGCTGGAAAAGCAAATATTTTCATTCATTGAAACTTGCATGGGAAATAAAGGTTTGCACAAAGGACAATATAAGTATAACATGCTGTTTGGATTTCCCTCTTGTTTCATTAGGATGTGATTACTGCAGTAGGCCTTATGTTTCTTCAACGAATTAAATCTGGACACATGAGCTACTTTAGTTTGGTATCACCAACATCAGCAGCTTTTCTTTAATGTCACATGGATATTTTTAAATGTCTGCTGTGACGTCTCATCACTCAGTTGACCAAAGGCACTTTAGTCTTTGCTGTCATGGTGAACGCTGCACCACACTGGTTGAAAAACTTCTGACACAAAGAGTGAGTGTTTCTGTGGTCGGCTGGTTGACTTGTGGCCATGATACTGACACAAAGGTCAGCAGAGATTAAGGGAACAGAGGAGAGAAAACGAAGGGGAGAAAAGGTTTGGTTTCACATGCAGGTGGCTGTCAAGGATGTTTACCTAAAGAGACCCATATCTCTCCTCTCTCCCAAATTAGAAATGAACAAAAGTTCAGTTCAGTTCACTCCAGCAGACGGCCTGATATCAAGTGGCGACTCTGACTATCGAAACAGGCTCTGTGTTATTATGTCTACCTCTTTCTTCGTATGGGATTTCACTTTAGCTTTTATTGAAGCTGAAAGAACTGCTTTGCAAGTCAAACATGGATCAAGAAGTTTTAGCACTTGGCACCATTAGAATCAGAATCTGAGTTTAAATATAAAACCTGTTTTCCAGATGTTTCAAAAAATAAAAATAAAAAAAAAAAAGTTAGAAATAATCATGACAGTTTGAGTGAATCCTTTTTTTTGTAAAAGGACAAAAATAACCAACGACAGACTGAAAGGAACAAGTTGTACATTTTTAGCGTCAGTAAACTATTTGGCTCCATTTCCATTTTCAGGCAGGTCGATGTGTTTTTTTCCTGACTTCAGTGTGGATATAAAACAGGGCTGCTGGGTGCATGCAGGTATGTGTACAATTTGTACCCTAAAGCTGTTCAAGGCAGCCATAAAACATGATATGAACCTACAGTAATGACATCAAACAAGACTGAAAACCATTCAGTGCTGAAAGGCCCGCGGCTGCTCTGGCTTCTCATGCCAACTGCCAGAGATGTGTATCACCTCAGCTGGAGTGGCTTGGGTGCAATTTTCACGCTCTTGATTTTGGATCTCATTTTGGAAAAATGTCTCACGTCAAAGGGACATTATACTGTTTCAGCAAACTGCTTTGGGGTCTACCTGTGCTACACACTTTCCTGTGTGTATGTCTTAAAGTGCTACTGGTAATCTTTTGCGTTTTTTTGGGCTTCAGTGAAAGTGCAGCCTGTCAGCCTGTCAGCATTGGATTTTACTGGACAGCTAAATGCAGCTGCGTCCTGGGAATGTCCCTGAAGCTGAAAGTCGTTCTGGGAGATTCCCACAAGCCAGCAATGGCAATTCCCTGACTTATTTATCTGTTTTCTCCTGAGGCTGAGTTACAATGCTCCCACAGCAAAGACATGAATCTACGGAAAAAAAAAAAAAGCAAGTTCATTTTTCTGAAGTTAAGGTCAACTTTTCTTGGCTGCTTTTGACAAAACAAAGGCAGTGTTTAGGATGGTTTGGCAAAGTGCAGGGCTGACTCATTTCAATCAAAGTGATATGATGACTTGGCCACATGCAGCAGAAGATGTTTTTAAAAGGTTTTATGAATGAATTCCAGGCTTGTCCATGTGCGTAGAGGTTAGAGGATCTTAAGTATGTACTACAAAAGAACTGTTCTTTGTTTGCAAACAGATACTTTGGTATTTTTTTTTAGCACACAATTGTTTTTCTCTCTTTGTCCAGTATTACAGAAGCTTTAGCTCAGGAGCTGCAGGACAAATGGATCCCCTTTAATCCTACACACTGAACCTTTAATATAGTAAAAACAAGTAAATGTAAGAGAAAGCTGAGTCCATGGGACAATTTTTTTGTTATAGCTCGGGCAAAAAAGACACAGACATGAATATAAAATAATATACTTTATTATGACCATACGTTTCTCAGAATCAATACAAAGCACTTTCCTGTTTTGTTAAGTGTTACTTTCTGTGTCACATTTTCTCTCCAAAGGACAAAGAGGACAAGACAGAGATAAGGTGAGAGGAACAGATGCTTGAAGAGTACAGAAATGGGAAAATAAACAACCACAGCTGAGCAAAAGCTACTTGAAAAGTATTTTGTTGTTGTTTTTTTAGTTTGACATCTTCCTCGTCAAATCCTTTCAGTCAAATCTGATCTCTGAAGTGCTTGCAGGCAGAAATCCACGTCAGCATTTGAAAGACCTCAAATCTTAAAAAGTAATCAAATGAGAGTGCACACAAATGATGCTCAGTGTTTCTAAATTGTAAATGAGATCCTTGTTCTGTGTGAGTTGGCCTGGCAGACAGATGGTTTGAAAGGAGCCCTGCTGAAACTCACTTTCATTGAAACCAGTCCAACATAAGATGAAAAATATATAAATGTCCATTTTGTCAGTGAAGACCTTCTTAAGCTAAGTTTGATTTCTCTTTCTAACAACATGTTTATGTTTTATAAGAGTCTGGAAACATGCCGATTTAGCACAATTGAAAATATCCAACTTCAATATTAGATTTAAAAAAACAAAACCAAAAAACAATACTGTAGCTGACTGTCTGACAAAGACCTTTTTGGCCACATATAAGGATAATGGTAAATTACCATATATCTATAGCAAACACATACAACTTGGAAGCAGATGCAGCATGCGCACAACCAAATCCCTGTTTGCCTGTAAGTCCTTTGGAGAAATGCTTAATCAATGCAGTCATCTGTCAATTGGAGAAACAGGCTGACAAACAAACAAGCACACATTGCAAAATAAGTCTTTTTACACATAAATATCAAATACAAAGGCAGATGAGAAAGAGCCATGTTTATGTCAGTAAAGCTTTTGACCATGCAACGTTCGGGTACCTTAAAAAAACATCAGAAATCTTGAACACAGCTTCGTCCACCAGAGACACAAAACAATGCCAAATATATATACAATACAATACAAATACCAATATCACTTTTTCTGCAAAAGAACGATTTTATCATATATTTTACAGCTTAAGTTGTACCATTAGTCCAGCACATTGAGATGTGTACAGGTAGCTTGAAGGGAGGAAAAGCGACTATTGCTACAAGTCAACACTACGAGGTCTTTAGGATTTAAATACGCCATTGAAATAGAAGCTGTAAAAATAATATACTCCGAATACATTTATAGTTATATACATATACATATAGGTTAAATACTGATCATTCTGAATCCCTGGATTGCTGAAAACGTCCTTTGTCGATTTAGGCAGCTAGCTATGTTGTACTAACTGAGGCCCTCTGCTAACAGTTTCCACTGCAGCTCTGAGAAGTGTGCTTCACATTTGGGCCGTGTATATTTCACGGTTTTGTAAAAACTTGGGAAAAGCAGAAAGGTGACTAGTTTGTGAGGTTTTTTTAAGGAATAGTTTGACATTTCAAAAAATTTTGCTTTTGCTTCTTGCCAAAAGGTAGATGAGATGACTGATATCACTCTCCTGTTAGCTTAGCTTAGTTAGACCTTTCACAGTCCCATCCATTAAACAACCAAGATGAAGGGTGTTCATTAGTGAGCCGAAGAGGTACTGGTAACTTGTTATAATGATTTTTTTTAACCTTAAGACAGAACCTAGCGAGCTGTTTCAGTCCGCATCAAGCATCTATCCTAAGCTAAGCTAACTTTTTTTAGCTTAAAGGTCCTGTAGACAACTTCAAACCATCACCACTGAAAATCTTCATCTCTAAACACAGAGAAACCATGTGGTGCCAACGTCCTTATACTATTGGCTCATAAGTCTTTGGACTACTTAGACAGAGGTTAAAAAAAAAAATCATCTGGACCTGACAAACTTCTAAAATATATAATTTACAGTCATAGTATTTTTGGGGGGAAAGGCAATGCTTTTATTCGCAACCTTTCTGATAACTTTTTTTCATTATTATTATTCTATATATAAATGTTACCAAAATATCCTTTAACATTTAGCACAAAGACATGAGTGATATCAATGGTCTCATCTGTCAGCAAAAATGTGAATGAACAAGCCTCGGAAAATGTTGGACAACTCCATTAAGCCTAAACTGAATTTGATAGAAAATTACACACATTTTCTCTGTTTCTGTTTCTCAGACCGAATACATTTCTACTATGCAGCTCTCCGTTGAATGTTATTGACCTTATTTCGTATCCAATTCTAATAGGTGTTTAACAAACCTGTGAATCTCTGTCTTAACATACACAGAAAGTAAATACATTTTTAACCATATTCTTTCATAGTTATCTTTAAGAGGAGGCTTGAGTGGCAGCTCCTTTGCCATCAAGTCAGTCAATTTTTTATTTTTTTTTACTGCAAGAACTAAAATGACCATCTACTATACTACTGCCTGCCTCATAAGTGCATTATTGTTGAACAACATTTAGTGTTTCATACCTCAATAGAAAAGCTCTCTGCTGCCTTAAAAAGGAAATTCACCCTCAAACACAATGTTCACATGTTCCTCATATGATCTTGGTGTGTATTAGGCTACTAAAACTGTGTTAGCACGCTTAAAAACAGACAGTACAAGTTAGAAACTCTGGAATTCAGAATTAAATTCCAAGATTTTCCTGCTCAGTATTTGAGACTTATGTTCTGGTAGATAACTGGATTCAATAAAATAGAGGAGCATAAATATCATCCACTGCCAAAATCGAAAGATGGCCTGCACTGAGTGTAAAACTGACAGGACGGTTTTGTTTTCTTTGCACATTTTAACTAATTTAATTCCCTCATTTCATATTTTTGTTGGAAAAATGATTCCCAATTAAAAAAGCCTAATAGATTCCAGATTTTTCCTACAGCTGCACAAATGTGGAAGTGTCCTGTGTCCAAGTGCTGCTTCAGAAGCCTGCCAAGAAAACACTATGGGGGAAAGTCTGGAAGCACTGGAATGTTTTGGAATGAAAGAGCTCAACTTTGAAAGGTGAATAAATATTGTCTATTAGGAACTTACTCCACAAATGTTGGCATCAGTATGACAGACTAAAAGCTTGCATGAGTGCAGCCCCATAGTGCTTAGGGGGGATGTGTACCTATTTGTACATTTAACTTTATTAACTATTAACTCCTCTTAATGTCATAGAGGTTGTCTTTTTGGCTGCAAACACTAAATCAAGATCATATGAGAAGAGACATTTTGTTTCAGGATGGATTTTCCTCTTGACGTACCACCTTCACACAATTAAGGCACCGTTTAAACCCCTGAGGGGTCAATGGGTTCTTCTAATAAGAAGAGAAGCAACAATAACAACATGGAACACAGACTGCAACGAACTCACAACAAAAACAACACAAAGTCAGACAGCAGACAAAACCACTGGAAAATATAAACATTACGGAATGTCTGTGGGAAAGGTACAAATGCCAGAAGTGCCCCCTTACATTTCTTCTCATCTTCATTACAGCAGCACCACGCCATGCTGACGTCACAGGATCTCCATGGAAACACTGTGGCTGTATCCTGAAGCACCTTGATCAGTGAAGGAGGTTTTCAAACCTCATCAGGCCCTACGACAGTGTGTGTGTGAGTGTGTGTGTGTGTGTGTGTGTGTGTGTGTGTGTGTGTGTGTGTCACTGTCAGTACCCAACATTGAGCTTGTTCTTGTTGAGCTCTCTCTCCAGGTTTCCTATCAGAGTGTCGATGCTCTCCTGCAGATCTCTCAGGTTGACCCTGTTGCTCAGCACAGGGCTGATGTCCTGGATCTTCATGTATGCCTGATAGGTGTGCTCTTTGGGCAGACAAGGGGGAAGGATGTGGTCACACACTCTCTCCTCATTTTTGTCCTCTAATGGCTGACCATCGCCTGAACTATTACTCTCTACTTGCTTCTCCTCCTCCTCTTCCTCCTTTTTCTCCTCTATCACCACCTCCTCTCTCTCAGGTTGCTCTGCAGGATCAGATGCAGGGCTTATAATGTTCTGCACCTCATCTTCCTCTGCATCCTCAGGCTTCTCCCGCTCCTCCTCAGCTGCTTCTGTATCCTCGGAGGGCACATCATCATAGTCCGCCTCCTCTTTGCTGGGAGGCAGCAAAATTTCAGAAGGGAAGTAGCTCTCACCGCAGCCGCTCCAGTCACCGGCATAACGGTTGCTCGGGCTGTCCAGGCGTCCCGGTCTGGGCCGCAGAACACCTGCCATCTCAGCTTCAGAGAGGTTCAGAACCTGGGGGCGCTCTTTTCTCCGCCGTAATGGAGGAGCTGACAGCAGGTCAGGTGAGGCTGGAGTTAAAGAGGCTGCAGGGGGCTGGGAGGAGGACTGGCCATTTAGGTCCACAACTGAAGGAAGAGAAACAACAGGCCCAGTTAATCAGATGTATGCAGGCCATTTGAACTAGTGGCCTTCAGTAAAGGTTTCACATTGTGGGAAATAAGCCAATGTGCTAGCCAGCAGCTGCTTAGCTTCGCTTAGCTTAGCATAAAGACTGAACAAGGGAAGCAGTTAGATGTGCTTTTACATAGACTTTTTTTTCAACTCTGGGGAGGATATTTTCCAAAATGATGAAACATTTCACTAAAGGGTCAATTCAGCTAAATCACAAATGAAGAAAATAATCATTTTTTTCATATGCCTCTAGTGGTTTAGAGGTTTAATTTGCCCATGTTTTGAGATTTCTGCCACCTCTGCACTTCTCAGAGGGAATTTTTTTTCTTTTTTTTCAGAATTTAGTTCCAGTGTAAACTGTTCACATTAAGTTCATACTAAGTATTGATTATTAAAAGTCACACTGCTTTTTGTATGTTTGAAAGCTTTTGAATTACACACACACACACACACACACACACACACACAAACACACACACACACACACACACAAATAATTCAGAAATCTCAAAAGATTGGTATGAAAACAAAAAACTATCTGCAGATCTACAAATCACTAGGAGGAATTGACAAAATATTATTTTTACGATGTGTGCAAACTTACCGTTTAGGTCCCCTTTAATGGGATAGTTTACCCGAAAATGAAAATTCAGTCATCTTCTACTCACTGTCACGCCGATGGGAGGTCGAGTGAAGTTTTTCAGTCCACAAAACATTGCTGGAGTTTCACAGGGAAAAATGCCTTATAGTCAACTCCCAAACAATTAAAGGGAATGGTGACCAATTTTCAAAAATGAAAAAAACAATAATAAAACCATAAAATGCCTCCATATAGATTGTCCAAGGATATCCAAGTGTCCTGAAGCCTGAACATGCCGAGTTGTTTGGAGAAACGTCACTGACATCATGTTTTAAGCCTCACCATTTACTGTAGCCTTTAGCTCCTAACACGGTACACACAGTCATCTACATCTACAGTCTACAGTGTGACTACAAACATGGTGTCAGTGACATTTTTCAAATCAATTTGGTATGGTGAGGATTCAGGACACTTGGATTAGTACCGTATATAATATATTTTATTATGTATGTTTTTCACATTTTAAACTTGATCACCATTCACTTCAATTGTTTGGGATATGACTACAACCATCTTTTTCCTGTAAAACTCCAGCAGTGTTTTGTGGACTAAAAAAAAATTAAGTGACCCTCTATCGGCATTAGGATGAGAAGATAATGACTATATTTTCAGTTTGGGGTGAACTATCCCTTTAATGTTCAAAATGACATTTAAAAACATGCCTTGAAAACAACAAGCTTTTTTCAACACAACAGATTCCTGCCATTTAAAAAAGACCACATCAGAATGAACCTCTAGCAGGAAAAAAAAACAGATCTGGATATTTCAGCAAAAAGTCCTTTAAGTCATGAGAGACCGTCTATATGACACACACATGGCCAAAGTGATCCAAACATGAACATGCCATGCTGTGCTCAGAGTCACACACACACACATGCTGAAGTCACACCACCACACTCGGTGACTGCACTATTTGTTATCAACTGTTGACTGGAACTTAAAAAACTTAAAAAATAACTAAACTAAAACCCTGTTTGGACTTTATAAAGGAATCATCTGATTGTACCACGAAAAGGAACAGCGAGCACTACAACACAACCAGCACAGTCCGGTTACCTGTCTGTCTTTATCTCTGTGTACCTACACTTGTTGACACCGCTAGCTCTCCCTCACTGGATTGGAAAGGAAGAACAAATCAAATGTTAAAAGTTTTGACTATAGTTGCTACAGCACAAGAGGTACAAAACAACACTGAACTTTATTTTGTCTGCGGGGGTGTGAAGGAAGACCTTGAAAGCTTTGCAAATGTTATCCTCACATGCCCCTACAACACAAACAATAATGAATTATGAACAATGTTGACTCAATTTCATTTATCAGGAGTGGCAGCTGCTCGTACAGTATTTTGCACAGCGGTTGCATGCCATGCAACTCTCCTGAGGCTAAAGACGCAAGCAATTATCACTCAGAAGAAACATAAATTATCCTCCTTTACGAAGCAACGTGTTATTTAATTTCAGACATGATTCACTGACGACATGATTAACGCCGTTATTAGCTGTCAGCAGAGAAAATGAAGGCAGGAAGCAGTCAAAAAATACTGCACCTTGTGTTACAATACGCAAAATGTACTCAATGTGCCAATTTTCTTAGGTGCTTTGAACACAGCACAGCTGGTGGAGGAAAAGGCGTTTTTTGCTGCAAGCAAGCACAATAAGAAGATATAAATGAATGCACACACACTAGAAACATGCAAAGACTCCTCTTTTTCCTGCTACTCTGTTCTTCTAAACATCTGCTCACACGTACAGTTGTCACAGACTACTGTACATAACTCACACGTAATACCTCCTCATCCTCTCACACACTTCCTCTATATGGTGTCAGGTGAAGTCTAGCGTCTTTGCACTTGCCCAGAGACATACACACTTGAGGCCTCGAGGGTTGGGTATGTGTGTGTGAGAGGTGTGAAGAGGCGGCTGAAAATATCCCATAATGATTGTGAAATGCTGGGGTGAAGCTTCAGGGGCTGAGGGCTAAGGTTAAGCCTGGAATGTCTTTAATTACAGCCCAGGTGTCCTCTGGGCTGGAGGAGCAGGGCAGAATGAGGATGGAGAGCTGAGGGTGTAAACAAAGGACCTGGACTGAAGGCTTTGTCAAGGTTATTACAGGTCATTACAGGCACTAGATGGCTGACATCAGCTGCAGATAGGAGTGCAGAACAAGTGCAGCCTTCTACTGAAGATTAAAAACTATTTTCTTCAGACCACTTGACCCCGTCGCCCTCCGTCATTGTCTGCATGTATGCTCTATCCTCCAAAATGTCTCTGCACTTTTTTTTTGTTTATCTTTTGAAAACTCTTGTACTTCACTAGGCTACTTGCAATTATGGGATTCACAAATGCTGACTTATTCAGCAGCTTGCACTTAGTTACCCTCTCTCAGCTGATATGAAGAAGGGCGGAGGGTGCTCTCAACTTCAGTGGTTTACACAGATTTGGTTCAGTGTGGGAGTCTGAGGACGCAGTTAAATTTAGAGGCCAGACCAGACACAGAGTGAATTCTACTTCAGACATCAATCATCCAATCTGATTCAAGCTGCAGGTTACGAGGAAGAGTTCCCGAGGATTTAAATTTTTCAGGGATAAAGTCTGTCCAATGTGATGTTAGTAAGACGTTCAAATAACTTAAAAAAAAAACAAAACAAAACAGCATGTCCGGAGAGAAACTGAAACAAAGAGACAAACTTCAAAGAAAATCACTGCATTCTGAAAAAAACCTTTATTTAAATAAAGACAGCGTAAGTAAGCTTATTTGGACTGAAGATCTAGTATAATGGATTTTGAAACAGACTCATAACCTCAGTGTTTATGAAAATACTAATAACCCGCAGAGGAAAATGCATTTTTCAGCCACTACAGCACAGGAGTTTAGTCTTAACACCAGCAGTAATTGATTTTCACATTATCCAGTCGTTTTAGTTGCACAGACAGAGCAAACTGCTCAATTTTTGTCTGGTCTAATTTCCGACAGCAGCTGAGACTTCATCTGCAATACAGCAGCTATGAATGGCTCACACACTGATAAGACATAAGGTGGACACAAAATTAAAAATACCAAAGGCCTAAGGCTAACAAATATCAAATTAGTAGCTGTGATCAACACAATTTTCACTCTGCCTGCAGCTCTTCTTCATTATTCCCGCCTCCCTGCTGAATAATCTGTGGCTCACTCTTCATATCTCACAGAGAGCAGACAGCTGCAGCTGGCAGAGAACAGCTGTGCAGACAGACAGATGACCTGTTCTGAGGGAAGCTGGTACAGGGTATCTGTCTGGTATCTGTCCTTGGTTGGTGATTTATCTTAAGACAGGGGGCCACGCCTCAAAAGTTTGGTTTACACTGGGGCTTACTGGCTTGGCTCTGATTGGCTCAGTGTGCCATGATGAAGCACTCTGTGGAGAGGTTTCATCTCTGAGGAGCCAACAGATGGTGGCCAATGGCTATCAGAGCTGTACTTATGGCAGCAGTGGATAACCTCAAGGATCAAAGCAGCAGAGCCCTTTAACTGTTCTTTGTAGATCTGAAATGCAGAGCTTGCACTGAATTGTTCCCTCAAGCAGACAGGGTTGGAGGAACTTAGTGATATATATTACCTGACTTTAAAAAATATATGTTTCAAACCAAACTGCCTGTTAAAGATGCATAAACCAAGACGAACTCTGACTAAAAAACCTTTACGCCCTTATTAATATATATAACATGAAAGTGTCACTGACCTGGCCAGAGCTGCAGCAGGTAGTGCAGGACTTCGATGTGTTTTTTGAAGTGCAGGGCGCTGGCAAGCTCCTCTGAGTCTATGAAGACGCGGTTGGTGTGGCAGGACGCCTCCTGACGCTGGCTGAGCAGCACTGGGCCAAAACACACTGCCAAGTTCTGGCACGTCATCTTGTTCGCTTCCTGATAGGATGCTACCAGTTTTAGGTGGTCCAGAAGCCTCCGCAGTGTCATCTGTCGTGTGCACACACATATAGACATACAAAAGAAAGACAAATAAGACATGTAATTAGTATTACTAGTTAAGTAGTTGTACAACTGACAATTAAAATTCTTCTTCATAAGGCCATTTACAACTGTAAAAAGTAGGAAAAATTTTAAGGTAAGGCTACATTGCTACCCACTGCTATACATTTAACTATGATGCCCAACAGCTGACAGTAACATTAGCAAAACAACTATGCTGGATTCTACATAGCCCCTGAGGGTCACAGTGAACGGTATCATGGTGGCTCTGTAGCTTGGAAATTTTAAATTTTATTCTCGGTGATTAATGGATTGCTGGAAGAAAGAACTGCTGCTACTGTAGCTGCTAGTTAGCTCGGTTAGCCGCGATGCTAGCTGACTCTGCTCGGAAGTCAAAGGTGCTGCTTGCAGTAACAGGGAATACTGGCATTCACATTGCAGTCATAGGAGCTTTGAAGGGTGGTAGGAGGAGATTTTCATGTCAGGGGTGGAGGGAGAACAGACCACCAAAACCAGAACCAGGTAAGTTAACAGAGTTAACAGCTGAGCAGCATCCACAGACAGAAAGATACAGAAGTGGCACTTAGCAGAAGAAGCCACAGGACAAAGTGAGAGACAAGAGTAAATATCGGACTGGCTTCTGTCGCTGGCAAGATATTCACAAAACAAAAGGCTCCAAGACAGATGGCAAGGAGGATTTTTTGCCTTTGACATTACAGAGTAACTTTAGCTGGCTTGCTAAGTCATGTGCCTTGTATTGTTGCAGGTGCTCAATGTTTGGCTGTGTCAGCGAAGTTACTGACTCACTTGGTTTTGCTCATAATCCAAGTCAGCCCATTTCAACAGAGTTTTAGACAGTGAATGTTACAGCCAGCTGTTAGCAGCGTACCGTGTCTGGT
>JAQLOL010000020.1:9494326-9524923 GCA_029783665.1 Naso thynnoides | reverse complement strand
TCTGGTTTGGATTACGTTTGCTTGGCATGCTGCTGTTTCAAGTTGTTGCAACGTTTGTGCAAACTTTAGGTTTCACACATCAAAAAATGTCTGAGGGGGCAGGTTTACTTCAAGACATAAATTTTAAAGACACAACATTGCTATAATGCAACTGAGTTTTGTTTGTGGCTGGAACTTGTATTTACAATAGTGGTGTTGCAGAAACTTTGAGGGCACCAAAATGCACAAAATACCAGTTTATTACATTATATTATATACATATGTTGTTTTAAACTGCAACACATTAATGTTGGTATCTACCTCAACAATCCAGTCTCTGACAGGCTTCAGTTTCATTTTTTTTCTTTTATTCTTATTTTACAAATATAGTGAAATGAGTGAAAAGGTAGAGAAACAATGCTGATTCAGTTGTGTGGACTGACTGCTGCCGCTAATAGCACCCATTGTATAAGTCTACATAATATAACTTAAACAGTAGAGAACTGCAGCATTATCTTCATGACCATCATTATCTATACCACAATTATGCCTTTCACAATCACTTCTGTGACACTCTTTTGTGCACTGTGATGACTGTAAGAGGCAGCAGGGGATGTTTGTTTTCCTCACCCTCTCCACCTCTGGCAGGTTGTCCAACAGGCTGACAGTGTGCTCGATGTCGGCCTGGTCGTTCTCACAACCTGCTGCTCCTATCCGCAGAGGCCTTGTGGCCATAGACTCCAACACTGCCTCATACAGGGCCTTCGTTATCAGAGGGTAGGGCAGCTCTCGCAGGTAGTCCTTCAATACTCCTGAAAAGTAGGAAAAAATATGTATAAAGTGTGAGAAAACCTGTTGCAGCTATATAGTGATTTATTTTATATTTGTCAGTGAACAACCCTGTAAACTAGTATTTTGCTGCATAGTTAAGGGTCGCTCAGTCTTTTGATGAATCCTTCTCTTTCTCAACAAAAGCATCTTTGATATCTAACAAATCACGCGCAATATATCTTTTACGCAGTGGTATCATTAAGAAATAATAAGCTTTTATCTTCCCTCTCTGTTTAACAGCTGAACCTGGCACACTCTCTTGGCTGTAAAATGAGGTCCCATTGTTTCCCCGGGTGATCCTGTGGCGTCTGCAGAGATGCCTGATTTGAGTCGGCCGTGACTCCGCAGCCAAAAGTGTTGGGGGCTGGTGTCTGCGGCGGCACGTTCACACCTGTGACTTCAGCCTCCCGTAGTTCAGACAAAAGCTACGGGAAAACATGAAACCCACACTGTCTTTCTCCTCTAAGCCCTTGAAATAGCTCTGGCATGTCTTTTCATCAAAGGCAGAGGGAAGAAAAAAAAAGAATAAATACGGGAATAAGAAAGGTTCTTGGCAGTGCGACAGCTCTTTGTGGTGAGTGTCTGCTCTCTTTTTCCTCTGCATGAGGCTGGATTAGTTTTCAGAGGCCACTGGGGGCTGTGGAGTTGGCAATATTGCTGATACACACTGAACATCTACAATCAACAAAAAATATTTTAAAAACCCACTTTGTTCACTTTAAAGATTAAAGAATTTGTCTATGGCGATTTCTCTCCATTGTTCCTCACAAATTTGTTGCAATCTGATTCTTTGCCAAGATAATCCATCCAGCTGACAGGTTGGGCATATCGAGATGCTGACTACACAGCAGGTGTGCCTTTGGCCACTCACCTTAACAAGTATGCAGTTTTATCAAACAACACAAAGCCACAGACGCTGTGCGATTTGAGGGGGCGACTGGCATGCTGACTGCGGGAAAATCAACCAGAGATGTTACCTGTGAACTGAAGGTTCTAGCGTAAAACACCTAGATTGTTGTTTCTGAGAATTCGGCAGTTCATCCAACTGGTCTTTCAAGCTCCACATCCTGCTTCTTCACCTGCAGAACCATCAGAGACTGGCCCCCCAGACAGCTGATGCAACTGCTGTTTTGAACAACCAAAGAATATCTGCATAGTCTGTCACAAACTGTGTGCTCGACATCCTCAGTGAGGCCATAACCTGAGTGCAGTGGGCAAAGGCTCATCTTAGATGACATCTTGTACACTAGAGACGTGTTCTCTTCACAGATAAGTCGCAGTTTTCACCATACCAGGCAGATGGTATAGTAAATCATGGAAGACGGTATGCTAATGTCAGTATGTTGTGAAGAGAGTGACTAATAGTGGACGTGAGGTTCTGATGTGGGCATGCATAAACTACGAACCACAAAAAAATGGCGCATTTTACTGCTGGTCATTTAAATGCATAGAGATACTGTGCTGAGATCCTGTGCCCATTGCTGTTCCATTTATCCATCAACACTCACCGCACGCAGCAGCAGTAAACAATTCCTGAAAGATAAAAACACCCAGTTCCTGCACTGCCTGCAAACTAAGCAGACATGTCACCCGCTGAGCGTGTTTGGGATGCTCTGGATCTAAGTATGTGATAGCTTGTTCCTGCCAATAAAGAAAAAAAACAAGCATCTATAGCAGAGGCGGCGTGAGGTCAAAGTTTGGTTATCAGTAAATGTCTTTTTTAATTGCACTGTTTAATGTGGCCTTTTATTGTTAACAGCCTGAGGCACACCTGTGCAATCATCATTCTGTTTAATTGGCATCCTGATATGCCACACCTGTCAGGTGGATGTATTATCTTGGCAGAGTGCTTACTAGCAAAGATTCGAACAAATTTGTGTTCAAGATTTGAGAGAAATAGAACTTTTTTTGGTGTATAGAAAAAGTTTTGCACTATTTTAATTGAACTTCTAAAAAACAAACAATTTTTGCTTTTATTTTTTTCAGAGTTTCAGATAAACAGTGATATAATTTTATGACTTAATGGCTACTGCCAGAATAAAAATCATATTTAGTGTTGCTCCATGCTGACTGGATGAAATATCTTAAAGACTGTGGACATGCCTGCTTCCAGGGTGACTATAACATGTGACTATAAATTGACTGCTGTGTCTGTTTACATGACAGCACGCTCCATTAGCACTGTCCAAAACCTGTAAACAGAGTGATGCAAAATCAGTGCAGTTACCCTTTGATGTTTGTGTGTTCACAAAGGAAGTTTTGATGGACATGACGTCAGTCAGTACATGACAGAAAATAAGCAACAAATGAAGTGACGCCTGTCAGCCAGTTTGAGCAGCGACTTGTGCTGCTGCAAACATGTAAAACCCTTCACTGCAGTGCATCAGTACCCCCACACTGAATATATACTGTATATGCACACTGCATTTAATATCCAATATGTCTTGCAAGTGAGTGTTTTTTATTGTGCAATTCTGCTGCTGCACTTTTCATCTGCAAACACCTGCCAGCAGTCCAGTCATGTCACTTCAGCATGGCTTTGCTGAGTAATAGTCACTCTTCTATTGTCGGTGTTCCACAAATTTGCGTTTCGGTCATTATCTTATCAGCTGCTAGGTTCAAACATGCACTTCAAGCCAGAAGGAGAGATTTTCTGTCCCTGCTTTCTGCAGCTTTGGACTGTGAACACCCCCTCCAAAAGGGTTTATTTGCCAAAGGACATGCCTTTTCAATACCAAGTACTTGTACTAACATATTAACCATGTAATTGTAATGTAATTAACATTTTCCCTCATGAAATCATGAAAGTGTAACTATCTGTTGACCTAACCTCTTGGACTTTCTTCAGGTTATATGTAGTGTGCACTGAAGCTGCGGAGGCTTGCACTGCGATCCACTTCTATTTATGTGCCGAGTTTGCATTTCTTAAGTTCTTTATTGGCTGAGCTTGTTTTTTGGCACATGCACTATGATGCATTCATGTTGTGATTCCTACAGTGATGAAATATGAATATTCAGATTTTAGCATAATGTGTGTTTGGAGCTGAAGGTTTTGTAGATTTTGCGCTGTAAGATGTTGCATTGTTTTGAGGATTTTCTTACTGGCTCATAATAAACCCGCAGTAGGAGGGAATTATTGTGTATCAGCTCAAGGCTTTGAACGTGACCCACTCACATGTGTTTCTCCCTTTAATTTAGGCTTCATGGTAAACACAACCAGCATTTTCTTCACTCTTCATTGTCAGTGCTGGAGAATATATTTCACTTAAAAGCAGTCGGTTTATGCTCACAGCTAAGTTTCTTTTCCATCATTCTCATCCACCAGGTGAACAGCTGGCTATAGATTAATTATACAATATTTGGAGGTGTCCTGTTAGGCTGCGGCCACATGGGAGCAAGTGTCAGAAAAATAGTTTTGCATCCCTCACTGTAAAACTACCTCTAGAAGATCCCACAGCAGTGACACAATCCGTTTAGCTTTTGTAAGTGAGTCTGATTAGGATGCTGTAAATAGACGCTCCTACTTTATCACTTCTACATCTCTGGATTATCTCCCATACACCTGAGGCTTTGTTGGCGCCTTCTATTTGCAGCACGCTACAACACCATTCACTGTTATTTCACGGACAACCCTTCAGGCTGAACAGAGGGCACAACTGAATATTCTTACTTCTGAATCACCACTTTTCTCTTCAAAGGTGCCTGAGACCCTAAACGCTCCAATCTGTTCCTGACCGGTATCATGGATAATCCACCGTTAAAGTCAAAAGAATAACGTGGATGAAGAAATGTTTAAAAATGATGCCTTAAATTCAGTGGTTTTTAGGTGATGGCGTTTAAATTTTCTGTTTGTTTTTTTGTTTGTTGGTTTGTTATTCAAAAGCTTTATGGGCCTAAGAGTTTTCCAATACAGGATAGCGACAAAAAAATTCTAAATTCAATTCAGTGTTACATTTCAAAGTCTCAGATAAGCATTAGGTTCAGTATCTGCACATTTAAAGCTTATTGAGAACTATCTACTGTAAACTTTAAGCGCTGCATTTATTGACCAAGCCACAAAACCACAAACTATTTAACAATACATTTTATACAGGTAAAAATAGCTGAAGTTCGATAAAATCTACTTATCACTTATTTCTTTTTCAGGTGTTCAAAGGTATTTCCACTTCTTTTCTACACTTCATTTTACCCATATATGTTTTCACAAACCTCAAACAGCTCAATAGTCATTTAAGGGGATCATTTAATGTGAGCTAAAGCAGTTAAGAATTATCAGCCACAGTCTTGTTCTGTGTCAGCGGACTTATTTTTGGTGAAACGTACGACTACACAATGAATTGCCATGAAACTAGTAAAGAAATTCACATTCCTAAAGGACAGATCGACATAACTTATTCAGCGCCACTATCAGATCTTTGTCCAACAGTAAAAATGAAATACCAAAAGTAAAAACATGCCTAGTTACAAAAAGAACAATTACACTTCAGAATTTTGCCCCTTGTTGCCGGGCAGCAGTCAGTGTTAAAGTGCAATATTGCCATCAGCTTAGACGAAGAGAGAAAAGAAAGGAAGGAAATGATGTAAGAGGCACTGTATTATTTACATAATATTCTCAAGCAAGTTTGTTTTAGTGCAGTATTTAAGTCCATCAGAAATAACATTTTGGAAGGATCTAACTTCCATATCGTGACTTCTTCCTGGTTTTGAGGAATTTGATTGGATGATTGAAAAGTGGGACGAATCATAACAAACATGGAGGATTACGGAGATACATGAGCGATACGGGCTTAAGGCTCCGACACACAGCTTGGGGGCGGGACTTGTCAGAGTTGTCAGAGAATTGGTGTCTCTTCTCAGTGTGGTGTGAACAGCAGCCTCGGCGCTTTTCAGAGGCTTTTCCGATTCAACATATAGAATCAGCAGTGGCACACTGGTAAGAGAAAGCACTCTGATTGGCTGTTCAGGCAAGGTGACCAGCACATTAAAAAAGACAGGAAAACAAAGAGGGAAAGCCCCCTGAGTCTGATGCTGTAGTTTCCATGATCATACACATTTAGCTCAGCTCTTTTTCATTTTTCTGCCCTGACTCTTCACTAGTGCCATCTGTAACTTTTATTATCAGCTGTATTTTAAAAATGCTGCTTAATCATATCAGCATGGAGAGAGATTTGCCTTGGCGTAGGCGCAGCACACATCAGCCTGTTTGGCACGACAACAGTGGACAACAAAACGACAAAGCAGCTGATCTTTGTCGCAGCCAGTTCTTTGTTGTTAGTTTGGTGAGTAGCAGCCTTTAGAGCCTAATGTTAGCCTGTAATGATACTATTGGTTGAAATTCCTCTTGGCAACATGATGAAAGCGGGAAGAAAATGTGATTAAATTTTGATTAAAAATAAAAGAAACAGATTTTTTGTGGCTAATATAGTACTCTGAGGGACCAGTATGACCAGGTATGTGATCTTAAAGGATTAAAAAGACTTTTTTAAATTTCAGGTGGGCTTTAATGTTTGATTTTTAATTATTATTGTCGGTATTGGTTAGTATTGACACCTCAACTGTTAATCTGCACCTACGAACTCAAGCAATACTTGAATAAAAATTAATAAATAAAGAAAGTACTGCTTGTTCCAGCTGCCTTTGGAAAACAGCCACTATGTTATCCCGCTCTTCAGCAGTGTCTGCTCATCTTGATATTCAGCACATTCTGACACAAACACACACACACGGAGATATTGTACATTCCTGAGGCAGTCAGAGGTGGTTGAGAAGAAAAACAACTCATCCCCAAACAAGCACACTGGCGTGCTATGTCAGGCCTCCATCTCGGGTAAAGCAGCACAATGACAGCTCTACGTCAGGGTTATGCTTGACCACGGCTTCAGGTAAACAATCACTTAAAACTTCGTAAAATGTCCTGCGAGTAAACACGTCCCCTGTGCCCCGTGATGTAAGCCAGCGTAGCTGATCTGTGGCAGCATGTTTGCATTTTGTTTTCAGTTCTGATTCACATTCCTCTGTGATCATTTATCTTCCTCAGGTTTGTATGAAACCTGGTAAGAGCAGATAAGGACACATAATCATAAGATACATTCACTCTTCTTAACGCTCCCCGAGACACGCTGATTTCCAAAACAGATAAGACAGAAATGCTTTGTGGACATCGTCGGCTTCCCGTTGTCAATCTTTACTTAGTCTTTACTGAGATTACAATAATCTGCTTGTTTCATCGCAGAAAAACGGACTGCCTGGGAACGAAAACAAGCCATGTGTTTTTATTCTTATCATGAAAAAGCAAATGCTTTTTATGTTGAGCAACAGCGTAAGTTTTTTTTCTCTCAAAATGGAAACTCAAGAGTTGCAGACCCTCTGACCTTGCCTGTGCTGTGAAGCAGATCATCTAGACGCAACAACAGCAGGACAGTGTTACTTACTGCTTCAGGTAATAAAACATCCTCTTAATGCGTGTACTCAACACACGTCCTCCTCTTTCCTTCTCAGTAACTTTCAAAAATTCACCGGTCAATCAAACTGTGTGTACGTGCGTGTGCACATGTGCTTGTGTTTGTCTTAAGTAAGGCGAATAAAGCCATTTAGGTAAATCATTAGCCCGCTGTGAGTCAGTGCTTGTGTTTACTTTTATGTCCTGGCCCCTGTTGGTGCCTAAAAAATGAACACAAGCACACATGAACACACAAGGTCATGGGCTCAGGGGTGAACAGGTGTGCTTCCCCTGCAGGTGCTTCTCACTTTCTTTCACAGCCAAGCTGACAACAAGCACACGCTGAGTGTCTCTTCTGTCACATTTAGGCTGTCGGGGTTTGACCTTGTTTTTTGTTCTTCTTTTATTTTAACCTTTAACCCGGATAAATCCTTTTTCCATGGGGAACTTGAAAGCAGCAGCATAAAGTAAAACCAGATACATTTTAACAGAAGCAAAACAAAACAAACAGTATGACAGAGAATGGAAAAGATTGCTGCAAGCATGGACATAGCAGCTCAGTGCTCCCTGAATGTTTTCTGACTGTATTACGGCTTGTTTTGGACTGTAACGTTTTCAAGCTCTAATGTCTTCATGTCTGAAATGTTTACTGATGCTCTTTACTGTTTCTTTTTAAACTTATATAATAATATAAAAAACAACAACAATAATAATCTTTGTTAGAGGAAATTTTGTGTGTCAAAATACCATTTCAATTCAAATATTGTTTTGCTGCAGAGCTGTCACACATCATACACTACAGACCTAACAGCTCCATGAAACAGAAGTCGGAGTGCAATTTGGTTCCACATATTGACATGTTTCAGGCAAAAACAGGTCCCCAGGCAGTAACTTGTCGTGGATATTCATTGAAGTTCAAAGTAGCCAGGAGGGCTGAATGTGTACTACAGCCACCCTTTGCCCCCTCTAACACAAATGCCTCATTTCTGTTGTGAAAGAGTTCTGGCCATCACCTTCACCATGCCTATGTCTACGGAAAAACCAGCTTTGTCTTGTGGTTAGAGTGTCTGTGTAAGACCCTGTGAGATGATCTTGTATATCAGGCTGCCTCATGGAAAAAAAAAAGGGAGACAGGCTCCTGTGTTGTGGGCCTCGCTAAGGCTTACTGATTTTACTAGCGAAATGGAAAGGGGGTGAAACATTTTTGAAGTTGCTGACATATTGAGATACTTGAACAATCACAGACACAGGATAGGAAAACACTGAATGACAATGAGAATATGATGGAAAAATGATCATTCTCGTACATCCCAAATCATATAGCAATTGCAACGTCAGTCCAAATAATTAGAACTTGAATTTTTTTTTTATTTTTATTTTTTCCCCCAAAAATCATGCAGCCCTGGCATTGACCCTCCAACAATTCGGTTTTATTTCGGTATAGATTCAAAGGAATCAGTACTTGAGCTTTTAAAACATTTCGTAGTTCGTTCCAATCTAACGGCAAGAAAAAAAACCTACAAGCCCTTCTTCCAATCTCTGTTTGAACATTTGGACAACATGTGGAAGCTCTGTGACTACAAACGGAACTGTCCATTTAAATCCATGAATTTAATCACAAAGATAGGATGGGAGCAGACCAAGAACTGCCTTGTATATTAAAGTAAAAATATGTGCACCTGTGAGTTGCCAGCTCAGGCTGTCCTACACACAGGTAATGCTCACAGTAGCAAGTCAAGGCTTTATAGATGGTGATAAATCTAAGGGAGAAGTGATAAGCCCTATACACCTGAAGGGAAACAAACTATACAAACATACATGCATTTATCTGCTATTTGTAAGACTGAGAAGTAGAATGAGTCCTGCAATAAAAATCAGCTCAGCAACAAGCCACCGAAACAATGCTTCAAAACATAAAGCTACATATGATGGCAGCTAAAAGCATTTTGATGTAAATGTCTTTTTTAAAATCAATGCAGACTTTCAATGTTCCAAATGCGCCACCAAACACTACAAGGCACACAATGCACTGGGGCACAGCTCTACCTTTGACCCGTTGTTCAAACAAAGCAGAAGGTCACTCCTCTTGTCAGTGCCGCAGTCAACGCCTCACCCAAAGAACAGACGGGGGTTTGTTCTCCCTGCGGCCCCCTCCCCGCTGTCCTGCACGCCCCCACAGCACTAGGGGGGGCCAGAGGAGATGTGTGAGTTGCTGCCCTGTCCGGTGGCACTATAAAGCTTTGCCCTGTGGTTTCCTCAGCTTTTCCACAGCCTCGAATAAGCAACTCTCATTCCGAAATGTGGAAAGGGTTGTGCTCCCATACTGCATGCAGACTCACTGGACATATCTCGGCAACACCTTTTCAACTCTCGACCTGCAGTTTGAGAAACATTCTGACACCCACACAGGCTTGCAGCTCTTTGTAAAGTGGTTGCCTGCTTCCCTGGGCCGGCCCAGGGTTCAGCTAATCCCCCATGCGTGAGCCAAATACCATCTGTGTTTGTTCGGCAACAAAGGGGGCACTTGTTAATGACTTTCCATGTCTTCACTGGAGTACTGCCGAGGGTGGGGGGCAAAGTAGGGAAGTAGGCTATGGAAACAGCAAGTCAGGCAAGGCAAATTATAGATCACAAACTATGATCAATAATTGCACTGAGCTTTCAACCAGCAGGGCGTGGGACACACTAGTTTCATTTTCTGAGGGGATAAATACCCCAAACTTTTCTCATCATTGGATCACTTCAGCAGTTTTCCACACAGACCAATACAGGTTAAGCTGAAGGCTTAATCATTAGTAAAGGTCACTGCAGTGTCAAACAAACCATGTCACAAACATTCACTGTGTGCTTGTTTTATCCAACCAGAATTTCCTTTACGTTGAAATCAGATTTTAAAGGTTATGATTTAAACATTCTGTGGTTTTACCACTGGGCCTTGATGCGGCTGAAGGAATTGCTGATGTCACAAAAGAGTTGGAAAGCAGTCCTGTAAGACTTTGCTGGTTCACCTCCATTACCACTTCAAACTACTGAGTAAAGTCTTCCTCACCAAGTAGAAAAACATCATCTGATTTGAGTTTGGCTATTAAGAACAGTTTACATAACAACACAAAAGGCTACTGAAACGCATCATTAAAGGCCACAACTGGGAGTAAATAAAGAATCTTTTCAAAAATGTTACTAATCATGTGGTTGTTCTTAAGTTCTTAAATTAGAGGGATTTTTGTTTTTAGATTTTTGTATTGAATCTTCACTGAATTTACTAAATATTTCTGAGGTCCTTCGGATACTGATTAGAAGTCTCTTTTGTACAGTTAATCTCTGAAACGTCTAAAAGCTCAAAACTCCTGCATTATTATAACTTCTCCTCCAAAATAATAGGTAGGTTCAGGTATATTCATTGAAGTAAGTTTTTAAATGATCTCTAGGAGTCGATGGAGGTGGATGAAGAGGATGATGAATCCCTCTGGTCAACTTCACCATCACTCAACATATTGCAGTTGCTCAGTTGCTACACAGACTCAATAGAGTAAAATAGAAAAAAGAATCTAGTAATTATCATTTTGCAGCACAAAGGTTGTACAGTAAAATGCAATAAATAGTCCCTTTATGCCACTACACTAAAAATAGAAATTATGGAATTGTATCATTAATGAATTTATTCATTTAAGCCCAGATAAAGTATGATCTGTTTTTCATTAGAGTATTAAGGATAGGTTGAAAAGTCAGCTTGAGGATAAAAGCTGTCCTTTAGTCTTAGTCCTTCGGGGAAGAGAATATTTTTGTGTCTCTTTCCAGAAGGCAGCATGGTGAACAGGCTTTGGCAGGGAACTGACCTTCAATATCTTTGAACTTGGCACAAGCACCTCCTTTCACAGGTACCGCTGGTATTTGGTAAATGTGCACCCATGATGTTCTAGATGGATTCAAAAAACCTGCTGCAGAGCCCTCTTGTTCTGAGCTGTGCACAACCCATCCAGTCTGGGATGTACAATGTCTTTGCCTGGTCCGCTCAGTCAGCGGGAATGCTACAAAATGCTTTATGGCACACAGACCAGAAGAGACAATTTGTCATTTTCGAGCATGATCAATCTTCGGTAGGAAGCAGACAGATATTTTTCTTTAGATTATTTCATTATTTTGTGTTTCAAGCTGAACTGCTTGTGTAAGACAAGACCTTTATGACAGAAAGCAGTACTGCTTTTGTCCACACACAGCGCCACAAGCAACACAAACTGAAAGATCCTCGGAGGGACTTTAAGAAATAAAGACATTTCAGGCCTATCTATGACTCAAGTGTCGTTCATGTTTACAGAAAGTGAAACGAAAGGATTAACCGCAGAGCAGAAAGAGTGACCACTCAACACAAACTGCTTAAGATTCACAGCATGTTGCTCCTGTTGATTACACCTTTCTGGTTCTTTTGACTGAATTGTGTTTTGAAACAAAGGAGGGCCACGCACTGAGCATGTTTTGTAAGCTTCGGATTGAACTCTGATCCCTAGATAATCCCTTTCACTACCTCCTCTTTTAAATTAGCCGTGTGACACGCCAGCCCTCTTAGCTCATCCGCTTGCTGTTCGCTTATTAGCCTCTCGTCTGACTTCACACTGCAGAGACTCCATTTTAATCCAGTAATCAACCATTAAATTGAAAGAGGAGGACAATGTAGCATGAGCGGACAGTTAACTGAAACTATCAACTCACAAATACAATTGTACAGTGATAATTGTTCTCTGCAACTCCAGCTGTAGGATAGTGCCGCGGTCAAGGGCACCAGTGGGAGAATTATATCCATATGTGCATGTTTTTGGTGGTGGGAGACATAAGAAGCACCTGGGAGAAACCCACACAATCATGGGAAGAACATGCAAACTCCACACAGAAAGCCCGCGCACCAGCAGGCAATCAAACCCTTTGGCATTCTTGCTGTGAGGCGACAGTGCTATCCACTGAGCCACCATGCCCACCTACTTCCACACACTGGCAAAAAACATTCTGCATTTCAGGAAAGTACATTTTAAGACTAAACCCATTGTTCTGTCTCAGGTAGGCATTTTTTTACACCATAAACCTCTCATCGCCTCCCCTCCCCCCCATGCCCTCCTCCCCTCACTCAGGCCCATCTGCAACAGCAACTCGCATGGTGGAGCAAATTTAGGCAGCGAGCAAAAACCAACAATCCGAGCTGGTGCTGGCCCTTTTTTTCTAACCCGCTCAACTGTTAACTGTGTTCTTTGCCCTGCCATGCAAATGCATGTGGATCAAAGCAGGCATGATAGGACGACGCCTATACGGGGCCTCTTCCCAAAACCAACAGCAGCTCCTACAATGCCCAGGGGTTTCCATGGTCTTCCTCTTTTTGTGGGAGAAACAAAAATCATGACCAGGTCATTTTCTGCAACTTTGCTTCCCCCCTCATCTGTCGCACTGCTGGAGTCATTACTCAATCTGACAGGGCCTCATTCAGTGGATTTACATGGAAAGTTGTAGTCGAGCTTTTACGTCAAAGCTGAGCTTCAATTGGACTATGCCGTTGTCCTTGCGTACAAGAGCCAAGGAAGAATCGGTTTACTGCCGATGGATGTCTGACTTCAATATGGTAGATGGTGGTATTCCCTTTTACAGGTACTTTACAACTTTTTGAATAGTTTGTCATTCTGCGTTTTTCCTTCATCCACGTACTTTAGGGTATTTATCTCATAAAGCTGAGGAAGCAGAAATGTAATCCCAACATCCATACATAAATGTGCAGTTTTTGCAGAAGAACCCACTGTGATGATACCTCCAACTATGCTCTGTTCAACTTTAAGGTTAAAGTCTGCACTTGGACCAGCTCTAATCTATGGGTCAGGTCCACATTTACACCAGTTTTAGGCCGAATGAAGCAAGACATGCCTTTGTAAGTAAACTCCGAACCATCTAGATATGTTATTACTTCAAAAAACTCCAAATTAATCAACATTGTATGATTTCAGTCACACTATCGTGTTAACATGTGTCATAAAAATCCAGTTTTACCCGCACTAAAACAACAAATCGACTTTCTCTTACATGATGTTAATTTACTGAGTGCTTCCATTTTTAATTTCACAGCAACAGAGCAGAAAGAAGCTAGAAAACTCAGAGGAATCTGAGCAACACTAAAAATGAATGGCTTTAAATACTAAGATAAAACGCCTTCTCTGTTTGAGGAACATGTGAAAAAAGAATGCAATCCTCCAACTTGACGAAAATGTGACCTAGAAGGGACGGCACAGAGCATGTCTCAACCACAAACCTGGAGGAGAAAGAATGACCTGAATGTACAGAATGGTTTGATTTGTGTGTGTGTGTGTGTGTGTGTGTGTGTGTGTGTGTGTGTGTGAGCCCTTCCCTCAGGCTCGGCCTTTACTGTTAGCTGACTGCAGGAATGCTTTTACTACAAACAGCAGGTCTTCTCACACACACCTTCACGTTTGCTGACCTATCTGCAGCGGACACACCAGTTCATACATGTTGACTGGGGCAACGACTGCATGCACACAAAATCCAGACTGCATTTAAGAAATGTCCGGTTTGCCTCATTAATAATGTACATGTGATCACAGCTGCCTTAATGAAGTGGATTTTCTCAGTGAGGGGAGATAAGTAACACCTCTAAGTATAATGACAGCTAGCAGTGGAAGAATAATTCTGATTCAAAGTTCTGATAACGCACTGCGACTACGCTCTAAGTAAAAATCTCAAATGTCTTTTTGACAGCTGTATGCTTTTGAGTTTGGAGTGATTAGTTCAAATAAATGTTTTTGACGTATGAAGCTTATGATTCAATTTCCAAGAGAAAAGTTGGACATGATGTTTAAAATGACACATTTTACAAATCTTTCTCTAAACTTTCTCCTCTTCCTCTTCTGCCTCATGGAAGAACTGATTTTGACAGATGAGATCAAAAGCACAAGAGCCAAAGCAGGCATTAAAATAAACCTTTAGCAATTTTAAGAATTAAATCATCTTTAAGCAAAAATGCCATAAACTAAAAAGTGACCTGCTGCATTTTTGGTTCGATGGGAAAGTGGATTTCTTCGGGGTTATTTAATGTTTTTTCAGGATGAATCAAGCGATCTGAAGACATTAATTTGTGTCTGAGAAATTGTGATTCACATTAATCTAATCTATTAATCTATTAACATTTTTAAACCGAATGATCAAACTAGAAAATAGTCAACAGTGGCAGCCCAGATTACGACTCAGACATTTGATCTGGAATCATTTGTTTTGACTGTTTCATGGGCACACTGACTATTGTGTAATATCTTAATGAAATATGGATATTAAAACAGAGGGGAAAACCATCACTCATTGGAAAAGCCATCTTATTAAAAACAAACATTTATAATCAAAATGAGTGCGTGTAGGTGAGCCTATGCTTTGTTGGTGTCTTATGTTCTTTGTTGCCGGCGATCAGCTTACCTGTGATGACGTTAACGTCAGGATATGTGTTTTCACACAGCTCCACGCCGTAGCTGTCCCTCTCAAACGCCTCGCGTAGCTCCTTCTTCACAGCTGCAGACCCACACAAGCGATAGAGACCCACCACCTGAAAACACACAAGTAGGTCAAGTAAACAAAGCATTTGACAGAGATGGTTTTACAACCCTATCGATCACATTCTATGTTGACCGCGCTCACACAACGTGCTGGACAGACGCCAAAATTACCTTCGCTGAAAAACCATGTCTGTTTTGTCTCTATTAAATAAAAGCTTACTTTTGCAACTGACTCAGTTTTATATTTTGTAATCTCACAAAGTTTTTATACTCTTTTATACTCTTATACACTTCACAGAAACATCCAAAGTCTGTTTCTCTTAAATCAACTGGTAAATTCCAACAAATGGGACTCAAATATTACACTTACTCTTACTTATTCTACTTTATCCACCTGATTTCTGTTTTTTATCTATTAAGCATTGTAGTCTTGTTTCTTTTTATCATAATTCTGCTATTTCTGTCTCTGTTGCTCTCCATGAGGATTCATAGTTCAACTGTCGAATTTAAGTTTTTTATCTTATTTTTCTGCCCAAATCCAGCATTTGAGGATAAACAGAGTCACATGTTGTACAGATTGTAAAGCGCGGACACAAACTTGACACAAGCCAGTCAAACAAAACTCGACACGACTTCACTTGACTGACAGCTGCCTCTTCCGAGCAGAGACAGGTTGAAGATGTTTCAGTCTGTCCATTTTAAACATGGCAAAACAAGACTAACTCTTTCCAAGCAAGTGATAAAAACTCCTAAATATTTATCTGAAATGCTAAAATGCAGTAAACTCCGTTGTAAAAAGTTATATGCCACAATATATTGCACATTTTTGGGAGTATAAGCTAATGGTAACACCAGACCATGTGCAGGGGCAAAAGCCCAGGTGTCTATAAAAAGGAAAAACTGTGTTTTATTGATTTATAGTTATGTTTCAGAGAAGAATATCAGGTTATCTATTTAATAAATTAAATATTCTACAGGTAAGACTCATATATTTGCAGCCAGAAACAGGGTATATAAATACTAAAATCTTTGCTAACAGTTAGCAAACTGACGGCATCCAGCTAACAATGCGTTAGCTTGGCTGCAGCAGGAAAGTTCCTGAAAAAACTTATTCAAGCAGCTGTGTGTTTTAGTGTTTATGGGCTGTAAACTTCAATTGAACAACAATGGTTAGTTAATTTGGTTACTTCTTTATTAAAAACATTTTAAAACACTGCCACGCTTTGAAAACCTCTGAAAAGTGGCATCATCTTCAATACATGTGTTAACATGTTTGGTGAACAATGGAAAATATGCTCTATGTTTCACAGGACTACACTCAGAGGCGTGATAAAAACGTCACATCCTTGTGACTGAATGGATAAACACGGAGCTCTTCTAAAAACCCCGCTGACAGCTCAGCATTTAAAATGGAAACACTGTGCAATAAACCTTCAATGTTTCTTTACCTAAGCCTTCAGAGTTTAACCAAACGGAACTCTTAACAATTTCCTCGAGACGTTGACATTTGAGAGTTGAAACTTGGCTCCAATGGTTTCCTTGTTATGTTGGGATTAGGCCCGGCTACAGACATACCATAATTTCTCCTACATGTGTCTGTCTGGTATGTGGCATAGCAGACCAACTGGTGTGGTTGCCTTGGTAACGTGTTAAGCCAGTGGGCTGTGAATGGCGGGTCGAGTCCAGTTCCACACAAACACAAATACACACATTTGTACACACACAAACACACTGCTGGTTCTTCCGGGCTCCAGCGTAGGAGCGCTACAATGTCTCCCCACCAGACCAACTATTTGTGAGCACTCCTCATCGAGTTGAGCAGTGTTTTCTAAACCTCACACGAGAGGGAGAGCGGAGGACAGATTAGGCAGGGATTTGGCTTTGTGTGAGAGTAAACAGAAGTCACTGTGCACAATGAACAACAAGTCCATTCAGAAAAAAAAAAGAGTCTCTCTTTGGGGGAGAGGGCCGAGTGCAGGCGGGGAACAGCTGTTAGCGAAAAGAGGGCTTGCACTTATGGCCTGTGGCTGCCGAGCAACACAAGAGGCAGCACCAGCCAAGACCCATGTACGTGATATGGAAGTCACAATGACCACAAAACCAAAAGAGTTCCCTCGATAGGAATGTTGATGCCCATTGACTGTGGACCCGGTGATGGGATCAGTTTTTTTTTTTTTTTTGTCTGGGATTAGCTTAAAGACTTTATAGAAACATCAAAGGAGAAGAAAGGAAAGAAAGAAAAGTGTATCTGACTGCACTAATACTCTGGAGTGTTCGAGCACAGTCAATCCACAAAGTCGTTAGCATCCTCCAGACATGACTCAGCTTTCCAATTGAATGGAAATAGCGATCTGTTCTCACCTTCATATCCAAATGACAAAATGGCTTCTTGGCAAGATTCAAGGATTCCACACATATAAATATAGCATGCATTCAAACCTGACTGCATGACTTCACACAGGACCACACCTAATGATGATTTTCCTTATCCGCTGATTATTTCCTCTCAATCAAGAGTATAATCTGGTTAATTCACATGACGGAATTTGTTTCTGTGCATAACAACAGGCTACATAGTAGGACAAGTCAGATTAAGTTTTTCAGTCGACATAACACTGCTTGTGTTCCACAGGGAAAGGCATTTCTGTAATTTTGCAAGCAACTGTAGTGAAAGGCGACAAGAGTTCAAGTGTAAAAAAAATACACAGCAAAATCAGCAAATGCCTCCAAGTAATCCAAGTGTCCTGAAGCCTCGACAGGCTAGGTTGTTGTGATAAACGCCATTGACGCCAGGTTTTTTAGCTTCACCATTCACTGCAGCCTGTAGCTCCTAAGAAGGGAGCTGCATTCACAGGCACACGCACACACACTGTCTGAGGCGGTTTCGGTATCAGAAGACTTGTGTTTACATGCCACCCAAAGCACAGCGCCAACAGCAGACACCAGGGCACCACACTTGCCTCCCATTGATCCTGTAGCTATTGTGAGCTCCCATCTCAGGAGCTACAGGCTACAGTGAACGTTGAGACTAAAAAGTAATGTCTTTAAAAACAAATTGACATGTCAAGGCTTCAGATCACTTGGATTACTTTGGACAAGCAATAAAGAGGCATATTATGTTTCTTGTTTCTTTTTTTTTTTTTTTTTTTCAAGTTCTGATCCAAAAAACATTACAGCAATGCATATTTTCTGTGAAACTCAAGCAACAGTTGTGGTATTAAAAACTTTACCCAACCTTTAATTGGCATGAGGGTGAATATATAATGACTGAATTTCAATTTTGGGGTGAACTATCCCTTTAATAAACTATGAAACAAAGTTAAGCATCTCTTGTGCTCATGGTCGTTAAGTCTTCCACTGCAGAATTACTGGTTAATAATTTACTTTCCACGGCAGAGTTCTGTGAGAAGACTAAAAAGAAGTCTTCAAAAAGTCTTCAGCTTACAGCTGTTTCCCAGCAGTGCTACCTGTCTCTCTCATGTGCCAGATCCCACATGGAAACAGAGGCAAATACAGCTGCATTTGTATCCCTCCCGTCAATTTTAAAAGAGCCACTATGAAAAATTTTACAACAGAGACATCTATTTAAAAAGTGCAAAAAAAAAAAACATTGGTTTAACAGCCAGCTGAAGCCAGCAATACTGATTCAGTGTCTGTAAGGAGCTTTAGTCTGCAAGTCACATCTGTGTCAAGTTAACACCTAAACAACGCAACACTAAGACGTCTGTTCTGACCTAAAATGGTGCATTCCTATAGCCATTCATAACATGTCACAACATCTGTGTGCATCAGGGTAATATGTAGGTTTCTGGGATAGATCCTTTTAAAAAATGTCTCTTTTTAATGGTTACGGAGCGCTCACATACATATCTGCTGTCTCTGACGCAGACATTGTCTGCAGTCTTTCAAAACACCCACAATCATCCAGCGTCTTAAAAGCTTGCAGAAGCCCTCGGGATACTCATTTCAGAGAGACTCTGAAAAAGAGTCCCCATCAAACATCCAGATAATCATTTGTAAAGACGCACTGCCGCATGTCTGGCCTTGCGTACTTTAGTGACACAACCTGCAAATTCCTCGGGGATCTCGTGTCAGCCCCGTTCTAGCCCCTGTCTGCCTGCAACCTGGGGGAGCCCTTACACTTGATCTCAGACTGATACACTGTCCAAAGTCTACTCGGCATCCCCGTAATGACAGACAGCAGCAAAACAGGAGGGAGAGGGTGATTAGAGGAAACGTGACAGTAGACAAACACTTCAAAACACAGACGGAAGGAGAAACAAAGGCCAACAAGGAGAGACAGAGACATATAGAAATCTCGATATGGCCAGACAATGAAGAGTGAATTCCATAAAAAGAAAAATCTGAACTTACATATTTAAAACTTTTGGTTAATTTGAAGCTATAGCTGGCCAATGAAGAGGGCACTCTGGTGAGTTAATTCACAGTAGAGACTAAAGAGCTTCTTCGTGTGAGGCCACTAGTACATGAAAAGTTCCACAACTGGCATCTACCATTACATGTATGCAGTATACAAGTAGATTTGTTAAATTTTTTACAAAATTCTCTAAGGTATGTGTGGGTAAACGTTTCAAAATGACAACTGGAAATAAGAGTTTTCTGCTTTTTTACAACTTTTACTATTGTAAAATTAAAACCTGCTCAAAAAGGCAAATGTAGAGATCGATTTGAGCTCTGGTGACAGATGATGGGCCTTTTTCATAAATGTCTGACATTTTATTGTCAAATAGGTTAATCAAATAATCAAAAGATAAACAGCATTTTGATGAAAAAATAGACATTAAGTTTATTATAACTTAAACCCTTGACTGGACCAAATATAAGGAGGTCATCTTGGGGTTTAAAACGTACGATTATTCTCTGACATTTTATGGACAAAAAGCTTTCTTGATTTCATCTCTGAAAACAATCAAATAAATAAATAATCAAACAATTATTTAGCAGATTAAAGCCTGATGAGGAGAACCAGTTCTAGTTAGTAACCTAATCTTATGCTACATGGGCTTGTTGTCCTGCACTTTTAATTTGACATCAGCAAATAAAATAATGTGGTTCCCTTTACAAACCAGACAAATTTAATCAAAACTACTGAAAGCCCGGCGTGCAGCACAAGTGCCCATGGGCGGGGTCTGATTTGACAGACATGCTCCTTGAAGAGGCCTAATGTTTGCCTGTTGGCCCCAGGCACCCGCTGCCCCTGGCATGCCCCCCTAGAGTGATCAGTCAGGAACAGTGGCCAGACACTTTTACTGCCGCTGTCTCAGCTCTAATTAGGAGAAACTCCGCCACCTCTCTTTCTCTGCTTCAAAGAGCATGGGGGGGGAGGGGGGCAAAACAAGAGAAGATCACATGATCCAGGGGAACACTCCTCTCCAGCGACGCCGCCAATATGTCATTCTCTTAACTCTGAGTCTTTCTCCTCTCTGAATAAAGGAGCCAGTCGCCCCAGGAAGGCTTGGAGACATCATGAAGTGCAGTACATCTCTTCTTTCCATTCTGCTCCTGCCAGTCAGCCAGCAGTACAACTGGCTGCAGGGCGAGCACTCATCTCAAAGCACACTGAGCCAAAAGGATGTTATTAGGGTGGCATTATTTTCTCCTTCTATTCTCTTACTCTCATACAAAAAATGAATGATGTAATGTTAGACTGTGCATTTTTTGTATCCTATCAACCTTCTTAAATGAATCCCCATCCGTTTGACAGAGCAGGGTTTAAATTCAGGTGGTAATTCAGTTAATCAGCAACTATTTTCATAATTAATCACCTTTCAAAAATGTGGCCCTGAAGTCCATGAGAAATAAAAAAAAGTCTTTTTAATCCTTTTACATCACATCCCTCCTCATATTGTCTAGTTATTTAACTGTATTAGCCCCAAAAAAACAACAAAGAAATGTTTCTTTGTATTTGTATATCAAAAAGCAATCCCATTTTCTTCCTATTAAAAAAATGTTGCCATCTTGCATAGAGAAAGTTGTATCATCTATTGTCGGCATGAGCCAAAAGCTCCCACATATGCCGCCTTACTGCGATGGTAATATTTTCTCCCATGTCCTCCTCCACCACCTTCTGCTGTTCCTGCACCGGTAACAGGGGTGATAAAGGAGGCGAGTGGACCTCCACTGCAGAAAGCTAACGTTAACCTCTGACAGCGTATCAATCATTATATCACTGTAATCCTCCATATTAGTAATGATCCCACTTGTCCATGATCCAATCAAACTCCTCCCAGTGTTTTGACCCATGTGTAGGCCTATACTTTTATACCTGTAAGACATCATGATGCAGAAGTTAGATATTCTTGTTTCTTGTGGACTTTAAAGTTGAGATGAACTTTTGAAAAAAAAAAACGGAAAATTGGATCACATCCCTGGTCGTAGTTTGCACCTATTTAACAATGCATGTCAAAAAAATTACAAAAATTTAATTTCTTTGTATTCTTATTTTAATCCATGTTAAACAAAATCTGCCAATAGGCTACGCAGAGGAGAAACAACCCATTTTCATCAAATCATATCATTACATCTGCCCGTCAATTGCAATTTATAATTCAGGTGGCTCAGAGCTGAAGTTCATCAGAGAGAGTTGATTAGATAGATTCAGACAGAAACAGATTTAGATGGATACAGACAGACAGACAGACAGACAGCTTTAGAGAGAGACAGAATCGGAGTAACAAAGTGATGGTAGGTAGGTGTTTGAAGCCATTACATTTCGTTTCACGTTTCCTGGTCCATTAACAGTTTGAAGCTGATAAGGAAAAAAAAAAAACAAGCTTCCAAACATTCCATTTTTGCAGCTTCTCAAATGGAATTTTTTTTGCTTTTCTGTTTAACATTTTTGGTAAACTGAATTTAGGAGGTTTTAGACTAAAAAGGCAAGCAACTTGAAGTTGTTACTTTGGGAACAAGAAACTATTTTGGACATTTCTCACATTGTAAAATCTGAGCAATTAATCGGTAAACACACAGATTAGTCCATACAGGAAGTAAAAGCTGCATCACAAAGCTCACTACAGTGCCAACTGGTTGAATTGTTAATTACAGAAGAAAAAAAAAATTTTTTTTCACCAATCCAAACTGTGCAGGAACTCACCTGGCAGCCTCTCTTTTCGATCTCATTTATGCACTTGCTTATGAGCAGGGGCACCATCAGCCCCGTGTTCTCCCTCTCGACCACCCGCCACGCCTCCACACCAAACACCTGAGGCTCCCTCTCTCCATCTGGCCCACCGTCCAGCGAGTTCTGCCACTGCTCCATCAAGCTCAGCTTGACGTAGATCAGCCCCCGCGGCTCCAGCTTCACCGCCAGCTGGTGGCAGCGTGTCACCCGGAAGAGCGCGGGCAGAACCACTGTGCCATGGCAGCAGACACGGTTGCGTCTTGGCGTGGGCTCCCAGCTGAACACTACCAGCTTCAAGTGCTGGGCGTTCTCCAGTTCAATGTTGAAGGTGTGATCCATATCAAGGAAGGTAGTTCGACATGTGAGGAGGGCAGTTCGTGCTTTATTCACTGAGTCCACTTGGATGGCACAATAGACATCTCGAGAGTCAATGCGTGGAGGTTTGAGGTCCTCAGCACCATAAAAATGCAAGCTCATCAGTCCAGAGATGTACTGGCTGCACTTGGGCTGATCTGTGAAGCTATAATGGCGGAAAGCATCAATGTCCAGCTCAGTGCCATTGAGTTTGTAGCTTCCGCTTCCTCCTTCCATCTCCTTGCCTTTCCCTCCCTTCCCCTCTGCAGAGGTGTGCTTACCAGACTTGGCCACCAGCTCGGGTGAGTCACCATCACTGAGGTAGCCGCCTTTACTGGCGGACTTTGAGCTGCCATTACTTTTCTTTTTGCTGAAACTATGCTGTGTGGACACACTGCTGTCAAGGTGGTAGCGTGAGATTACATTTCGGCTGGCCTGCCCACCTCCAGATGTGGCTAATCTGGGGGGGCCTGAGGACTGGGGGACAGCTTCCGACGCACTGCCATTGTTTCGGGGAGAATGGGCTCTGGGCTCTAGCTGACTGCTGCCGTTGTTGCTGTTACTGCTACTTGGGGTTCCCTTGACACTGAGTTTCCGGCTAAGCTCTGGAAGCTTCTTCATCTTCATGGAAATCTTCCTCACAGTGCGCGGGGACTTGATCTTGTCCGGAAAGGACCAGTTGAGGGAGCTGCTCTTCTTGGCCGGGTTTGGGCTGGAGGGAGGGGAGCCGACGGCATTGGGCAGGTCAACACCATCTATAGAGAAAATAACATAAAATTTGATTAAAAGGGGAGCCCAAGGCAGTTTGAATTTGGATTTTTCTTTGGTTGACATTTTGTGGAATAGTTTAAACATTTTTACTGGAGCCTGATTGATATGGAATTTCTGAGGCCAATGCCAATATCGGTATTAGGTAGCGAGGAAAATTTTGATATCTGATTAATCAGCTGTTCTGGGCTTAAAAATCTTTTTTAATACTTGATCATATCATAGATCATATACACTGATACAAATACATCTGCAATGGGTCAATACATCGGTTTGTTGATATCATTGGCCCTAATTTATACTGCTTAATTCTTCAGCAAGTAAAATGTTTGGAAGGCAAAGCACTTTCTGAATCACTTTAAGGAGCAAATTCCCACCACCAGTTATAAATCCTCTTAAAGTAATTATAATAGTTGGTTCCAAGAGACAATCCACCTTCTATAATTACAAATAACTGTTCCGATGTCCAGTGAAGACAGACAGGAAAGAGAAGACTAAAACTAAAACTAAAGTCAAAGTGTGCATGAGCCAAAATTAGCAGTCTCTCAGAAAGGCACCACACCTTTGTAGCACATTATCAAGTGATTAGGTTTACATGCAACCCAGTAATCTACTGACAGATACATTCAGCAGGCAACACTTGAGCACCACAGTTACACTCTCTATATATAAACCTAGACAGGCATTTAGATAATTAACACTTTTATAGAAACAGGTTTCTGAAATGGCGATAATGCCGATATCAAAAAAATGTTTGTTCATTCACCAAAAGTTTCTAAGAGGCTCCTTTTTCTTTAAAGTGGGCTTCATTCAATCAAACCCAAATGAACCTGAAGTGGAATGTCTTCAGCTGCAGCTCCAGGAAAAACAGTGGTCTGTAGGCAGGGAAATGTCTGTCTAGAGACACCAACTGCTTCAGGGCTGAGCTAGAGTTACTCAGTCATCATTTAAGTTAAAAAATATCCATTTGAATTGGACCTTCTAGGCAGTTCTCGCCTAAGAAAGAAAACATGAAATTTCAGGGTCTAGAGTTCTAAACAGGAATGACAGCCACTGTTTAGTCTACAGGGCCGAGCTGTGGCTTTAGGTTTTATTGCTTTTTCAACAGGTCGCTCACCAAACAGGAGCTTCTCTGTGTCTGAGTTATTAATTTTTGATAATGACAGCTGCTATAATTAATATTTTTTTTTATTAATAATGAATCAGATGACTCTGTGTCAAGTGCATGGTGCCACTCACACTCACAGAGAATTATCAGCAGACTTGACAGTTACTGTCGGCTCAACAGAGCTTTTTTAGAGTCATTCACATCATTGTTTCGTAACTTTACTGTTGTGGCTCGATTTCATCCTTCTAAATGTCATCAGTGTAAAAGAGCAGGCAGCTGTTTTCAGAAAAAAAAAAGCTCATAAACTTCCCAGCACCTTCCAGCAGACAGGTCTGGGAGTACAGTGGAGCATTGAGCAGCTAAAGAGCCACATATTTCTCTCATGAACTGGTGGAGACCAAAACAGAGATAAAAGGAAAGTAAATATTGATCTTACATTCATCAGGTGTACTGACACACTCTAAATGAATGCTAAAGTGATTCCTTATCAGCTGCATGTGTAACTAGGTGATTGCTTACTTACAACTTGGCCATATCAGCTTAAATGTCTGTTAGCCAATCAACAGTTGTCGTCACTGCCGATATTCTACATAGCCTAACTAACTACTACATCCAGTTAGTAAAATCACTGATAATAAGTCAGGACAATTGTGCCCTGTCCATAAAAACCTACATACCCATTAGTACGTGCTGACTGTAACTGCTGTAATGACACAAAGAACAACATACTAGTGCACCTTGTACATTACTTGCTACTACCCAGTATTTATGGTAAGAGCCCTATAACTGAGGTAGATACCACCCTTTCAGGCTTTTTCCATGTTAAAGTAATTAATCTGGCAAGGGAAGAGAAAGAGGAAGAGTTGGCATACAGCCAGCCTCGATTTATGTGATTAAAGTGGAATTTGTCAAATTACAGGCATCCAGCTACTTGCCCAATGGGAAGCTTGAGCCTGTCTCACACAGCAAAACAGTTATTTTCTACATTCAGAGCTCTTTTAATAAGACTTCTTCCATGGCTGACCTGCCTTTCTTACTCTTTGGAGGTAATACCTCGCTGCATGGATCCGTGGGAGATTAAGGCTGGACCACATCCACATGACTCGACAATATGAACTTTTATCAGCCTTTTCAAGCTTGCCTTGATAGTAAACAAGAGTCTACTGAGCCATTTAGACATTCAGTACTGTAATAAATATGGAATTATTGATTTCGGATTTCCCATTTCAAATTCAAAGCTGCTGCCGTTTTAATCAGCTTATTACTTTCTCCGAATAAACATGTGAAACAAAAGAGTAATTCTGTGAGAGAGAGAAAAACAGAGTGAGAGAGGCGCATTCAAAGTAGAGAGGAGAGAGACAGGGAGCTTGACCCTGCCAACATCACCAGCTCTATTTTCAGAGGGGACCTGCTGTGCTATTCTGGGGCGAGTGAAAAGAGGGAGGCAGAGGAGGTGCAACAGGATGGAGAGAAGGGTAAGATGGGGGGCAGGAGCAGGGCAGGGTGTAGCCAGCAGATGGGGGACAAAGGCGCCCCTTGTCCAGGCACTCAGAGGTCTAGATGGTCGACTGGAAGGCTGGCAAGCTGGCTGCTGAATGTACAAATGAACACGGCTGTTCTCTCACATTCCTAACCAAACCATGTTTAGCCTCTTTTCCCGCTGGCTGAGTAGCCTTCACTGTCACGGCTTCCTGCCAATAATAGACACAGGGGCGCTCTAAGAAGGGAGAGCATGGGTGGAGGGCACTAAGGGTGCAAATTCACCAAACAACATCTGGGGAGGGGTCAGGTACACAGAGAGCTCTGGTCAGGTCCGAAACAAGGTTTCTAGGAGTGAAAATCCTCATTCGTGAAACACAGTTTAACCCATTTTTGAGGGTCTCTATAATCTTCATTTCTCTACATATTTTGTACTGAGTGTTCAATTACAGTATTGAGATTGTAACTAGAATGCAGTTGGCTACAAAGCTGGAATGTTGCTCAGCAGTTGTTTCACAGAAAAGGACGTAACAAGAGTAAAAAAAGGACAACAATCCCTTTTAAGAATCTGCAAGTAAACATAGAGAACGTCATTATCTATGTACATTGATTACACTCCTGTCCGTAGTTTAAACTGGTAACAATTTATTAACGTCAGGCGATATAATCATTATCAACTCTCCGTGAAATTGGATCATGGTGTTTTGATCCTACAGCTGCCATTTTATAGTATTCTGGGCTCCAGTTTAATGACTCAGTGCAAACTATAATCAAAAATGTTGACAGGAATGTTGCATAACAGAGAAACAGTTAACTGCACTGAACATGAACATTATTTTTTGTGATTTATGTGCTAAAACAATACTTGAGTTTCAATATAAAGGTAATACTGGTATCTTAGTATAGTGAATATACATTTCTTTATTTATTTTTTTGGTTTAGTTAAGCCAAATTGCTTAAAGCATCACTGTTATACAAAAACTAAATAGAATGTCATCCAAAGTATCAAAGAATAAAAATACCTGAAGGGAAAAACAGTAAAGTTCAATTATACTCTGGCTGATACTTGGCTTCAAACTTAGTACTAATCCTTATATTGGTAAGTCAATATCAGAGTAATACAATAACTGTTATAATACCGATTCCAATTAAGCAGCCAGCCCATATTACATGTGATAAATATGATAAAGAAAAAGACAACAATTTCCACTGTCATTGCTGAAGCTGTATTAGAAAAAAACAAAACAAAACAAAAAACCTAAATAAGCCATACACTCCAAAACTTTCATCTCTTGTACCAGCTATCATGAGTGAGAATCATCCATCAGTGTTCTGCTTTTGTTCCATTCATTGGACAGGCAACACGAACTGGGGCGACATTCACCAACCCTGAAAGGCAGATCTGCCTCTGACAAAGTTAATAATTGTTGCTTCACACACACACACACACATGCAGCTGCGTCCTCTGCAGGCTTTGGCCTTGTGGCAGCAGCCAGGTGAGTAACGTGACACCTCACTAGCTGAGGTTCAGGGGCGATGGTTTGACACCCAACCCTCCAGGGCCATGTCCCTGGGTCAAAGGGCAAAAGGTCTGTATTTCTCTGGATGACATCTGAGCTGTCTCCACCCCCAACGCTTAAACACGCACAAGCACTCAGCATATTACTGCGACACAAAGAGAGAGTGCATGTAAATATGCATGCATAAACACACATACACACACATACCCTCTCTGACCCTGCAGCCATCCTCAGGCACCCGACCACTGACACCTCTTAACAAAGCCCAGGAATTTACAACGAGGGCTTTTCACAGCGCTGGCACCAGACAGGTGCAGGAGGAGGGTGTGTGCGGCGGACGACCTGATCGCTATCAAATATGTCTGTTTCTATTATGCTTCTAATCCTCTGGCTTGGCCAAACTGTCACTTTAGCCAATAGTCGGATAATGTGAAATGTCTTCCAGTGACACACTGCTAAGCACCTGAATGTGTGTGTGTGCATGAGGCAGAGAGACACAGACACTGAGCTTACTCTTGAGTAAGACAATAATCTGCTGTCCCTGATTACCGCTGTAAAACAACTTTTATTTACTTGTGTGTCTGTGTCCCTAGAGACATGTCTGCCAAATGTGCGTGTTAAATGTACGACAGAAAGGAGCAGGGCGTGTTGACAAACAGGGAAAAGGAAATAAACCGGTGAATTGCATACTTGTCCTGTCGTTCCTTCACTCTGTGACTGAGGCCAGGCTCAGTGCTGCTTCCTCTCCTCTTGGCTCTAAATCATTCAGTGTTGGAAGGCCTTTCAGTGGCCCCGGGAGCTCGGCCGTTTCATTACAATGGTTACAAAACCCCTGCTAATATATCCAAGCATGCAGGCCTTCTCACTAGCACAACATGGCCCCTTGCCAAAGCAGCCCTCGTAGCCCAGCTCGCCTACCACTGCAGGCATTCCTGCTCTGCTGTAACTCGACCGACAGAGTGGCTGCTAATTCTAGACAGCCTGCGGCCACACCAGCCTCACTGCACTGCCACGATCCAAACAGCAAGGCTCTGGCAGCTACATGATGAGTGCTGACAAATGACTTCTTTCTTCCCGAAAACAAACCCAAAACACTTTCAGTACTAAACATTTTATGGAGATACAATCTTGATTTAATGATTAATTTAATTTTTATAGTGGAACACAGCTAAATTACTTACCTCAATAAAACGATATGACAGTATCAATAAAATGAAGTGCTAACTTACACAGAGTAAGTGGGGAGTTTAGAGAGAGGCGATGAGGCACTAAAGATAATCTTACAGGGCCATAAGAACAAAAGTGCACAAAGAAATGTAATCATAAAGTAATTTGACAAATGCCCAACATTAAATGGTATTTGTGCTTGGTTTAGTTTTCTTTTTATTTTGTAGTTTCCTCTATTGTCATGTTTTTTGTGTGTAAATTCTTGCCCTTTTTGACTGCTCATGAGTTTCGCATGTTCCTCATCGTTTTTTCCTCTTCCTATTGTACATTAATCTGTTTTTCTCTCTTTCAGTTGTCAGTTTGTCTGTCTGTTCCCCAAAACTGCGTTTGCTCTTGTGTTGGCTGATCTTGTTATTCTTCAGTTTTCCTGTTTCTGTTGACTGTGTTTTGTTGGTTTGTTCCCAGTTTTTATTTCCTTGTACTGATTTTTGAGGATTTGCTTCGGTGTGCTTCTTCTGTTTTGTTACCTCCAATTTTGTCCGGATTTTAGCTTTGTTACCTAAGCTCAATTTTTCTTTAACTCATAACGAAGTCACCTGTAGCTAAGAAGCGCAGAGTAGACTGGAGAATTAGGACAGAGGGTACAGAGAGCATCACTGATTTTTTTCATTTTTACACTAATCCCTCATCCTGGTGGTAAAGAAAATAGTATGGCAAAAACAGGGCTTACTGTAGACCAATTCAGCAGTGAATGGTGTCACATTTCAACCACTATTACACTGTTTAATCAGGTTATACATCATAATGACAAAGTTAAGGCAAAAAGGTTGTCTAGTTTCACTTGAACTACACCCACCAACCATGTCACTACCCAGAGGGAAGCAGCATCTATTCATGGACAAGAGGCTAACTAAGTGAGCTAACTAAGCTAGCAATACTTATGGCTCAGCCAAAGAGGACGCCATCCATATTTAAATCCCGCACTGTCATGAGAACAAGCCTCTCTTTCATGAGCAGATGCACTCTTCCTTCTGCACAATGATACGTTTGGACGGTGTAGAAAGAAATGAGTTCCAACATGAAACTGCTCACAGCATCTGAAGTAACTGCTTCATGATTTCAATAAAATATATTACTGGCTGCTAAGTTTTTCAAATGTACTTTTTAGTTCTTTGAGCACCACAAGACACGTCTCATCTAGTTCCATTTTACTGGAATGAGGGCAGACATCTCAGTGGTCAATGTCTCCAAAACTTATGTCAAAAGAGTCTAAATGAATGACTTTCACAAAGGAAAGTATATATTTCTGGTTTTGGTGTGAACTGCCTCTTAAAATGCTACAGAAACCCTTGAGGGTCTGGTTTTTGTCAAATTATTTTAGGTTAATTGTTGTTGCAGAACCAGAAGTCGTCTTTTTTTATTCCATATATTCTTCTTCCTGTCAAAATGGCATCTACATTACCCACAGTGCAACACAACTGGACAACCTATCATCAATCACTTGGCCAGGATTTGATTTTCAACCAACTTGACTGTAGATACTTTCACAACTTGGAAGGCAAACCAAATAAGCGATGCTTATACATTTTTGTACACAGATAAAATTCTTTACTTGTCAAAACAGAGATCAGAACAATTTTCTACAGCTGCTATGGTGATGAAATGAAGAACAGACGGGAGAGAAAAGCTGTGAGAAAACAATATAAGCCGAACTTAACATCTAGCGCCAAGCTAAAGAATCTGCTTCTGTGTTGCTCTTACAATGTTGCTCCTCAGAGTTATTGACGTCCTCCAGACCCAACCGTGATATCTCAGCCAAGATTAGATTCCAGGTTTCAAGCTCACGGCTTGAACTCTCATGTAACTTTAGCAGCCGGGGCCAATTCTCAAACACAGCAGCCAGCGTGACCAAAACAACCCCCAGAAATAGCTCTGATCCCATTCTGAGTGCTGGCCAAGTCAGATTCCCCAAACAGGCGCTAAAGGGAACAAGAGATTGAGAACACACCGTGCTCACCACCCCCAAAGTCCATCAATCATTATTCTCCATACAAATGAAGCATTCAGATGGACAAAAAGTCAGTCAATGGGCAGCACACGAGGAGTCTGGAGTGCTTCCGGTAAGGGAAAAAGAATCAGCCAGCCGAACAGAGGAGAGCTATAGTCACAGAGAGTCATCTACATCTGCATTGCTTAATTAATTCAGCAGACGCTTTTATTCCAACTCAATCAAAGAAAGGCCTGTCACAATGCAGATAAAGCGGAGTCTGTATGGGCTTGTA
>JAQLOL010000020.1:9473010-9494226 GCA_029783665.1 Naso thynnoides | reverse complement strand
GAGTCTGTATGGGCTTGTATTAATGAAAAATCCGAAATAGTACACACAAAAGATGAGACTAAAATAGCAGAGTTCGACACTCTGGCTGCACTTCTTGACTTAAAAAACATCAGAGACCATTAATCCCAACAAGCCTTGGGTACATTCACAGAAATGTGGTGAAACAAGCCATGATGTGGTATCCTAAACACACATAACATAGATGCAATAAAGATACGGCTGTCTGCGGTTGTAACAATATTACACCCAACAAACACACGTGTTAAGTGAGGTTGAGTTTGGCACAGTGTTTCTATTCTGCTAGTTTGTGAGCTCTTCATAAGTTATATATGTTCTACAGTTTTGTGACCAAGTTTCAAATCCATGTCGTGTTTGTAATTATTTTGGGATACATAGCTTCCTCCTGTTCAGAGCATCTGGGGTATTTCTGACAACCAAAAAGACACAAAGTCTGTAAGACTCTGAAATTTATTTGAGTTGTTTAATTTATCCCAGTGATCATCAAGTTGATCAGTCTGAAAGGCCTGCACCATCAGTTGTGATATAAATAATTAAACAAGTAAGTAAATAAATAAATAAACAAATAAATATATTAGTAAGCAGACTCGATGTTCACTGGGATGAAATCACTGAAATAAATTTTCAGAGTTTGCTTGTTGATTTTCACAACTTACTCAAATATATGGAGGCTTTTAACAGCCTGAAAAATGGGGAAAAAAATCATATAAAACCTAAACCTGAACTACATGGTTTTTAAAAAGGTAAGCTGTGATTAGAACTACAGAATATGTGACATAATATGTAAGTTTATAAATAGGCTTTTCAGTCAAATAAAAAACAACGACAACGAAATACTGGTGTAATTATTATTCTTTTGCCTGTAGATATACATTTGTCCCCCTGATGGAGTCATTGCCCGCAAAAAAGAAGCTGTCAAAGCGTCATACTGATTAGGGCCCAGTCAATATGGGATTTGGGGGCCTGTACTGATACAGGTATTAGGGAGCAAGAAAATTCTGATATCCAATATATCGGCCAATATTTTATAAATACAATATTGATAGAATGTGGTTATCAGACACCTCTGTCAAAGATATGTAATGGAGGCAGGATATAATACATTTGAATAAACTTTACTGAGCAGTAAACACTTTGTGAATTATTATTAAATAACGGGCCTCTGCTGGACAAACTACACAATTACACCATTTTAAATCCCTACTCCAAGCATTATCTTCAGCCTTAGGAAATAGTTTTCATATTGGCATGTATTGGAGAACATGCTGATACCGATATATCTGGGAAAGGCCAATACTGGCTGATAGTATTGGCATACCAATATACTGTATCAGTCAAGCCCTAATTGCGATCAATACCTTTCAGAGCATATTTTACAATAATTTGTGCCTTAGAGCAGTACAAAATGCACTTATTTCATGTTAAAGATACACAGAAAGCAGCTCAACAATTTTCTTATATTTAAGAAATAAATGAGGCCATAGAGGTCCACTTTATCCAACAAATCAGTGAAAAAGGTTTCATAAAAATGTTGTTTTGGTAAGAATCATTGTCCTCAAACAGGCCAAGTTTGCCAGTAGTACAGAGATGTGACATTGACTGCAGGTTAGAGTGAGCACCCACAGCAGGCTGCTGTCCTTTTCACTTCTATCCACCACTCTCCAATCCTTGAAAACAGCAAGAGAGGAGGAGAGCAGTGCCTCTCTGCATCTAATACAAACTGAGTAAACAGCAACCACAAACACACACACAATCAGCAATTTCCAGAGGTACAGGAGGTTTCTAACTAAAGCCAAAGACGGTGGAGCAATACTTTACCATCCTACCATTTTAAACCAAAACTGCTCACAAAACACAACACAAACTACCAATAATGAGCATTTCCTCTTTGACGACACGTAGTCGAGCTTGGTGCCCTTTTTTGTTGCAGTGAACTGTGGGATGGCGTCGGCAAACCCACAGGACTCAAACGCAAAGTCAACAGGCTGCAGAGAGGGGGCAGTTCCGGAGTGGTAGGGAAAAGAAAAAAAAAACACTTCTGCTCCCACTTCTCATTTTCACAGCCACCAGTCAAAGCAGCAGTAAAGCCACCCTGTCACAGACCCTCTATTAAGTGCTCTCATTAGACAGAATCTTGTTACAGGATGTAAATGAGGCACAGGTCTGTGAATGGTAACATGGGATGGGAAATAAATCACTTTTAAAAAGTGCAGACAGCTCAGTTAATTAAAAAGGCCTTCTGTTCACAGGAGCTCAGAACAAGATTTTGCTCTCCATTGAAACTGCTGAACAAGCAACTTAGGCCTAAAAATATGTCAACTCGTCTGCTTACCCAGCATGGAAGACCCTAATGACACCAGCAAATTTCATCTTGACTGCAAGGTATAGGTAGAAATAGCCTAAATGTAATTAGCTCTGTGTGCCATGATTAGTGCCTCTCCTAGGCCGGTACACTGAGACTGGTTTAATCCTAATCCTACAGGGAAAGTCAGGACAGAGAGTTTTACCGAGCCACACATGACGTCAGAGAGAGTCAGTAGTTTGAGGTCAGTTCAATGAGGATGAAGTTTATGAGTCGCCAGTCAAACCTGTGTCCTTGTGATGGACAGATTTGTTTCGGGAGATGATGCAACACTACAGGTTAAAGGGATAGTTTATTTAACATAAGAATTTACTCATTATCTACTTACCCTCATGCTGATGAAAGGTCGGGTGAAATTTACTGTTTTCAAACACAAAAAATAAAACCATAAAATGCCACCATTCTGTTCATCTAGAGTAATCCAAGTGTCCTTCAACTGACCTTCCATCGGCATGAGGGTAAGTAGATAATGACTAATTTTCATTTTGGGTGAACTATCTCTTTAAGACTCTGAGGGACAATCAGCTTCTTTCTATGTGCTAAGAGTTACTTTAATACACAAGGTAACTGCAGCTTGGAGAAAACAAATTGTCATTTATAGGAGAGGGTCTCAATGACCTGTTGTTTCAGCTTTAAAACTATAGTACTCTATGGTGAAAAAAAGTTATTTCAAGCTTTCATCCTTGCAGTAAAACTGTGGCTTTGAACACTGAAGCTTGAGGATTAGATTTCACTCAGTGTGCCCACACTACACGGCCTCGCTTTGTGCTCCGACAACTAGAGATGGCTGCTGCGTGCCACAGAAAAGTCTTGTCAAAAGTTGTAATTATAGGCTCAGCCCAAGATATGCCAATTGCTTGAAACTACCATGTTTCCACATCAGAGAGAACAAAAAGTCGGAAGTTAGGAAAAAAAGGTCAAGCTTATTAAGAGACAGGGAGCCATATGCTGGATGTCATCATTAAGCTGTTGTTGGGGTACAGAGCTGTCAACAAGTTCCAAGGACACAAGTAAATAAAAAAGGGCAGGAATGGACATTTATGGTAGTTCTGCTTAATTTCAGCTGATCACTAATCTGACTTTTGTGTTTGTACATATAATAGGTGCAGCTTTGATGAGCAACCTTTAGGGCAACAAGATATTGATTTAAAAAAAAACTTTTTTCAAGAACTGCCAGAAGTTAACAGGCCTCTGAATGGACATTCTTTCTTCTGACCAATGGCAGTTCTAAATTCCTCCTGGCTAATGTGTGTCTGAGTTGGACTTATGAGGGACGCCTATATGAAATGATATGATTAGACAGCCACAGGTTCTGACTGCCGCTATCAAAAAAAGAGCAAAGCAAGGAAAAACCAAGCTACATTTGTTAGAGATTTTAAAGGGAATTTGGTTTTCAAACACAGCAACAACTCAATTTTTGGTGTAATACCATCCTAAAACTCAAATATGTTCTATATTTCTGAGTGGAGCTAGAGTAAAAAAGAATTAGCCTACTTGCAGTAAATAAACCTGTTGATCCTTTGATTGAAAACATTTTCAACAATTGCTGTAATTAGTGCTCAAGATGTATACAACCACAAAAATGTGCCAAGGGTGTTTGGGCTAGAGACAAAACAGGCAGTAATCAGCCCTCAAGCATCAGCACATTAGACATGTGAGGAAAAGATTTTTAAAAAGAAAGCAAGAAAAGGAAGGATGAGAGGAGGTATGTATGTATATGTCAATATTTTTTGTCTTACCTGTGACTCTGCTGGTGGAAGGCCCCCCCTCCTCCTGAGGTTTGCACGCAAGCATCTGTCTGTGCAGATGTGCTGCCTCTATGGAATGTACAGCATTCCCCTGATTCCCATCTCCTGATCCGCCAAGGAGGCTTTCCCCAAACGCCTCTGGCGGGGTGCTGCTGCATTCCCCAATGTTCCTGCCACTGTGACCTATATCTCCTCCTCTGCTCGGCCGCCTCTGGGCTTCTGCTCGAGGGGGAACCAGCAGCCGAACAGAGGGACAGTGAGAAATCTCCGGTTCCTCATCCTCAGGAATCGGGTTGTACCAGATCTCTCCTTCATCATCAGCATCATTCTCCTCGGCTGGGTCCACACTCCGAGGGTGGGGACATACCTTAGCCTGACCGACGCTAACCTAAATCAAGACAGAAGACAAAGTTCTCATTTAACCTCTGAGGAAGGTGAAAGAAAGCAGCTGGACTCAAACATTCGGGCAACACTTTCACTTTCTTGCTGAAAGTTAAATGAATACACTGATACCACTTTCATTGCTGTACGTTTAATATAAAGCTAAAACAAGCTCCTAGTTATGTTGGGTTAGCATTAAGAATGGAAACAGAAGAAATAACAGGCCTAAATCCAACTACCAACACCTCTTAAACTCACTCATTAACAGGTCACATCTTGTCTTTTTTATTTATAAAGAACAACTGGTGGGGTTAATGGGGAATCACTGGACACACTGTAGTTTTTACACTCCTGTTTGTGCTATTTCCCCCGTTTTCAGTTTCTATGCTAAGCTAAGCTAAGCTAAGCTAAGCTAAATGGCTGTTGACTGTAGCTGTGTGTTTAGTGTAGAGTGGGGGCACAAATTTAGAAAAAAAAAAACACCTGGGCTTAGTGAACATTAAAGATGCTACGGGGAAGATTTTTTTCAACCACTGGGGAGAGCCAGGCTAGCTGTTTCCCCCTGCTTTCAGACTTTCTGCTAAGCTAAGCTAATTAGCTGCTGACTGTAGCTCCATGTTTACTGCACAGACATATGGGAAATATAATTCTTTTCTTGTACCTCTCAGCAACAACGCAAAAAAGTATATTTCCAAATCTTGAACTAATTCTTGTTAATCTTGCTAACCTGGGGCAGGTGCAGCCGGACTGGCCGTGATGGGGCTCCCCCTGAGGGCCTCAGGTGGTCTGGAGAGGGACTGGGAGGAGGTGGTGGCTGAAGGGAGCTGCCCTCCTCCTCAGCTCCCAGCACTCCCTGCAGCTCGTCCTTGGTGCAGTGATTCTTCCCAAGGGAGCTCTGCTGTAGCCAGTTGCGTTTCTTGGAGACAGTGATGGTGGTGAGTGGTGGCCTCCATGACGAAGTCTCGGTGGCCCGACCCACCTCCCGGCCATTAGCACAGGGGGTTTGGATATTCTCAATGAAAGCTGATGGAGTACAGGAGAGAAAACAAGTGTTAAGAGTTACCACTTCACACCAGGAGACACTAACAACTACTTTGTTTGACATAAAAAAGGAATTAATCAATCATCATTGAAGCAATTGTTAACTGAAGAGGAAGACTGAAATTGATGTTCTCAGACTATTCATGTCCTGTCAAGTTGAAGAAAACATCTGTATCAAGAAACCGCAGGTGAGGAAACACTTCTTCGCCAAGTTCTTGCTTTCCCTCATTTCATTGCAATATGCTTTGTAACTTCTGGATGAACTATTGCAATTTTGTTTTTATGACCAGAGTAAAACTTTCAATCACACCACCACAGTCCACCGGAGCACCTCCCCTCTATTCCCCTTCGTGAATATGTGGGCTTTGAATTCAAGAGATCACAGGAGGATGGAGAGATTTTGCACATACATCTTCCATCACAGCGACGTGGAAAAAGGAAGAAACCGCTGACACTACAGCTGTGAAAATAGAGCAGAGTGGGGAGGGTGATCCTGTGTGTGTGTAAGAGGGTGACGATAAGTACAGCCGGTGGCTATGTGTGCAGTGAAAAAGGACAAATGAAAGAGGTGGTGACGTGGTCTGTTAATGTCCCAAAGAAAGCAGTAACGGAGTGCCTGCATAGTGTGTGTGTTTGCATGTTTTTTCAATCACACAGTGAAAGTTTGTTTACCTGCAAATCAGAAAGTGCCTTCGCAAATCATCTGACATGTTTTTTAATAGGGTTTGATGAGCAGATGTAGCCAGAGAAAAACAGCCTTTTGAGCATGCATGCGTGTGTTGGTGTGTGTGACGGGGAGGGCAGGGTCTTGCTCTGACATGTACGGCAGGCTCGTGCAGGAAGACTGTTTTGATCCTCAGCAGGTCCCAGACGAGCCCCTCCACATGCTATAATGACAACTTCTCCTTTCCTCAAGGAAATGCGTTTTCATGCATGCCAGGCAAACATTCATCAAATTATAGACTCGGAAATATTTTCACTTGACGAAAATGAAATCTAACACAGGGCATTCAGGATGTGCATGAGTGACTGTGCTCTAAAAAAGTGTGAATGACTCAGAAAAACTGCGACAGGGTTTTCTTTGTATCATCAATCCAGAGCAGTCCAAGAGAAAAGAAATGAAGTACATAAAAAAAAAAATAAAAAAAAAAATCACATGGTTTCAAATTACATAACTTGTACTCAGTCGATTGAGACTGAGTTTTTTTGTTTGTTTTTTCCCTGGTTGCTTTTATGGACAAAGCCCTGAGAGCCCTCCGCTCACAGAGAGAGCAGAGGACTCCACTGGGATTTACTTTTTCCTAGAAGCTAACTGGCCTCTCTGCTCTCCTCTGACCAGCAAGCAACTTTATACAGCACCTGTCAACTTGCAGTTAATGCTGCCATCCCCAGTGCTTCAAAATCCTGCAAACTCCAACTTTATTGAACTTTATTTCTTTACTTGCTGCTCAGTTTTTCTAGCCAGGCTCCGCCCTCCAGCCGCTCTGCTCAGATTTAGCTGAGTTTCAGTCTGGCGACGAGGGTCCTCTTTAGAATTGCAGAGACAAATTTTTAGTCCGAACAATCAGCGACTAGCAGGGGTGGTTAAGTTTGATGACGCAGAAGTCAAACCCTTATCTACTGAAGTTTCATCATGGCAGTGGCCTATTCATGAGGTGAACCAGGCAACCAAAACCCCTCCTTATTGAAAATTATGCAATAATAAATAAATGGAATTTTCCCATCAGACAGATTTCAACCTTGGCAACCTGAAAAAATACTGTTTTTTTGTGATTAATACACATAGGGAGGAATGGGAGCTTTTAATTGGTGTCTGTCCACCAATCGGTGTGGTGCAAACATGAGACTCACACAGCTTCAGGTACAACACAACACATGAAAAAAAAAATCACTAGACAAAAGCACTAATGCTGATGAAAACAGCTGATATTACGATACAATATAACAACGTCTATGTGATTATTTTACAGCTTTTGGAAAAGAAATGTTCATTTTCTCACTCGTTGTGTCAGTGGGCTACCGATGTTTGAGCCACTATCTCTAGAGGGCGAGAGATAAGCGCTGAGCTCGGGCCTGTCACTGTATTTACTTTCACTTTATTTTAAGCAAAATATGTCTAACGGTTTCTTTCCACGATGCATGGCAAGTCAGAATCTCAGTCACAACACAATATAACAGCATTTATGTGATTATTGAACAGATTGTGACGTTTAGCTTTCGTCATATGGTCAATGTCAATGCCAATTGGTTTACAACTGTTCCAGTAGTTTTACACTTAACCTGATACCACGCCTACTAGGACTCAAATTCAGCAAAGAATCCCAAATGGAATCCCATTATCATGAAGTTAATTTATTCCCAAAGCCTGGTTTACCAGGCCACAATTTTTCCCCGACTGAGAAATGTAACAAGTATGAAATACAGTGGGATAAAATTGATTCTTTCACTGATGCCATTCATCTGTTTACCTGCTTATTATAAAGAGCTTTCAGTGGCAAGACCAGAGTCTACTTTTGAAAGCCCCTTTGAGGAATTTTTACTTGGTAATGAAGCAGTCTAACTTTAATACTAATGCCTCACATCTTACTTTCATCAGCAAATGAGACCATCAATGAGGAGATTGGAGACTTTCCTGTCTTTTACAATGTCTTTGCCAGGTCTACTCAGTCAGCAGAAACGCTACATAACACTTTATGGCACACAGAGCAGAAGAGACGATATGCTGTTTACGAGGACGATTGATCCACTGTTCTATGGTTGGAAGCAGGAGGATATTTTTCTTGAGATTATTTCCATATTTTGTGTTTATCATTGAACCGGTATTGTGCGTGTTCCTTTCACTCCCTTCCAAAACAAATGCTCGCGCTAGACAAGATCTTCAGTAAGCAGCACTGCTTTTGTCCACATCAATCTACAAGATGAAAGTTCCTCGGAGGGGCTTTAAGGCATTCCTAATCCCCCCAAAAAATAAACCCTTACACAAATAAACCATCCCAGCACCTCTATAATCTGTTCATTTAAATTCATACCACCATGCTGCAAGGATATAAAGCGTATCTTTAAGTATTTCTTCTCTCTACTGTGTTCTAGTTAAGGAGGCTTTTCCTGCCAGAAACACAGTTGTGTGACCTGAGCCAGCACCGTGTTTGCATTAGCCTGGATTAGAGCTGATGCGGTGTTTAAGGACCTGGAGCTCAGTGGCTTTAGCATGTGCCAACCACTGAGTGAAGGGGAAGCATACAGCATGTTTCTGCTGATATACTGAGTCCCATGAGTTAATGTGTAGGCGCAAGCAGGCTATAATAATCCGCTGTGGTCTGTTTTTAGCTGTTCTGGTCTGGAGTTCATGTGTAACCCTTTAAATTCTGACTATAAGCAGTGTTTTTACTGAGATCTACAAGAGCGAAGACCTTACACACAGAAAAGTACTTTACAATAGGAATTTTATATTTCTCTTCTCCTGTTTACCAAAAATCTTACTCAAACTTTAAAGGCCAGGACACATCCAAAACTATAGGCTCTTTAGCCTATAATTGATACTTAGCAAGAGTAACTGTCTTTTCACCAGACAAACAACGTGAAATGAGGGGTAACTGAAACTAGAAAGACGCTGGATTTAAAGTCATGGAATTTAAGAGGCAGGAACTAAGTTCATTATTTCTTATTAAAGTTAGCTATTATTCCTCTTTGTATGAGGAAGAATAAATTAAGTTTTAGGAGAATAAGCTTATTTTAAGTTGGATATATGTTAGAGAGAAAATATTTTTCAGAAGGGAGATTGAAGCGTATTAGGACAAATCCAAAAAAACTGCAGACTATGCTGCCAACACACGATCTGGTAACGCAAGACCAAAGACAGGTGAGATGTGCACAGAGTAATTGTCAGCATGCCATCTTCTTTAAGGGGTCTTTCATAACTGGAAGAGGAAGCATGTTCTGACAAGAGCAGCATTCCAGACCACAGCTCCAGATATACAGCCTAGCTGTCTCCTTCCACTGTCACACTCCTTCACATAGACTAGCACAAAACAACAGCATGACAGCAGTTTGACTTTAATAAGTCACATTTTAGCTACTTTCGCTGGTGTCAAATATCAAACCATCAGCACGCTCTCCAGCTCCTCTCACATCTTCATATTGTATTTCCCCTCTTAACTGCTTTTGATGTGAAGAGCTACTCATGATTAAAGCTGAAGATGTTTGTGCAGCAGAACGTTCAGCTTGATAAAAAAAACAGATAATGGAAACTGAGTGTGCTTTTCTTTACGATAATCTTTAAACTACAATATATGCAGTAGTTCCCAAGGGCAGGGAGCTCTTATTAAAAGTAAGCCATGTCTAGGGATGCACGATTTTTTCAACTGATACCAATTTACTTCCCATTTTTTGTTTTTAAAAGAAGTTCATAGCCTGCAATCTATGCACAATGGTGCCAAAGGCTAAGATAAAGAGAGCAAAAATGGATGATTAAATATTCCAAAGCTCAGATCAAACCAAATCCAAGTGGCATCACGACTTTTTAATCTTCTTGAAGTCTTGCAGTAGATGTACAACATGTACAATATGCTGTCTTCTTCTGAAACAGTGAAGACATGTTTGTACACTGCGTACCTGAATGCAGTAGTTTGACATCCCATTATCGGCCAATACACCACCACTGCACCAATACAAATTGTTCATCCACGGCCAAGGTGTGCACTGAAATGCTCCAATAAAAATAGTTGGGTTTCCATCCATCTGTTTTTATGCAGATTTTCAATTTTCACACAAAAAGTGTGAAAAAGCTGCAAAACTCTAAATATTGCAAAACAGGTTTTAGGCTCCAAGGAGGTGGAAAAGTTTGAGTACTGATAAAGGGTAAATGAGATTAAGTGCAGTGAAAACAGCTTCAGCGAATCAGCAGTGAATAAACAGTGACAATGACTTACAGAAATCACATGATTCACACTGGAGAGAAGAAAATGGAGCACATTGCTGTAGTATTAGTTGTTCAGGACCTTGTAACTGTACAGTACGACTACCCCCTTTTTCATTACATTATTTTGTTGTGTTGTATTCTTCTGCAGTGGCACTAGACTTCAGAATTGGTGCTGTTACTGTTTACCTTGAAGAACCAACTCCAATAGCTGTATTGGATGGAAACGTGCATAATTTTGCATTTTTCATATCCCGAATTTCTGAAAATGCAGTTAAAATTTGTGTTACATTTGGATGGAAAACCAACTATTTTGGTAGACACTTAGAGGCAAGCTTAGTTCACTTGTGCATTTGAAACAATGAAGATTAGTTCTGTAGAGCTAAATTACTTAGTTGAATAATGTATTACTTAAGGTGGGGTAGGCAATTTATCTTTGATTTAATCAGACAAAAAATCCGTAATATCCTGTCAGTATATTTTAATTCAGGTGGTCTAAAGAACACTAGATTTCTGCACCTCTCCTTGACTCTGTATTAAGACTGTGGCGAGTTGGGGTTTTGATATCAAGACCTCAACTTGAGCTTAGGAGTGATCTGCATTGTTCACAGTATCCTTTTTTATGATCAAACAACCAATAGATGAATCAAATCTGAAGATTAAGTGATATTGTAAATGACCATCAGCCACAGCCCAAGTTGTTCGTTTAAAAAATTCAGAGGATTGTTTTTAAGTGCAACTCAGTAGGATATCAATTAAGATAGAAATATTTTTAATAAGCTGACTCTTTCTAGCTTACATTTTCATTTATGCAAGCTATTTTGACACCACCTTTGACAGAATAGCAAGCAAAAGTCAAAAAAAAAAAAGTTTACTAAAACATAACAGAGCTAACACAGCCTGAGCCTGGCATGATGTGCTCGGGACATGGAGGAATCACAATCATGACCTGACGGTAACAGATGACCAGAGTTGTTAATATAACGGTGTGTGTATGAAGAGAGTAGAGAGACAGAGAGGGAGAGGTGGATGGGGAGGAGCGATATCTGCTTGTCTGCACTGTTGAAAGAAATGCAAACTTACACAAAAAACATACTTCCCGGTAGTGCTGGTGTGAACTGTTGCCACGTGAACCTGACAGTAAACCCAATTATACTCATGTCAAAATTCATGAATGTTTTTCTCCTCTAAGACAAAACACTTGATCCATTTTCCCAGAGGCTTTTCCTTTAATTCCTGAATTCCTTTTGCTACATACAGGATCCTCTTTTGATAAGTGCAAAACACACACCAGCCAGTTTTTTTCTCCTCTGTACAGACAGCACTTTGTTATGTGTACAGAGATTTGCAACCCCCCCACACACACACACTCACACACATGAGAGAGAGAGAGAGAGAGAGAGAGAGAGAGAGAGAGAGAGAGAATCTTTTGCTGTGTGCCACACATTCCTGTTGACACTCATTCAGATGGTAATGAGGATTCTCAGCGCAGATTTTTCTTTTTACACCAGTGCAGAGCTGCACTTGTCCAGGGTTGCATCACATGTCAACACTTGCATCCTGCTGAGGCGAGCTGGCAGCACAGTCGGCTAGTGCTAATGCCCCTTCCTCCTCAATATGTTGGCTTGAAAACTACATTCTTGTTGCTGTTGCAGCTCTCTCAGTGCATCATCTCTCCTGTTTCACTGTGTCTGTTAAAAAACTGGTAAAAATGCTTCACGGGATGGACAACATAATGTAAAAAAGGCATATGGACTCATAATGTGACCCAATTAGGTGCGAGACACTGGTAAAAGAAAACAAAAAGGCCATTAGTTGAGTTTTCATTCATGTATTTTGATGCACGTTTTGAAATATTGCAATAGATATGGTATATGGAAACAGCAAAAAAAAAAAAATTAAAAAGTCCTAAATTTAATGACGAAGTTTTTACGCTCACTCAAGGTGGTTTTTGCTTTTGTCGAAAAACAGCTAATGTGCAAAATGGGCAATTGGAAACAATTGTGTTGAACAAATTGTGACATAGTGAATATTAATCAGCTGTTTCCACTCCTCAAAAGAAGTAGGGGAAGAAGCTGTTTCTGCCGTCCTCCTGGATATTCCCCCAGACGGTGAAAACACGGCTGGTAACAAGAACACGAACCTGTGAAGCGATGACGAGACAGAAGTATTCCTAGGTCTCATCCATGAGAGTTTTGTTTGTTTTTTTTTAGTTTTGTTTCCAATTCCCAATCCCTGCCTTTTCTTCTCTGTATATTACGGCCATGTGTAACGTTGCTGTACCACTACTTTACAACCAACGTATGCTTTGCAGCCCAGTTAATTTGCTCCGAAGCAGCTGATGGAAACACTCATAATTCACATTTTCCTTTGTCCAAGATTTCAAAAGTTCTCTTTAAATTTGCATCACAATTATTGGAAACACAGCTATTGACAGGCTCATTGACATTTTTTAGCCTGCAGCCTAGTAAATACAATCCAGTTAGTTTTACTGTTTTTGCAAACACCACCACGTAACTAGTACTTGTACCACATCCTGGTATAAACACTTTTGCCTCACAGTTCTTCTCTATCACATGATGTGTTTTTAGAGCTAACTACCGCTGGTCCCTAATGGTCAGCTGATCGATTAATTTAATGGTCAAACAAGAACATATGGGCTTAAGATGGTTGTCCGTCAGACAACTGCTGGTATTACTTTAAAGGTGAAACTGTTATATCATTTTTCTCAACAGGCGTTCCCCTGTTTGAAAAATAATAATACAGTAGAAAAAAATTAATTATGAGACAGAGAGTCAAAAGTAGGGGTGTGAATCTTTAAGTTTCTCAGGATTCGATTCTATTCAAAATCAGTTCTCGATTCATAATTATTTCCGATTCAAAATCGATTCCTGATAGAGCACATAAGGGGTTTAATTTCAGAATCTACTTCAGTCTGTCTTGCAAGAAACATTAGCTCTGCTAACTTTAGCATCATTGTTATAATCAAGCCTGTTGTCCCTAATCCTTATCAATATATGCGTGTGTGTTACTGCTTTGTAACTGTAACTGTAATTTTACTTTACGGACGTACCTTGAAGGTAGCAAAAGCCTATAGCAATTTGTAAAAAGGAAATGGTCAAATTGCATTAATTCATTTACTTGGCAGTACTGTGTAGCTTTCATTAGCACCCACTTAGGGCAACAGGTAGAGTTCACTTAGAGCACTGTGTTCAATTTAAATAATCTAGATATAACACACAGATTTTTTTTCCTCCATCCACCATTCCTTTTATTAAAGAGTAGATAGATTTCTGTGGACCTGGTTTTTATTTGGTTGAATTCAGGCCTGGGGCTGCGATCCTTCACAAATCTGTCCAAGCACAGACACATCAGAGAAGACGCGTGACTATACCTCCTCCATCAACCGTGTGTGTTTATGTGTAAAACTCTGCAACTCAGTAACAAGTATTTCTGGCACAATGCTAAAACCAGATGCCACATCGTTCTGACATGACTTGACAGCAGTCAGGGAGGCTTATATTACACCAGCACTCTCATGTCATTCTGTATCTACTTTGAATCTAAATATTGAGCAATACTGCGCATTGTGCAGAGCACGTCTTTGCTTCAAATGTGATGTTATTTTTTAAAGGAACCATTCAGCGTTTTAGGAAATTTACACCTTCTGTTTGACTTGATTTACATGAGAAAATTTATACTTCTCTCAAGTCTGCACAGTGAATATACGGTGACAACCGGCAGCCAGTTAGCTGAGTTTAGCACAAATCTAAAAACAAGGAATCAGCTAGCATGGGTCCTAAGGTAAGGTGACAAAATCTGCACAACAGCACTGCTGAGGCTCAATGATTTATTTATATGTTGTATCTTGTTTGTTTGATTAGTGAAAAACATTACAATGACACATTGTGGACAGAGCCAAGTTAGCTTTCCCGCAGCAGCAGCAGCTTCAGATTGAACAGACTATACAAAAGTACTACCAATCTTCTCATCTAAACCTGAGTTCATGCTTCTGCGTTGAACCGATGGTGTGCCTATGGCGTAGTCACGTACCGATGTTGTGCCCCGTGCAGTACTTCTGCTGAAATGTAACTGCAGATTGCAGGGACACACATCGCAACAGCTGTGATTGGTCTGCTTGGTGGCAGTCGCCAAAAATCTGCTCCACAGCTGCTTCCCACTGAATGACTGAAAGGCAGGGAAAGAACTCTGACTGCAGAGCTTTCCATACCACAGAAATTATGGAGGACACTGTGCTTGACGCTAGCTTGTAGCTAGCTGTCACAGTCTGCGGGCTTCCACTTGAAGCTACAACTCTGAGGGTGGTTGCTAGTCTGCGATTAACGGACGAGTATAATTGCTCACAAAAAAGCTGTTTGTGATTTAGGAACAAAAAGCTTCTTCAGTGCCGTTCTCTTCCAAAGCAGGCAGTATCTCTGGACTTGCAGACAGGGTTAATTTTCCACTTAGTTTGAATCACACTTTTAAAAAAGAAGAAGAGCATTCGCCTCCCAGGAGTGGATCTCTTACTTCTCTGTTTGTGGTGTCTACAGCTCAGTCTCAACATCTGCTTTGACTGACACACCACTCCTGAGTTTAGTCCTGCCCCAAACATGATGCCTGGATACCGCCTGCCTGCCGGCAAGCCAATCCTCTGCCGCAACACAACAAGACTTTAAATCCTTCAGCTGCAAATACTAACATGCATGTACACACCGGAATGCACAACATCCCTCACCCACACATAAATATGAGGAGTGACACACTCAGCTGAGGGTGATTACCAACATGATTTTTTTTTTACACAGTAATTAAAAGACAAGTCAGGGCAGAAATAACATTAGCTGCAGTTTAATTAAGCCAATATTCAGCGCGATGTCTAAATAGTGAGGTTTCATTTCCAAGAAACACTTGGGAACTTAACTATTTTTAGAAAGATAGAAAAGTATAAATATTTGCAGAAATCCAGGGAAAAGCCATAAACTCAATGAAGAGTTTACAAGCCAAGACAAGCAATTCATCGGAACTCTCCGGAGCTTTGGCATTTCTTTTTTTTTTTTTTTTTAAATGGCTCTTTGTGAGGCACTAAGAGGCCCACAGGGGCAAGATAAGCCCAGCTCTGACCTTAATAAATACTTAATCGCCCTTCATTTTGTTCATTCATGATGAGGAATTAAGTGACACAACGCAAACAAGTTAAACAACAGGAATGGCATCCTAAATATTCAATCCAAAGTCTCTTTAAAATGCAGGTTACCATGGAGCTGTCTAGAGCAAATGACTGGGGACGAAGGCAACATGACAGCCCAACCCCCACTATACTTTCAAACAAACACACACACACACACTCACACACACATATACATACACATACCACTACCTCAGAGAGAAACTGCAGTGGCTTCTCTCCTACTTTGGATTCCTCTGGCCACAGCTGTGGAAAAGTTCAGTGGCTGAGGAGGGAAAGCTGTGCAAAATGGGGAAAAAATTTTTATCAAGGGGGGTGAGAGAAAACTTGGAAACTAATATCAAGAGGGGTTCTGTTTTTATTCTAGCTAAAAGAATAAAGAGCCCAAGATGTTAAAGTTGGAGCTATGTTGAGTTAAGAGCGGCTGGAAGTCAAACACAGAGGCCTTCCGCTCAGCAGCCTCAGAGATCACGCTCTATTTCCAGCAGCACAGCACACTGACAGTCAACAACAGCCTGCGCACATGGCAGGACATCCATTTACTCTGGAAAACACTGTCACAACAAAACACACGCTCCGAGGCAATCACAAACACACACATACACACGGACACATACAAAACTTTGAGTGGTAGAATAAGGAGATGCTGAAATCGTTTTGATCCATACAAAGCAAGTCCATTTCCACATGCTGTGTGACAAATGTCAATACAAAGTTTTCCACACACACAGTTTCTGAATCCTGTGACTGAGCTGACTGTCTGTTTGCAGTCAACAAGATGCGCAAATCATTCAGTACAAATATGCGCTTCACTAGGGCCGAGCGATATATCAGTTTGCTGATATTATCAGCCAATATTGGCCTATCGCAGGGATATCAGTCTCAGCTCATATGTCTTCTGATATGCACCTATTTTAAAACAGCTTTTAAGACTGGATAAAAAATAATTGGACTACTAACTTAAAATGGTTTAATGGCGTAGTTTGTCCACAAGAGTTTAAAAAGAAATAGGTGAAGTTTTTACTGTTCAGTGCTCCTGGGGTCCGCACAAGTAACAAATAACATTATAATATAAAACAATTAAAAGCACAAAAGTACCAAATTTCAGTTCGACACAATAACAATGCTAATGACAACAACCATTACAACACTACCTAATGTAAATCTATATAATGGTCATATACTTAGATCATAAGTAACAAATCCTGTTCTGTTTGGGTAAGGGCTAGGAGGGCTAATATTATTTTTTATTCTTTTTAAAAGTTATTGCTAGTTATTACTGCTAATACTGCTAGTTATTTATGTGATATCTGATGGCAAAGTGTTCCATACTTTCATTGCTGTATAACAGTACTTTATCTTGTCATTGCAACCTCTTATATAAATATCTTGCATATTAAAAATGTAAATAATAAGTGGGTAATTTAAGATTATCTTGTCAACTACAGTTTCTGAGGTCAAAACTGAACTTTTTATTCTTAACTTTTCAGTTAAGAGGGACAAGAAGGGCTAACAAAACTGGAAAATTTGAACCTGCAATTCCATGACAAGCTCTGTTTGCTGAAGAGAATTGGCTGTTGTGACCGAAAGCTAAATGGACTTGCAGCGAGACTGATTTGCCAACTGGTTTAAGTTTAAGTCTGTCCCTAGCTACACCCAACCCTAAACTTTAAGCTGTATTTTGAGCACAAAAATAAACTCATTTGATACAGCATAACATGTGTCTGACACTTCTTACTGTCAGTGGTTTTATGATACAGATGTTTTCCTGCTTTTGAACCACATCACAAACAGAACATTAAAGCACAATCAGAAAATCATTTTGTAAATCATCAACAGTCAAAAACACACAGACCCCACCACCAGCACCATGAAAAGCACCACTGCAGCTAGCAGAGGGGAGTGAGTTAGTTGTTACTGAACTACACGGTGAGTGATCCGACCTACAACCTCACGTGATATTAATTTAGTGTTAAAATGCACCTAAATTAGTGTGAAGGACAGAACCCGCCACCAGTTAGAGAATCTTAAAGGGAAAGCAAAGAGGTCTGAGGTGTCTCGTCCCTTTGCTTTGCATCCAGAAGAGGAGGAGTGCAGGGTGGACCGCCACCAGACGGAGTTTACTATGAGTGGAGGAGGATGACAATTATCAGACGGGAGGAAGGAGGGTGAGAGGTCTCTGATTTAGAGGATCCACAGGAGTTGAGGCCACTCCGTGTAGCCTTCCTACCTGTGCGCTGCTGCCGTGGTGACTTGGCCTTAACAGGTTTAACTCCTCTGCTGGATGTCTGGACAACTGGTTTACACCCACCGAGGCTGGGCTGAGGACAGAGGCGGCCCTGGCTTTCGCCCCCACCACGGGGCAGAGATGAGCCTTCGATGCGCTGCTTCATCTCAGAAGATAATAGTCGCCCCTTGTGCATCCACTCCTGCATCTTGTTTACGGTGACACCATGCCCCTTGTTGACGGAGTTGACCCTCTGCACTCGGCCTCCGCTCGGCTCCTGCTTGTTGTCAGAACCCTGCTGCGGTGATGCGTCAGCGTTACTGTCTGAAGAACCTGTAAGGCTGTTGACCGAGCCGCTGCTCTCATTGAGCTGCCCGCCTCGGTCTTCGTCGCCGCCTGTGTCTTGCAGCAGTTCATCGCTGCTGATGGCATCATAAAGCACCCGAGGTTCTGACAGCTCACCCGCTCCTGTGACTTTACCCTGTTCTGAATCTGTGGGGCCCTTCTCCCCACTGACTTTAAGACCTGGTGCTTCAGGGGCCTGAACACAAAGTGAAGGTGCACCTGGATATCTAATAGCTCCGTCACTAGCAGAGCGCAGTAATGTGGGTCTTAACTTAGTCAAGGACAGGTTCACCATACTCTTACTATTCAGCCTGTCACCTTTGAAGCCTGACTCGAGGTTCCCGCTGAGACAAAGCAGGAGTGAGTCGGTATCAGACACTTGCTGAGGGCTGTGGTCGCCTCCCGAGGACCAGGAGTCACTGTCCATGTTTTTGGCGGACAGCCTCGAGCACAGGCTATCCCTGGAGTGGCTACTACAGGAGGAGGTGGCCTGTTGCTCAGTAAAACCACTACTAATATGCTGCACATCCAGGTTGATATCATTCATAGCATTGATAAGAAGATAATAAGCTTCTTTCAGCTGGTTCCTAAGCCTGTCTGTTTCCTGGGCACTGTTACTGTCATCCAATTGTCCTTTATCCAGACCAGGCTGGTGCAGCTCTGCCACTTCTGCTCTATCGCCATCACCTTTTGCTCTAATAGTTTCATAAAAAGGCAGAATTTCATTATCATAATAATCATCATCTTCACTATCTATAGTGTATCTGAGTGGCCCCTCTGTGGCGCACAGGGATGCCATGTTGTCACATATTTCTAACTCTGTGGGGAAAAACGTCGGGCTCTGCAGAGCGCTTGCAGTCCCTCTATTGTCCCCAGCACTATCAGGTCCGTAGCTCTCAACATCTCTGATTAAAATGTTTTCCTCCGTGTTTCTTGATGCACGGTGGGGATGCGCCGTATGGGGCTGCACAAGTGCCGCGCTGAGTGGCGAGTCTGTCTCCAGAGTTTGGTTGTTGTCAGAAGTCCGGTTAGCGTTGTGTTCGTTCACAGCCCCGACAGTCCCTGCCATGTGTCCCCCGTCTCTGGGCTCTGCTCCATCACTATCAGCAGAAGTGACCCGACCCTCTGCAGGTTTAGCGACCCCCGTATTCGGTTCTACCCGTCCTCGGTACAAAACGTGATTCGATTCCCCAAACCCGATTGAATCTCCGACGCTGCACTGCCGCGGAACGGACACGAAGTGTTTTCTCTGGGCATGCGGTCCTCCAAGCGGGACCCCCGCCGATAACGTGATTCTGCCACCGGATCTCGGCCCCTGGAGGCTCCGATCTCCCTCCCTCAGCACATGCTCCCCAAACTGAACGGCTCTTTGAAGGGAGACCCCCAGGAGCTCCTCATTAACCCGAACCCTGCCCCCGCTGCTGCGCTCCTGGGGACTCGAGCCGGCCAGATCTGCTGCGCGTCTCTCCCGGACGACTACAACCCCCCCGGTTTGCACCATCGCCCCGTCAACACAATTCTCGTACGTACTCATTCTCTCTGCCGTGCAATCCAGCCCCGTGAGAAACACTACCGGGCGAGCCTCGTCGGAGTCTCGCTGCGTTTGCAAAACTTTTTCTTTACCTTCTCGGCCCCCATTTGCAGCAGCAGCAGAGCCGTATCCACCGCTGACCGTCGCTCCTTTCTTGGATTTCTTCCCCCGGAGTTTCGCTAGTAAAGTCCTCCGCAGAGGATCAGCCATTCCTTTCCTTTGCCCCCCTGTTAATTCCTCCCAGTTTCTTTCAGCACGCTGGCTCCAGAAAGAAAGGACCGAGTGTCTTCTCCTCGCTCGCCGCGGTCAAAGCTCGCCGGGCGGACGGGCTTCTCTCCATTCTCCGCTGTCACCTCCGCTCTGTCGCCTCACTCACTCCTGGCTCCCTCTGCCTAACTGCACCACATCTCTCTCTCTCTCTCTCTCTCTCTCTCTCTGCTACACACAAGCACACACGCTCACACTTTGTCCCCCCCCCTTCTCTCCTCTCTAGCGCCTCACCTCACCTCCCGCTCGTGTTTGCAGCTCGGATGTTTGGAATATTTTCCGGGCTCAAAGTTCAGGGGACTTGCACGTAAATTATTCGCGGGGAAATTATATGACGGTTTAAAAGTAGCCACTCGGTGGGCATGAGCAGTGATTTTAAGTTGTAAATAATCAGAATGACAGAAAAGCACAACTTAATATCCGAGGATTGATGTTTCCGAGAGGCCTACAAAAATCACATAGCTAATTTTCTCCATTATTCTCCCATCCGCTTGAGCTCTACTTTACACATCATTCAAGTTTATGAGAGGAACTATTGCATTGCGTAGGCTGTGTTACTCTTTCTCATTGATACAATGTAAACATGTAAATAAGTTAACAAGCTGCAGTTACACATGCTGATAAAGGTTAAAACGCGATTTACTTCCTTTTTTGCTCACATAGGCTGTTTGCTTTTAAAAAGGCGGCTAAGTTGTGCATAAAAAAGTAATTATATTAATCTGTTATTGGCCACTAATTTTTAAAGCATTGGTAGTATAGTTATAAATATTTTATAAGGTTTAAGAGTTGTTGATATCTTCATTTTGTTCCTGCTCTGCTCCTGAAGGCTGTCTCTGTGTTTACAGCAGTGTTTCGGTCATGCGCACTGTCCCTTCTAAATAAACCTTTTAAGGTAAGGATGAAATGTTAAAAGAATCTTATTCACGAACTGAAGACCTAAAATGACAACACACCTGTCCTGCTGGAGGAGGATGAAAGGTTTAAAGTTTATCTTAATAATGGCTTATAATGAAGTTTTTGTAAATTACTTATTAACCACAAATCAAGCCAGTCAATCAGTAACAACATCATCATTAAACCGTTGTTGATGTTTAGTTATGAAGGTTGTACTGCATTACATTATAGCTATAAACAATGGACATCAAGTAAAATAGGGTCATTTGAAACCCAGCACTGAGTACAAAACCCATGAA
>JAQLOL010000020.1:9436884-9461071 GCA_029783665.1 Naso thynnoides | reverse complement strand
AAAAAAAAAAAAAAAAAAAAAAAAAAAACTTCCGCCAATCAAACCAAAAATGATTTCACCAATAGAGTACTTAAGTCCCGCACTTCTACTTCTGGGACCTTATAGGCATAATTAAAATAAATAAATAAATAAATAAAAAATAAAAATAATAATTATATATATATATATATGTACAGTAGTCAAAGGACACAGACATTTTTTTCCCCCATCTCCCTTAAACTGTGCCCTCATTCTCAAATATGATATTTATTCATGTAAAAGGTAATTTTACAAATCAAGAAAGTCACAGTTTGTGTGAGGATGTTGTGTAACTGCTCAGCATGCTTACATGCTTATAATGCTAGCACAACGATGTTAACCTGGTGAAATGTTCAACATCTTAGTTAAGCATGTTAGCAGCAATGTAACATTTTCCAAAGATAATGGGAATAAGTTTTGTACTATGTAGGTATTTGATCACTTACTAAATATTTGGGAAAATTAAATGAGATTAAAAAAAAATCTCAGCTGAAGTTCAGGAGCAAGACCACACCTCAATCACTTCATTTTCTGTCATATGTGCCTATATGAGCTTCACCTCGCCCCTCACCTGCCTCCTCTCATTTCTTGTGTCCCGTCCCTCCCTTCCCCTTCTGATCAATCATCTCTTTCTCTCAAGTGGAGGTCTGCAAGCTCCGGAGCTGTGCTGATCACGTACAAAGCTTTTTCCACACCACAGTCATCTTCCGTGTCTTCGCCATCATTCTCATATTCCACCTGTCTCACGCTCCATCGCAACATTAACCATCAAACGTATCTCACTGAAGGTGTGGTCCTAGTGAGTGAAAATGTTAACCTGATGGTGGCGCAAGACAAAAATTCAGAAGAACAAAGCTGCTACATTCATTCTGAGGGAGACATCAATGTTTGTACAGCTGTAGAGATATATCAGTATGAACTACGCCACAAGCGCAGCTTAAAATATCAAGTTTTGTAAGTTGTAACCAAACAAGTGTTTTGTGTTTTTTTTTTTTTTCATTTTAAATTAATGTGATCTCTCATTGTAAATATTATAGCCCGAAATGTTTTCATTAACCTGTACTTATGCTGATTTGGTCGGCAGGGCTGTCAAACAACCACTGGGATTTAATTATTTTGCCTTCTGTAACATTTCTTGCATTGCAAGAAACATTTTGCTCATTTTTGGCCTTTTTTACATGTGTAATATTTGTATTTCAAGCTGTATGACTGTTACCTACACAAAAGACACTTTACCCACTGCCAATCCACAATTTACCATTAAAGGATTAAGTTTTCATTTAAAAAAATCTTGTGTCATGTCTGCTCACAAAGACATAAGACAGATAAATACAGTTAATTACAATTATATGATTTACTTGTTTATGATTTCTGCACACATGTATTTACAAAGTTATTTACAAAGTTCGCAACTGTTTACGATGAAAAAAGCAAGGAAAATGTCATGAGGCAGGGATGAAGGAGCTGTGGCAGGAAGTGAAAGACAGGTGGAGAGACTTGTGTAAGCTCTGAAGGAGAGGAGGGGTGATGGTGAGGAGTGGGTGAGGAAGGCTGGAGGACATCACCAGCTCCAGAAGATTTTCTTCTCATTTTTCTGAATGAGCTTTTGAAATGAGAAAGACAACATGATGTTACTAACAGAGGTCTTCAGAAACAAGTCAGAAGCCAAAAGATGAGCTGCGGTATCATACCTGAAGCTGTAAGTTTTGTTTGATGAGGCTTTCAGCGTTCTCTGAGATGTCTTCCTGTTCTTTTTTCCATATTTTCCCCTTAACAGACATCATCTCCTCCAGCTCTTCATTCTCTTTTTCCCACTGCTGGGCTTTTCCCTCCCAGCTTTTAGAAAGTTTAGAGAGCTCTTTTTTGGGCATAGTTACCAGTTCGGAGAGCTGCTGTTTGAAACGCTCTTCCCACTCTGTGAGCTCTTTCTGGTGGCGTTTCTTCATCTCAGCCAGTTGCTTTTGCAGTGGCTCCTCAAGATCTTGACACCTCAGGTTGCTCTCTTTCAGAGCTGCCTGGGTCTCAGTCAGCTGGGTCATTGTGTCCAGGTAAGCTTCTGTCCAAGCTTGCCTTTTGTGGTCGGACCTGCTCACTTGTCTGTCTCTCTCACTGAGGAGCTCCTTAAGCTGGCTGATCTCTCTCTGCCACTTCTCCTCTGTGGTCTTGAGCCTGCTGGAGGTTTTCACTTGCAGGCAGGCACTTTCAATTAATTCAACACAAATGAGACAAATGTAATTTTAAGCAGTTTACTGGTGTAACATTTGCTTACACAATATGGTGAAAATTGTTTTTACACAGAGTTTTGTGAGTTTTTTGACCGAATTCTCAGATTATATGAGCCACTTGCCAGCTGTTTTAAATCAACAGGTAAGACAAATCTTAAGTACATGCTATATAATATGCAATCTTGAACTTAACAATGTTTGTTTTGTCTTATTCATAGGAGAGAATCAACCAAGACTGAAGAGGCTGTGAGAAGCCTTTTCTGACTCCATGACTGAGGTGTACTTCTTCTTCTGCCAGGCCACCACAGCAGCCTTCACCTCTCTGAATCTCCCACTTCAGAGAAACCAGTCCTCAATATTTTTATTGCTAATATTCTATTGCTAATTCTGAGATTCACAAAGTGGTCACATTGGTGGGCAGCCAAGCACACAATTGATTTAATTTGTTTCCCCAATTATTGTCTCAATAGCCTGAATGAAAATTGCGAATGGTCACTGACATTATAATTTTTTCATGTAGAGGCAACAGTGCAGACACAAATGATTTAAGTCTGAGTTTTGGAAGTTGGACAATACTTTACATATCATTTACTTTGTACCATAGTTGTTTATGTTATGTAAGAAATGGAGGATATATGCTGGCCCCAGGATGCCGCCTATCACGGCATCAGAGGACCAACTATCAGGGAGGAGGACTATTGAACTAGTGAGGAATTTTCAGTACAAATGATAAAATCTGACTAAATAAACTGTGCTTACTGATCTTATTCCTCTTTGTCCTGAGTGTGTTTTCCAAGTCTTGTCACTAGAAAGTGCATCACACCCAATCTTAATTAATAAACATCTGAAGAATTAAGACTTATCTGGTGCTTTAGGAATCAGTAGGATCAGATTGTTTTGTAAGGTCTAATTATTACCCTCATAAATAAATTTAGCAAACCGGCGTGATTGAAGACTAGAGGGCGTATGCATTACTACACCAGTACATCATCCAAGTTAGTTAATCATCTGCTTGTGCACCATGAATGAAAAGCAGGATGTGTGAAGTTTCTGAGGGAATCTCAAGCCAGCAAAGTCATTAACATTATTTGACCACTAGAGTGCACTATAGTCACACCAGTGACAATAAACCATTGCGAGGATCTCAATATGAGTGCCATCGCTGGCCTGAGTATTGTTCACTCTGACATTTTCCTTTCATGAAACTTATTAAATATGTGTCACGTTAAATTTTAACACTTGTTTTTAATGGAGTGAAGGTGTTTTGTTTGTTACAATCAAAGGTATGAGAAGCTCAGGAAATCCAGTAAGGCTAGAGCCAACATGTTGACCATCTTCAGCAGCACACTAATGGGCTGTGACCATCACCTGTTCTTGGTCACATTACTTCTTGTGATGATTAAGAGCAGTTCAACGACCCTCAGCATTAAAGTTCTGCAGCCAGACTTAAAGGGGCCAGTCTTTGCCCCCCATGCACACATGATAGACACTGAAACATAAATCAGTTTAATAAATTTCTCATACCTTTCCTCCTGCTCTTCCTGTCCCTCCTTCTGAGCATAATTATAACAATACAGATGCTTAAAATGAGATGTTTTGCATTTTTAAGGTGAGCTGCAGGTCAGATGGGCACAGAGATATACTGGAAGTCCAGTCCTAACAGATCCTGAAGGTAAAAGTTCACATGCTGAAAATGGTTGCTTTTTTTTTTTCCAGTAAAGGGTCAAGAAAGGTCTTGCTCACTGTGATTGATTTTTTTGTTTGTTTGTCTTTTTACGTTTTCTTTGTCATAATCTCAACACCATGTTGTCTTTCTCAGTGTAGTAGAATTTGTAGTATTTGCACAAGGAGGAACTACAACAGGATGAGCATACTTTCAACACATGACTGACTCATAGTTTGCAAAAATATAAACTAGAATATAACCAAATTTAGCAACACTTTTGATCATCCGTCTCTTCTGCAGCTCTGAAATCCTTTTTTTGTTTTGCTCAGTTTTGACACTGATCACTGTTTGCTGGCAGCCAATGACATTGTGTCAAGTTGTAACCTCTAAACAAGCCAGAGGCTGCCTCAAAGTTGATGCAGATATTTGTCTTTTGACAGTGACACCTGTGCAGGACTGAGGGGGCACATTGTTTGGCTTTGAGTGTTGAACTTGTTGAACTAATAAAATTTTCTCCCCTCTAAGGTGAAATCTGTGTTGTATTTTTAGCTTTTCCAGCTTTGAGATTGACTGACATTTGTGTTTCAGCCAAAGCAAATGAGTAAAGGAAACCCTCACAGTCTTACATAAGTCCTTTTTTTCAAATTCCTAGCCACTCAAATAAACTGGACTTGCGTCTTAAAACAGAAGACTCTGTGGTAAAATTCCTAAACTGAAACTAACTACTGCACGTCTATCAAAAAAATTAAACTTACAGCCATAGTTGGTAACTTCGGGGCAAACATCAATAATATTTTTCGGAAAAAATGTAATAATACCCATAGACAGCTATTAGTAAGTGATGTGGTCAGGGAGCATCTCTGTATTTTTTCACGCCTCTGCATTTCTGGTCTAAAAATCCCAACGCTCTTGTTATCTTCGACCAGTGACTGCTGCTCTCTGATCTCTCTGTCCTTTTGGTGCGCTACACTGTGCTCCTTAGTGACAGGTTACATCAGTGTGAGCTTACTGGCTGTTGAAACAAGTGACGTGCCCTATGCTCAAACTGGCCTCTGCCAACAATAGTGTCTGCAAGCAGAGTTACTCTGCTGTAACTTCATCTGCAACTGTTTCTTCCTGTCATGAATCTTTGGTGCAAATGGTACTTAAAAGAGAGAGCAACAACAAATGAAATAAAATGCAGTGGAGTTGCTTCTCATGCTATAGCTAGCTGGATTTCTGTATGTTGCTTACCTCAGCATTAATTCTTAAATAGCGACATAATAAATTAATTGATGCCAAGTATTTTTATTTCCCCTTTTACACAGGATAACTAGCTTTTAATGTTTCTCCTCCTACAAGTCCCACATTCTCCTGGACTAGCAATAAATTCCATTTCCAAATATATGAGCTGAAGCGCTCTGATGAATGCATGTTGTTTTTTTAATCATGTTCATGTCTTCTGAACAGTTCAGAGATGCAAAACTCTGAGTAAATGAAGGTAAATCCAGCAAAGATCATAGCTGGTACAATTGGTCTGTCCTTTGGTTTCCGTTTGTTTCTTGATTCCCCACAGAGCCTGACCATGATGTGAGAAATTCCCCTTAGAGGTGAAAGGCCACACCTCTCTGCATCTCTGTTTAATCTGGCCATTCGTAATATCTGGAATGTCTTTATTTTATCCATAGGCTGAGCTCAGGTCAGGACACATCTGTGGTTGCACATTAGTGAGTGGTCTGCAGATTCAGCAGTGGACAGCCTTCTCTCTCTCTCATTTAACTGGGTGATCCTGTGGTCTTAATTAGAGAAATCCTGTTTTATGTTTTAGATAGCTAAACCCTCAGCCCACCTTGAAGAAGAATCAAACAACAACCAGGAGAATAAAAGAAAATGCTTGGTGATGTGCTCATAAAACCCAGATGTAGAGGGTGTTTTTATTGTTGTTTTTTCACCAACAGACACAACAGTGTACATCCTCCTGATATTATGTTGCAGCCACTTATGGCACAGTCCAGCTGTTTTATCCCATGTCCAGTCCTAATCTACCTCTTTTCATATATACTCATTTATGAATGGATCACCTAGTGAGGATAATCTATAAAGAATTCCCTTAAGTATTAAAAAATATATAAAATTTTTTTTTTATATACATTTGGAATCAATGCTTTTCACTTAAATGATCTTGTATTAATAGTGACTGGAGCAGTTTAAACAGTTTAACCAAATTAGTTGCAACTTCTGGCTGATACTGCTAAGATGACCTTTGACCTCCTACTCTGTTGATGTAGAACAGTGACCCTAAAAAAGTTAATGAGATCAGCAGACATGCTGATGTCAAGATAATTGCCTGTATTCAGTGGATGTACACATGGTGATTTTACAGACATGTTTGTATTTGATTTTTTAAAAGTCACATATGGCCCAGCCAGCATTTCTATAAAGGTTTTTAACATATAATCCATTCTGCAACACCCTATGGCTGCCTTACACACAAAACCTGATGATCTACATGGAGCTTTGTTTGTTTGTTTGTTTGTTTCTTTCTTTCTTTCTTTCTTTCTTTCTTTCTACAGTTTAAAGTTACAGGAAAGATGCAAATTGATATGCATTTTGTTAATGTGCCAGTTTAGCCATCCTGGCTTATTTTCAACTGCAGTCCCTGGTCAGGTGTCATCACAGTTGCATAAGACACAAATACATGAAAACATGAACTGCAGTGTACTACTCAGTGCACATTTTAATGCAAGGACTTACATAGAGCATATTTTGATGTTACTGACTATGGATACAGACTTGATTGCTTTTTAACAATAATTTTAAAGGTGTCGTTCACCCAGAAATGAAAGTTCAGTCATTTTTTACTCAACCCCATGCTCATTGAAGGTCAAGTAAAGCTTTTTTTCCACAAATCATTGCTGGATTTTGACAGGAAAAGGTGTTGCAGTAATTTCCCAAACAACTGGAATGGTCACCAAGTTTAAAAAAAATAAATAAAAATAAGATAATAAAAAGTCTCCATACTGCTTTTCTGGAGTAATCCAAGTATCCCTAAGCCTTGACATGCCAAGTTGTTTTGAAAAACATCACTAACACCATGTTTTTTAGCCTTACTGTTCACCATTCACTGCTGTGGTGTGTTGGTGACTGTGTATGGAGAAGACACACTGCCCTCTGCATGTATTCTGATGTTTTGGCTGACTCAGGACCTGCTAGGGACAAGTTACCATAAAGAGTGATGTAGATGATGTAGATAATTTCTCAGAAGTGTAGATGGCATGACTGCAGTGAACTGGTGCGTTTCCCCCAGCTGATGGCAGCGCACGGGTGAGAACAGCAGAGCACAGCTACTGGACGCCATCCAGACCAGAGAAAGTTACAAATGTGGACATTGCACAAAGAAAAGGAAATATAGCCCTGGTGAGCAAGTGAATAAAACTTGCTCCAGATCGTGGGTGAGTCTCGTTTTGGATTTCAGCCATTTTGGAGCACTGAAAGAGAGGCTGGGAGGAGCGATGCAGAGTGGGGCTACTTTGTGATGGACAGGTAGGTGCTAAACACTGGCGGTTAGCTTGTTAGCTTGCTAAATTATCGACTTCTCTCTCTTCTTCACGCTAAGTTATGATACTTCTGTTCTGGCTTGTAGGGCCCAATTTGAGCAGGCCCTACAAGCACACAATTAGCTTATAACACTCACATATAACTATCCATATCTGTAGTCTTACTTAACACGCAGCTTTTCCATGCTGAATACGTCTGAACAAAGTTAAAATAGGAATTAACCTCAACTGCCAAAGCAGCACCTTCTGAAATCAAATATTCACACTCGGCTTCTCTTCCAGCATTACTCAATATATCTACCTCTCATCTTTGCTTTTATCTTTTTTCCATCTCTTTTTCCATTTGAATACAACACTGCTACGAATAACTGGGAGAGGGCTGAGGTGGAAATAACATGTGGTGTCATGACTGGTTGTTTTTTCCCCCTTCTATTTCCCAAGAGAGAAAAAAAGAGACTCAGCTTAAGTCAGAAGGCAGCATTCATGTCAAAACTTGCATTTTTATATTTATACATGGTGCTTGTGCTTGGATTTGCTAAATTTGCAAATTCAGTACCTCTTCATTTCCTTTCTTTAAGATTTTCCTCTACTATTCTTTCCTTTTAATTAATTTCCTTTACGTCTGTTCTCTATCTTTCAGGCGTAAGTGTGTCCAGCCGCCTTCATACCACACACCACACGTGCACACACACTCTCCACCACTGTGTTTTCTCTGGTCACTTAACACTCACAGTGTGATTTAAGACCTGAGAGGTGGCATTCTTGTACTCATTACATTAACTCGAGGCTCTGTTTGCACCCCGGCCTGTTGGAGCTCGTGGCTGGAGGCCGGAATGGGATCCAACTGGATCTGATGTGGCAAGAAGTGGGAAAGAGGAAGAGAGAGAGAAAAGAGAGAAGAGAAGAATGGGTTGCTGGGAGAAGGTGTGGACGATCTGGGTCAAAAGGACAGTTTGCGGGCGAGTGGGGTGGGATGTGGTGTGGGCAGGGGTGGGTGTTGGGGGTGATCATCCCCATCACATGTTCCACGGTGTCCTGCAGTGTGGATGGCTGTGGGCTAAGCACACACAGCACACTCAACCCCATGCCCTTCCTGATGCTTTGATTTTCACCGCTCGCCCTCCTCTACAACCTGCACAACAAGCCCATACAGACACCACAAGCACACACTCACACACACACAAACACACACGCACACGCACACACACACACACACACACACACACACACACACTTGAGATTTGACTGTACTCTTAGACGTCCATTGACACAAAAGTCTGAGAGTGATAGAGGGAGTTTTCACTACTCTCCAGTTTATGATGGGATGTCAGAGTGATGAATGATTGCTGTATGAGGTAACCACTCTGTCAGTTTTTGATTAGGGGTCTTTATTGTCTCCATGTTCGACTGAATTAAAACATGCAGGGGAAAAAAACAGCCAAACCCAGCTAAATCCCCAGGTCAAACATGTTTAACATTTGAGCTGCATCCAACAGCTCGTCAACATATAGAGAATGTGTGTAGTAGAAACTCTCAAAACAATGACATTCTCAGTTGTGGCTCTCTTTGATGCTTTTATTTAATGATGGAGCCATTGTCTCATTTTCAATCATTATTGTCACATGATCTGTCTGAAGGCTATGGCTCTCGGCTATCTATTTTCATTGTAAAGCTCTTAATGGACATGACACATATGGCCTCATGTTCTTTGAAAACATGTAACTAAAATGTTTCTTTTCCTTTACAGCTGTAGAAGTTCCTTAAACATAGTGCTGATTGTCTCTCAAAAGCTATACTACAGGAAAGATCCTGTTTAACCCTGAAGTTTTTGCTGTTTGACAGACAAAAGTAAAAGTCACTACTCATATGCTAATATTTGCTTATTTCATCAAATAGTTGTCAAATCCCAGCTTGCCTATTAAAAACAGACAAGATGGAGACTTGCACAGGACCTGAATGGGCAAAAAAATAAACCAAAACAGGCTACAGAGCTTCTATGATCTTGCGCATGAGAATCAAAGCTGTCGGCAAGACAGTGTGGAAGAGCCTCCCTGTCTGTTGCATGTCCCGCACATGTCACACAAGAATGCTTTGAGCCAATGCCAGCAACATCAACTTTTTGAATGCATAATTCAAATGGCCCTAGTCACTTCTGTCTGCCAATCATTTCTACAAACGTGGAGAACATGATACAAATTTAATCTAATACAATCTTTATGGCCTTTCCACTGCTGCAGCTCATACTGCAACACATACAATACCCTCTCTGTCAAAGCAAAATGTCAAAGCTTTTTCCTTTGTTTCTACCTAATAGCAAAAAATGTATGTCCTCAAGTCAAAACTGAAATGTCAAATTTAAGGAGTTACTATACAAACAAGTGAGAGAGGAATTTTCCCTCAAACATGAGAGAAAGGCTACAAAAAGAAGGGAGTAAAAAAATAACTCCCAGGTCAATGTAACTTGTAGTGAAAGAGTGGAGAGATTATATATAAGTGATTCCATACTTGTCTTTTGTCAAATTTGTTATGGTATAATAGGCTATTAGTCCTCCAGCTTTTAGCATTAATTACTTTTAAATGCTACCAGACCTTGCTGTAGCTGTGCACAAGTGGACTAAAGTCAGTGACACCAAGCGCTCCTTTTTCCTTTTCACTGGGAGATTTTTTTGTTTCTGGCTTGTGGTGTTTGAAAAAACTGGCATTAACTTTTGGACTAGCATGTGTAAAACAGGACCATGTTTAGGGCAGTACTTGAACCTTTTGGGAAATGCTTCCTTGAAAGAGAGATAGGCCGATGCGAAAAGTTGTACCACTCTGATGTTTGTCTAGTAAATACGTGACTACAGTTTTCAGCCACTTAGCTTATCATTGCAATTGGACAAAACAGGCAGTCTGAAATACTACAAGGTGCAGACAAGTCTTTTGGAACTTCCCACTGGAAGCTTGTCTGACTCACTAGATGTAGATTGTGGGTATAAGTCAGGCATTGGGCGAGTATTTCAGTTGCCATTTTCCTCCCATTTCAATATGTGTGCACCTTGCAATGGCACTGATACTGCGTTTGGGCTCAGGGCCCCACAACACGTTTGTATTTACTTTGAAGAAATGACACAAGTCATGGCCAGATCAGACTGAATGATTTTTACTTTTATTTTTTATTTTGTTTTGATCTTTCACAATGCCACCATGTCAGACCATTCAAATATAATCTTGCCCCATCAAGGCGTTCTCAAACTACAAGAGTGGTCCCAACACATCATCTTGTACTGTTGATATGCCGTCATTTGTGAATGTGCGCGAGTTCATAGATCATCGGGGAGGCAGGTTAAGGAGTGTCAATCATAGTTACAGCAGGAGCAGTGTATGTGATACTAGCGGTCTTTTGCACAGAAAAGAAAAAGAAAACCACAAAAAAAAACCAACCCAAAAACCACAGCAGGTTGTCAGTATTTCAGTTTAACTACAGATAATAACATGCAGAAACATTTGACATTTTAATAGAAGATGTTTAGATACATTTTAGAAACATTTTGTTTGGACTTGATAACTCAAGCTTTTTTCGTGTGCTTCCATGCTAGGCTAATTGGTTGCTGGCTCTAGCCAGCTATCTAGAAAGATATCCATCTGCTCGTAACTTCAAAAAGGAAGTGAAAAGGCTTATTTTCCACAATGTCTAACTATTCCTTTAAATATTAACCAATAATTATCCTGGTTCTGCAATCGCTAGATAATGGTGGTAAATAACTGCAGGGTTTGCTTCATGTCCTGCTTTCCGTACTGCCTGTTCCTTTGCCAGGCCTTCTCCTGCTGTAGGTCTGATGTGTGATGAGGCGTGTAGGAAAAGGATTGGGGGCACATTTCACACCTTGGGGGCAGCTTGGTGGGGGTTGGCAGTGGCTTGATGAACAGAGTGCACCTGGCTGAGAGTTGAGGTCCCCAAAACTCCTTGACACAGACATGGTTTACAGATCAAAGCAGAGTAATCCCTTCTTCATCCAGTCACACACTGCGCCCTCTCGTCCTTGTAGTGTTTCACTCTCCAAACTCCTTACTCGCCGTAGTTTGCTCTGCGTCTTTAACAATCTGCAAAATTCTCTCAAACACATCTCATCCTCTCTCCTGTGCTTGAAGTACCTGTCTCTCCCAATGCCCATGGTGAACCCTGAAGCCCTGGCTATGGGATTTTCTGACTCATTAGCTCTGCTCAGTCAAGTGGAGCAGCCTGCAGATTCCTTCCAGCCAAGTTCATCAACCCACCCAGTGACTCCCGACTGTGAGGTGATAAGAGAGAGGGAGCTCTAGCCATCGGACCCCGCAGTGACTTTGTTTAGTGTGAAATGAGATGAGGAGGAGGGGGACGAGGAGGAGCAGGATGGAAAAAGATGCAAATGCTAATCAAGGCTGCAGATGGGTTTTGATGTGTCGGGTGCAGCGCTGCACCCTAACGCAGTGCAGCGTATTTAACACAGCTTAGCAGTGTAGTTACGGGAGTGTTAACGCCTGTCAGTTATACGACGGCTCGTCTTGGCAGCAGGTGTCTGTTTGACCCCGGGTCTAATGTGCAGACGGTGTCCTGTTGACCTGGATGGTTTGAAGCAATAGTACAGCACAGAACAAAATGAAGAGAAGACGAACACCTTTTCACACCAACATTCTCAAAAGGTTTGCTGTTGACCCGGATTGTTTATAGGATGATGTTTGCTCTCATCACATATTCTCTGACACTTGGCTTTTTGATGTATCTGAATTTAAAAAAAAAAAAAATCTTGAAAGGCCTGCAAGGTTAATTGTTCTGAAAAGTCATATTGTGTGTAAAGCTTTGGCTGTCATCATCACCTGAAGCATCTTTTCAAGGAACGCTGCACTAAAAATATATCTTGCTTTTTTTTCTGAAAAGCTTGTAGTTCAGAGGAGAGCACTATACTCAGCTTTTTTTCTCACCTACTTCTTAATAAAAGCACAATTTGGCTCAGTGGTTACCAGAGTCATACCTCGCACAGAACAATCAACTGATCATACAGAAGAGAGGCAGAGAGGAGGATGACGCAGCAGAGGTGGTTTGTGTTTTCATTTCAAATTGATGATCTTTTTTTTTTTCAATTTAAGGTATTTTCTGATCAAAGCTATCAAAGTCTGCATTAATTAAAATTTTTTGCCACTTGGGGCAGCACAGCAATCGGTAAACACACAAACTTTTTACAGTTGAGCGAAGGTTTGCTTCAGGTTACAAGTAAAATCTGAGTCTAATGTTTCTAATCTAATCTAATCTCCTAATTTATCTACCTGTTTATTTCTTTCTCACCAGCATCTGGAAAAATATCTGGCTTTTAACCTACTAAATTCTAATTTAGCCCAGGTAGCTCTGTCTGTGTGCCGTTTGACATTAAGCAGGGAGTGTAGCCTACAGTGAACAAACTTAGCCTAAGAAATTTGTGACTTCCTGCTTCAACATGACACAGACTTGATGAGAATGGTGAAAGTAAACCAGAACTGTAAAGTTACCGACTACAAACATGGAGGACCACAAAGATCACAGAAATTGTAATAAAGCATTTCTTTAAATAAAAACTAGTTGTACAATTAAAGACAGGAATTAATGAATTAGTTTACAGATCTATCCATTAATCTATAAATAGAGGAATTATAAAAAGAAATTTACAAATGAAACTTTAACACACTAAATAAGTACGTCGTTTAAAAATGCATTTATGAAATTTGAAAGTAACAGTTCAATTTAAAAAATTGCTTCAAAATGCATTTTCAAAACCAGAAATAAATAGCCTAATTTATTTTACAAACTGGATTAAGAATACAGCTTTTAATCTAGCATTTAAAAGGGCAATTCCTTTTCTTATTTTCTTTTCCATTTTCTAGCTGCTTTTCCTAAAACTCTTAGCTAATCAATTTGTGAAGTCGTTTAGCTTCTCCTTTTACCCTCTCCTTTCAGACTTTCCATGACACTTTAGGCGATGAGCTGGTAAAACAAGGGTTCAACAATGCAAATCAGCCATAGGATGTAAAAAACTCTCTGACTGGCTACTGCCAGATGATTCATTTAGCCTGTGAGAGAACAGCAATCAGTCATCACATCAGTACACGACATCCTTATCTAAGCTGACCTAAATACAGGTTGTTGTGGACAGTTGAACAAATGTCTTGTGCTGTCATTTTTCATTCTTTGCAGCTGTTTGAGTGTTTTTGCTGTGAAACTGGGTCACTTTTAGAGTCTATTGTTACTCATAAATCCAAGATAATGCAATGTTTGGAAAAAGCGCAAACATCAAACACTTCAGCGCCGTCTATCAAGAATGCAGGCAGTGAGGTATTTGATAGTCGAAACATAAGCTCTGAAGTATAAAGCAGCAAAAAAGTTCAGATCATATGGTTTAAGTCTCCCAATAAATTACATTGAAGACTTTAAAAAGACAGGTTTTTTTGCGTCTGGGAATGATGTTCTTAAAAAACCGCAAAAGGACAGAGATCAATCACACTTCTGTTTGGACAGAGGATTCACAGGGTCCCTCTGTTGGACATTTACAGGAAGAACTCAGATCTGCCTCTTAAACACACCCTGTTACGAGAAGACGGGGCTCAGCGCCCATGTTTCTGCACAGAACAAGCCTTACAGGTCAGAAAAGCTACTGCACAGCAGGTATGTGATGGGCTGGTGCTGATGTAAGTATTTGAGCTGCTGTATTAGATTTCACACAGTTTCAGTGATTCAACAGCAAAGCTCTGCCAGCACAGCTCTACTTGAGCCTTTCTACAGTTTAGACCAAAATACAAGTAGAGTATAAACAGCAAGACTGTTCAGAGAAATAGGCCAAGGCGCTGACAAGATTAAATCTCCCTCTCCTAATGGGAATAGTTACCAGTTTCCTGCTTTGTTTGCATTTCTGGCCTCTTGCCTCCAATCTTGTTCACAAATGTGCGCCTTATTTGTCTTGGCACCAGAGGCATTTTCGGCCGAGACAAAAACAGGCCAACAACAGGGCCAATACAGATATAGCTCTGTGAAAGGAGAAGATCAAGTGTCCTTGTCTCCATGCTGTAAATAAATGCGGAGAAATTAGAACGAACAAGCGGCCGGAGTTTCAGGAATGACAGTGAGGATATTTAGCTCTGAAACACAATCACAGAAACACGCACAAAGCTAAAATGATAAGAAACTGGCAAAGAACATAAGAAGCAGGGCAGAGCCATCTTGTTTCATGTAGGTGCATTCCAGATAATTTAGTGTTCATTTTCCTTTATGTTCTCCAGAAGAGAATTCCATCTGTGTGTAAATCCACCAACAGGCAACTCTCAGAACATGCGGGGCACAGATAATAGCTGGATGCTCTCATCTAGTGTTTCCTCTTTTTTTAACTGCATGCCAGAGGCTACTCATTGAGAGGAAATTGTTCACAGATTTCAACTAAGTTGCTGTCATGATAAACAGATAAGTTTCCATTTATATCACTATGGGACTTTGTTACCGACTTTATCTTGTTTTGCTTTTAGCTCAAACATGTTCATAGTTTTGTTGCAACAGATGATTTTCTCATCTGTTTCATGTAAAGTGATGGACACTTACTTGCTAAAGTAGATAATAACTGGAAAACTTAATGGAGAGTCTCATGTTTTTACTTCAGTCGGTTCTGATTCTCCTAACCTTAAACTAAGAAATTTAAAGAATTTGAAATTTTTGGAGATATGCTTATTGTTTATGCTATTTCTTGCCAGCATTAAGATGAGGAGATTATTACAACTCTCATCTCTGTCCATTAAATATGAAGCTACAACCAGGAGACATTTAGTCAGACAGGAGAAACAGGTTACGATGCACCTGTTTGGAATTTTTCGAAATCTGATTTTTAGGATCCTGTTGGTGTCTAGGTGAGAATTAATGCCAGCAGGAGTGGCAAAAGACCCAGATTTTCATAACACCAGATGGCATACAAGGATTAAACAATTTTTCATAAAATTTTGACATCAAGAATCAAGAAGAAAGGTCATTGACATGGTACAACCACTGTTTATTGGTGAAAAACAATAAATTTGAAAATATTTAGCCTCATCACGACATATTTCTTTCTATTTTGCTTAAAAATAGAGTGCTGCAAAATCCTCTTACTGAATGCAAGTTATCACTTATCATCATCGTCATCAGTTTCATCATCAGTCTCCAACTCATCCTTGTCCCCTCTCATCATCATCACTGCTGACACCAACAGCCAAGAGGTCAGTGAGAGGTTTGGACAGAACTGATCCACATTAAAATCAGAATCTTTTGCCACTCACACAGACATCAATTCAAGATAGTTACTGACTGAACCCCATGGGACATTAGTCGACCTTGGCAACTTGAAAAAATCTTAACTAGACACCATTAGGTACCCCCCCACCCCAAAAGGAAAAAAAAAATGGTTAGGAAAAAATGGCAAGCAGGTGCATGGGAACCGATTCCTCCTGCTTGACTCTCTGGGCAAATTGAATCGTAGGCAACTGGACTTGTATTTGTCTAAGAAGACGTTTCGCCTCTTATCCAAGGGGCTTCATCAGTTCGTACGCATCAGTTTCACTAGTCCGCACTAGTTTGACCTAAACTAGTAAACAAATACAAGTCCAGTTGCCTATGATTCAATTTGCCCAGAGAGAACAATGACCTGGATAAATGAGAATATCCATAGACTCCTGCTTGACTAATTAGCTTCTCACTCACTCACTTCTCCTCATCATACCTGCTGGCTCATAGGGCAACAAAATTCCTCTGGAGAAAGCAGTTAAAGGTCTGGTTCAAACTGTTATCATTCTTAAGAATTAAAAATTTGGGTAGGGTTTGGGGGGCAGGATGCCCTGGCTTGTTTGTATTTCCTTAAACTAATCACAATCATCTTGGGTGGTGCTAAGCCCAAATGCAGTAACACAAAATAGTTACATAGTAAGAGCAGAGTGGAAGGAAAATGCCTACTACAACAGCTGACCAATGGGAGCCTTTTACCCAACTTCTATTTCCTGTGACTGAGACTATTTTGGGCCATATCCATAAGCTTAGCTTAGCATAAATCTTGAAAACATAGAATCAAATTGTCTTTTTCATGCTCCAATTAAAAATATGAGATGTTACTTGTTAATTAGTGAGCTTTAGATGTGTAGGCTCATTAACTTCTTTACCTCTAAATGGAACAAATCTTGCTATAAATCCTGCTTGCTCCCTGCTGTCACCCTTTATGCTAAGCTAACCTCACTAATTTCTGGCTTTAGCATCAGACCTGAGAATGGAGAGAGTACGATCAATTTTTTATTATATTTTTTCACAATATATAATAATAATTTAATTCTGGGGCAGCATGATAAAATAGTTGTTAGTGCTGTTGCCTGTCAGCAAGTAGGTCCTGAGTTCGATACCCGGCTGGGGTAGGATCTTTCTGTGTGGAGTTTGTATCGCCCCCCTGTGTGGGCGTGGGTTCCCTCCTGGTACTCCAACTTACTCCCACAGTCCAAAGTCATGCAGGTTAGCTTAACTGGTAACTCAAAATTGGCTTGTGAGCATGAGCATAAATAGTTGTTTGTCTCCATATGTTGGCCTTGTGATGAACTGGCAACCTGTCCACGGTGTACCCGACCATCGCCAAATATCAGCTAAGATCGGTTCTAGCCCCCCTGCAAAAGATAAGCAGTTATGGATAATGAATGGATGAATGAATGAAATAATTTTGCTCATATCTGTGCATAATTATAAAGGCAGTTACAAAGGTCCTAATAAAGAATGGAGATCCACAGCAAAACCATTAAACTAAGTTATTTTAAGGAACATCTATTCATTCTTATTACATAATGTAGCTGCTGATATAACCAAAGTCTTGGCCAGTTTAATGTTTGGGTTTCCATCAGTCTTGAGTCCAACAGAGCAAGTCAGTTCAAAACAGTCTGGAAGTCATGATGGTGACGACCCCAGGAGTATCTCTGTCTAGACTGCTTGGATAAATCTTTTATTTTCAGCATGTTCCCATAAAGTCATGTTGTTTTAATCACAGCTCCTCTGAGAAGACAAACCACAGCACATGTACCAAACATCGATTCATCTCTGAAAATAAGACGGTAACCAACATAGTGTTAAGATTTCCTTACCTTGGATGGATATCTATGTCAAGCCCCTTTGGTTCTATTGAAGATGTAAATTTTCAATATATGGTCCAGATGTATGCATAGTTTAATTTTTTAAACAGGCTCAGTAATTTGCTGAAACAAACAGGAACTGTAATTTCATCAAACAGGAGGAAATTTGTCGGGGACTGTTTTCAGCTGCGTATTTATACATATTTGGTAAACAAGTGAGTATTTACATCAGCTGGATGGTGTATATGGCATAGAGCTTCAAAATAAACTACAGTGTCTATGTTGATGGTAATTACGTAACATGACACTCAGGGCTACAGTCTGACTCAGTGGTGTGTGATTAGCAGTTTCTGGAAAACAGCGTTGGCTGGACAGGAAGCGCATGTTAAGATCAGTTCACTAAGAGTGACCTTTTAGTTTTGGCTTTCACACAGACATTGTAGTAATGAGATTGTAAGTTCATATTCAGAGGTGGAAAATAAGCAAATAAATGTACTCAGTTAATGTACAGAAGTACAGTTTTTAGGTACTTATTCAGTAAAACTTTACTTGACAGGTTAGTGCATAACGCCTTCATAACCCTTTTATAAGGTGTTCGTAATACATCCATGACAACTTCATAAGGCATTTATACATCGGGTTACATCGCTATTAATTAGGGGGCTTTTATTTTGAAAAAAATTCCCAGTTTTGTTATTCAATAACAATGTAACCCGGTGTATGAATGCCTTATGAAGTTGTCATGGATGTATTACGAACACCTTATAAAAGATCTTAGGAATGTGTTATGCACTAACCCATGAAGTAAACTGTTACCTCTTATTCTTTATTATTTCCAGGTCATGCTATTTCATACATCTACTCAAACTCATTTCAGTTTTTTCCTTTGTTTTTTTGTTTGTTTGGTTGTTTTTTTTGGTCCTACACTGCATTTATCTGACAGCTAGTTATAATTGCTTTACGGATTTAGATTTGCATTAATACCTATGACAAGTCATGAACATACAATACATTATTATAGATAAAATTCGTGTTTTTTTAAAAAGAGACAGTCTTGTCAGGTCTGAGATGTTTCTGAATTGTTTGCAGTTTCACAAAGAGACAGGTTCCCTCTAAGCAGATGGTTTTGTTTGAAATAAAAACAAACAAACTGGTCAATGTCGAAAGAGGCAAATGTACCCATAATTTTACAAAAACATCATCACAGATTAGAAGAAAGTCCCTAACTTAAACCATCTTGTGATCCTTTCAAAGGGGCCACACTGTCGAGAATCACTGAACTGAACTACCGTGAGAGTTATTTATAGAGGAACATTTTAACACTGCGGCGCTTCCACTCAAGTTATGGATCTTCCACCACTGATCAAATTTGACTTGCAGGAAATGAGACCAGTTTCTTGTATGATTTGCTTTAAGCTTTGTGTGTAAAACCAGAGCTCTTCATTCAGGCAAATATTTCATTCAAGGTTTACCAACTCAAGTCTTATTTATCTCAGAGCACTGACCAGGCCTCCCTAAATATCTCATTAATAATTGAACAATGGACATATCTGATTCTAGATCAGCCCCACCCTCCCCTGACATGTCATTAAGAAAGCATATGAATGGAGTCCTTCCAGTGAATTAACTCACTGTAGGAAATTCTTAATCTCACATCCTTTTAAATCCAAGACGTGACCTAAGACTTTGATGTTTTATGTCTACAGTATGTAATACTGCTCCTGGCAGACTGGACTTCATACACGCATGAGGTAATGATGATGAAGTCTTGTGCTGTGAGCCAGCCACACCAAACCTGGCTGTAATGCTGATAGCAAACACATGAGGTAGTGGTGATTGTCCATGTGTGTCTGGAGCCTGGCTTTTTAACCTGTGCTCGGGCTGACAGGTGGCACTGCTTTGCCCCCATGGACAGAGAGGCTGCGGGACAGGAAGCCTGAGCTATTTTTTGCCTTGGTGACAGAAGACAGTGACAGGAGGGCAGCTGATGGATAAAGAAGTGCCTGAGCTTAAAGTAGGCCTGACATAGGGAACAAAAGGTCGTTACCACCCCATGAGCTGTTGGAAGAGAAACATAGGCAATATGTGTGGAAGTGTATTGTGAAACACATATCTCATCATATTCTCAGTGTAGATTTTTACCCTTGAAACAGCTATAATCTGTCTTTTGTCTCTTTATTTTCTTTTGGTGATTTCTTTCAGTTGTATTTGTCTGCTGTCTGTCTGTGCATTGCCATATTGATATTCTTATTTCTTTGCTTATGTACTTTTTTATTCCTCTGATGTACATTGCAAAAATTTTAAATGTGATAAAAAAATTTTTTAACAATAATAACAATGTATAGAATGGCTATGAGAAACGTGAAAGTTGTGCATTTAGACAAATTATAGATTACTATCACTTGACTGCAATTACATGTCCTAAGTTCTATGAAGCATTTTAGCATCTTTCTTTTCATTTTGCATCTTTTGTTTTGGTTTGCTTTAGTGGTTTTTTGTTTTTTGTTTGTTTGTTTTTTGCCACGTTTGCAAGAAGCAGTGCAGTTTGGTTTAAAAAGATATGACATAAAACTTAATTTTGATTGTCAAAACTTGTGGATGGTACCAAATAATCAATACGTACTGTCCTGTGTTTTGGTCACCCTTTCATTGGGCTACCTAGCACACTGATACAGCACCTAAAATGTGGAGCTAAACACACTGCAGTCCATTGAATGGTCTATGGAAACGTCAGTTCCATGCAACAGGGGAAATAAAGGACAGACACACTTCTTGTTGTGCTGAAAAACAACATGCTATTGATGCCCTTTGTTTACTGTGTTATGTTCTTTTACTTTGTTGAATTTATTGCCGTTCTACACTGTATTGTGTTGCTCTGATGTCACAGTACTTATGTAGCTGACGCAGCCATCGCCATCGAGCGTACACCCTGTCTACCAAGTGAGGGTATGGTCAGCAGTGAAAAGTCAAGACAGTTCTAGAGTTTACTCTTCCAGGGAATACTGTACCAAACCGAACTGTACTGCTTGGCAGAAATGTGGCTTTAAGAGTTTTATTTTGCGGAGGAATAAAAACTGAAGTTTGCTGTCTGCCTACACCAACACGCAAAGCTGACACCCAGCTGGAGAACATAGTTTAGCATTTAGAAGTCAAAAAGCAAGATACTTCTCTTAGAAGTTACAGGAGACAATTCAAGAGCCAAGAAGAAAATGCAACATGAGTCCAAAAAAAATGCTAACACTGGTCCAAATCTGCTAAACAACGGAATAGAAAACTTCTTTCCAATAAGTTTGGCATCACTTAAAAGGTAATTAAGGTTGTTTTTACCTCTTAGAAATAAAGTGAATGCAGCTTTAAGGAGTGGTTATTCTTTTTAATTTAGTAGCCTGGGACATACTGTCAATAATAGTAACATTGTGTCAGATTTGAAAGATTCTTTTAGCTGTAATTTTAACTGATTTTTATGTCCAAACCAGTTCTTGCACAGTCTGAAACTGTTCTACTCTGTCCCACTTTTAGCTTCGATGTTAAATCCTGTCTGCTTCTTCTTCATGTCTTCTTCTCCTCCTCCTTGGGGATATTTTTTGTGGAAATCAGTGATCACAGCAGGTCATCCTCTCCCCTGGCTGTAAATGGATGTTGTCCTCCTGTTGAAACTGGGAACAATTTTCCTTGCAGTTGTTTCTAATCTTCAGCAGAACACATTGTTTTTGTGTGTTCACTCCCCAAAGAAATAAATAGTAAGTCTGTTTTTCATTGTTTATGTTTGATGTTTGGAGTGGATGCACTTGGGCCTCCCAAAGGTTTTCATGGCTAAAGTTTCACAAACAGGTAAGAAGAAGAATGGAAGACAATCCAAAAGAGAAAGAAACTTGCCTCATGACTATGACAGAGAGATAATGATCGACTAAACATTCACACATGTAAAAGCCATAAAACCCTGTAACAGGAAAAACAATCAGGATAGTTTCCAGTGTCTTTTTCTCTGGTTTCTCTTTGTACTCTGCCATTAAAAGCAGTGCCAGATAATTTTTCAAACATTCAGAGTGTTTGTTTAAATCCTTTTGGATTAGTAGATTTTGAATGTATATTCAAAGACAAAAGAATTGGCTCAGAAATAGCTCGTCTCTCTGAGTAATCTGAACTTTTTGGCACTAACGCAGGCTTCATAGCTAAGTTGGTTATAATCAAAGAGATTTCGTAAACCCAAAGAAGCCAGAGATGCTTCTGTTTTCTAAATCCTGCGGAAGTCTCACAGGGAAGAGACTCTTTTCATAGAACCACCATGCTTGAGTCTGGTGTTGTGACAGGTGTCTGCTGTAGGGCTCCTTAGTACCTTTAAAAACATCCAAATCTTTCCCTTCAAATCTAATCTAGGATCTGATAGGAAGGCGGGGGAGGCAATCTGTAGACTCAAGTTATCTCATGAATTTTTTTGAAGTTTTTGTTGTTTGAACGGGGAGGGAGAATGACAATTTCAATGCCCTGAACAACCTTCTTCTAAAAGCCATAATCAGATGATGACTGATGGCAGAGAGAGAGGGCTGGGTGGCGGTTGACCTGAGAGGTAAAGCGGGCCTGCAGTTAGAGTGGATATGAAATACTTCAGTCCGTCTTAAACAATGAGAGAGGCGGCCCCGTGGTGTGAAGACTTTTTGGCTTGGTCACTTGTCACACCCTTAAAAGAAGGACATGTATTACTGAAGCCCCGTGTCTCAGCTGCTAACAGCACCAAGGTTGCCGTCGTGCAGCACTTCACTACTCCCTCCTGTTTTCACTCATGCACCTGTGCAATCTCCTCTGACAGCTCCTCTCTGTCTAAAAACTGGACTCAGCTACTGCAGCATCTCAGCGCGACCGTGTTTACTTTAGAGTTTTTGAATTGCACTTCAGATAATTCCAAATATTATAAAATGTGTTTTCCACACATTGTCACAGAAACCATTAAGCTGAGAGAGCTTTCCCACAGTCATAAACTGCACTGCACTCCCTGCTGAGTAAGATTTTCCCTGAACTCTGAGGCAGCACATGTGCTGATTACAAAACTAAGCTTAAAGGAATATTTTGACACTGAAAAGAACAGATATTCTCCCTCTTGCCAAGAGTTTAAGTAGTCCACTGATACCAGTTTCATTTAGGTTCTGTATTGTAAACAGGAAATCACCACATCAGCTGCCAGCAAACTTAGCTTTGCATAAACAATCGGAAAGAAGGGTAAATTAACACTTTATATCTTGTTCAATCCAAACAAAAAAAATAAAGTGGAAAAAGAAATTGCACAGAGCTTCCTGTGAATAAAATTTATGTGCCAAACTATTTCTTTATGCTAAGCTAAGTTAGCTGGATGCTGCCAGTAGCTTCATTATTAGTGCATAGACATGAAAATGGATCAATTCTTTCATGTAACTCTAAAAAGAAACTTAAATATGAATCACTTCATTCAAAGTCAGTTAATCAGACTATCTTACATAGTGTCTTACTTGTGTTTATGTCCTTTTTCTTTAATGCTTACAGTGAGCGCAGGAATTACAATAGAGATGATATCTGCATTGCAAGATTCAAAGTCCTCATTCACTTCCCCAAGTTCAGCGGCAATTCTGTCTGATATCAGGCAAATATCTGCCGCACATTATCTGGATACATGACGCATGAGCGAAGATGTTCAAAAACATAATGACTGTCTTTGTGACTTTCCGATTCTATACCAAGATTGTACAATAATTATAATGTAAAGATTGTCATCATTAGCACTGACTTTACTTTACATGGAGACTCTATGGGATCAGACCCAGATTTCTGACAGCCTCATGGTATCAGCGGAGATAAAAGAGAGCATGCCTTTCAAGCCATTCTCTCAACCCTCTCGAGAAAAGAAATGGGATTTTGTACGAGGAACGTTGTAGTAAGCAAGCATAAAGCCTCTCTGTGTTCCACAGCCAGCTCCTCAGAGAATTTACGCCAGACAGAGGATCAGCTCCAAAGATGAAAGTGAGGTCAGGGTGGCTTTTTTCCCTCCTCCTGCCTAAATCAAGCTTCTTTTCTGAGTCCTCTCCTCCTCTTCTCCCTGCCGTCCCCTCATCCCAAACTGAGAGCATGCTCAGTTTTAAATTGAGGGGGAATTATCTCAAAGAGGAGTTGTATTTGCCATTTTTTGGCCAAGTTGGGCCACATTGTTTGAATTAAGATTCTTCTGCACATCTTAATTACCACATTTGCTGTGATAAATTATTAGCAGTAATTACACCTCTTTTATCACAGTTTTATTGCTTTTGTAATGATCTAAGTATGCAGTTGTGTGGTTTCTGTTTTGTGCACACTGACCCCACAAGAAACTAGAAACTAGCTACAAGGATGATACTCAAAAATACTTTAAATTATGTCATCATATCCAAAACTGATCACCAACAAGTTAAATGTTCTCAAAAATATCTGCATTCTCCACTAAATGAAAGCTAAAAGGTTTGTTCATCCATACAGTGGAGCTACCTCCCTTTAAATTTCCTCTGGATTTGCTTTTTTTTAAAACTTGAAAATGTACCATTTTTTTCCTTTCTTCCTTTGAGGAAGACAGGGAAACCATCAGAAGGGATGTTGATGATTTAACAACAGACCTTAAATAGAACAAACACAAGCACAAAAAA
>JAQLOL010000020.1:9391827-9433398 GCA_029783665.1 Naso thynnoides | reverse complement strand
GTCCAGGCTAAGCTGAGGGAGGCTGCGGACGTCTGGGGGAGGATTCTGATGTGTGTGTATGTGTGTGTGTGTGTGTGTGTGTGTGTGTGTGTGAGTATGTGTATATGTGTGTGGGGGTGATCCACAGAGCTCTGTTTGTTCTAGGTTAATGGGTTAACCTTCATCGAGAACGGTTGAAGTGGGGTTTAAGCTCCTTAAACGATGAGAGAGATAAAGTAAAGGATGGTGTCATATTCAAGGCGGAAACACGGCAATGTGTGTGTTCAGGTTACAAAGGAACAAAGAGAGGTTATTTCCAGCTATGGACAGTGCCAGAGCAAAATGTTACGTTAATACTCACTACCTACCTATTCTACCTGGTAGCTTAATCGGTACAGTGGGTGCTCCATGTACAGAGGCTGCATCCTCACTGCAGCGCCACAGGTTCGATTCCACCCTGTGGTCCTTTGCAGCATATCACCCCCCTCCATCACCCTCAAAAAAAGGTAAACACTACAAGTTTTTATCTAACTGATTAATCTGTTTTACGTAAATTTTCTCCAATGAAACTGGTTAAAAATCCAATCCTCCAAACTGTTGCCTGACTTTGTGCACATCTTCAGCTTTCGTACTCCTACACCTGCTCAGCGTCAGGTCCCAGGCCAGTCATGGTGGACTCTGATAGCTGTTGGTGGCTTTACGAGTAAAACATGCAACTAATAGGAGGCCCTAATTTAAAATTCAGCTACTTATTTTGATTGCTGGCTGAAGACCAGAATGCCACCACATACCTCTGCACTGTGCATGTACTGTTGAATCTCTCTCTCTTTTTTTTTTTTACACCCAATGCTTTGTCATAATTGTAGTGCTTAGATGAATTTATTCTTACTCCAGAGCAAATTGGTTACTCCATCCCTGACTTTTTTAGTAAAATTATATTTTCATTACCAAAACGAAGTGTTGGAAACCAGTTTTCATATTAGTTGCCTAATGCTGGATAACAAACTTTTCCAAAATCTCAGGTCATTGTCTTGAGCTGCTGCACCTGGCAGATTTAACATGAGACTGCACCAGCTGATTCCTTCTTGTGCATGTGTCAGTTAAGTTACTGTGTGCATGTGTGTGGATGTGTGTGTGAGCGTGTGTTTGCTTTGCAAGTACCTCTATGCTACTTAAAAAAAAAAAAAAAAATTCAGAGCGTCTCCTCTCTATACTGCTGAGTAGGCTTTCCAGTAAACAGGCTAAAACAGTAGTCAAAGTAGAAAAAGAGCACTGATGAACACACGCCAGACGTCTATTCGTGATGTCACGAGTGTGTAGCTGGTGAAATCCAACACCACCAGCTGGTAGGAGTTGTGTTGGGGTGAAGACGGGTCCCCTTGCATCAGTGCAAGTCACAGCACATAGCAGTAACCACCGCCTGGAGGTAAAGCCGCGCAGAGCTGGATCTGCTGTTGTGTTGGAGACCACAGAGAAGCAGGCGAGCTCCTTTTCTCTGAATCCCACGCAGCAGTCGAGTCAGCACTGCAACAGACTGACTAGCCACTCTCCCAGCAAAAAAAACAAACAAAACAAAACAAAACAACAACAACAACAAAACAACTTTCTATGCAACTGTTGCGCGTCTCCACTTTGGATAGAAGTAGTGTGCTCACCGTGCGCCGCAGAGCGCAAAAGGTCCGAGCAGCTCAGGTTTGAACGAGTTGGAGAGATCTCTCCTCCGGACTGCGGGACGATGAGGAAATTCTGAGGCGGCATTGCTCCAGCGATCACTTACCGCTTTCTTTGGCTGTTGCCGAAGGGTTAGCCCATGAGCTGCAATCCTCTTGAGTGTGATTCTGTTTTCACCCAGATCTCTGCTGCCTGGACAAATGCATACAAATGCATTTAGGAGCTCAACGGACAAGGAGTGGACACGTTTCCGCGGCAGCAACGTAAGTGGCAATTTAGTCAAATAGTATGCAGGTATCAGGCTACCGATGAACTGAAATTGCGCCCAGTGCAGATTTTCATAAACGGCGACAAGGAAAATTATGTCTGTTCAGGTTTGTTGGCACATTTACCTGACAGGGGTGCCAACTCACTAAACAGAGACCCTGAAGCTACAAGTTTTTTTGCAGCCAAAATGTCACTGACAGTTTTTTTCATTCTATCAATATGAAAAAATGCACTTAGTGGGCTATACATGCAATTCCAATCGGTAAGCCTAATTGTAGTGATTGGTCTCTATTATCATGATTATAATTTGGGGGTAATTTTCAATTTAACTTATTTGTTCTTCTGGACTTTTCATTCTTTAATTCTGCATAATAATCATACATAGACTCTGCTTCTCTAACGTCACATTTACTTTTCCATGATTCCATGTTTTAAATATTTCTTTATTCCTCCTCAATCTCAGTAAGTTTAGCCAACAACTCAGCAGCAGTACGTGCACAAGCCTTGGCTTTGAACTCACCATGTGAACATGCAGCCTGGGATCTCCATCATTATACCATGCACACCATGTGGGCCACTACTAAACCCCACTCTTTATTTGTCTTTCACTCACATAGCTCTGATAAGCTGAGAAATAAACACTCAAGTATGCGGAGAGAGGATAACTGAGAGTGGCTTGGAGGCAATGATGCTTATTTAGTATGTCATTAGTGATAAATCAGCGTTATATTGTGCAAGTAACTTTAACAAAGGAATGCATCTCAGTCAAAATGTTTAGGTTTGAAATGGAAATATATGTATTCGGAATAGTGCCCTTAAACCTAAACATTCCTCATGGAAGTGTTTATTATTGACATCCTGCATGCAGGTTTTGTTGTCCTGTTACTTTCAGCCAGGACTGTGGCCAAAAATATGCTCTCTTACATAGACAACTTAGCAGCAGAGATATATTTCTTCCATCAGAAGTGAGTCCAAGATGTCTGTATTCCATTATGAATCCCTTACAAATAAGTACTAAAAGGAGCTGAGCTAACAAAGCATCCTGTTGTGTCTGCTGACAGTGTTTTCTTGGTGAAAAACAAAGCAGGGCTAAAATCCCGAGAGGTCCATGTTTTTTGTCCTTGAGAGTGGAAATGAGAGCCTTATGGGAGAAGAAGTGAGCTAACTGAGAACAAGTGTGGCCTCCCTTGAATTCACTGGGAGAGTTAGTGTGTATGCATCAGTAGTTAACTGGCTCCCTGAGCTCCAGACAATCACCTACTGTTGAGGAATTGCTGCTCCATTGCTGGCAGTAGTTGGGCTTAATAGCTGCAGACTCACATACTGTACACTTGACTGAGAGCTGGCTGTCTCCTCAGCGCTGGCAGGTAGTTCCACTTTAGGTCATGATGCAAGTTTTTCAGGGAGTGCATTCAAGTGCAATGCTGTGTTCACAGGCAGAGGGGGAGGAGGTCCTGATTGTTGGCTGAGGAAAATGTGACTTATGATGTCTTAATGAGCTGGACTTTGTGCTGGATACAGTAGTCAGTTTTTAAGTAATATTTACAACCTAATTAGTCTTTATTATTATTTAATTATTTAGGCTTTATTTTTTATGCACAATGAAAAGGACATTGCATTGCTTCTCTGTTTTTCTGAGGAAGGTAACCTGTTGGTAACAGGGCACAACACCTACACTACTGACTGAAGTCTACTACAAGGAGACTAAACTTACATGAGGATGCAAATATCAGTATACACAACCTTCTCATTTGATTGGACAGTGAGCTAGTCTAGCGTGAAACTTGTGAAGATAAAGGTACAAGGTTGTCCATCTCTTGTAGTTGTTATATGTAGGACAGAGACAATAGCCCATAATGAGACCACCATATCACTCACTGTAATTACCTATAATGTGTCCTCACACTTTTTTATGTCGCTGTCCATGTAAATAAGACAAAGAGTCACTTTGAAAAATAAACATTTTTACTTTTCAACTTGAATTTTTTTGCCCATAATCAGAAGCTCATTTGAATCCTACCTTGTTAATATATAATGAGGCTTCTTAAAACAGTTTCCTCAAATATAAGTACCTGAAACAACTTCACTGATAACAAAGGCAACTCGCAAACCTCCCTGTGATCATTTTATCAGGATCTGTTTTCTGTCACAGGTAAAAAATAATAAAAAATGCCCATAGTTTGGCCTGTTGAATGACTGAAAATGAGGAAAACGCTTTGATGATTTCAGGAGATCAGTAACTTTAGTGTATTCTCACCTGTAAGCCTGATAATCCTTGATAAATAATGCATGGTGGGATCCCTGCCGGCCCACCTTCCTGCTGCAGTATACTCACCTTGTCCACTCCAGTAGCTGCAGGGATTTTGGCCTGTCTGTGTGAGTGAGTGTATTTAACCCTCCTAACATCTGCAGGTCCTCCTGCAACAGGAAAAGGGCAAACCAATAAAGGCCAGTGGAAGTTTACTCACAGTCCTTTGTCTGCTTGCTGTCTTGTGGACTAAGTCAATCTTTACTCTGGTCTGCAGTGACCTCTTGACTCCAGTCACCCTTCTGAGTGAGCGCAAACATGCACCACGCTTGTCAAAGAAGAAGCATCTGGACATGACATGTCAGTCTTAGAAAATTAGCTTTTTCATTTCATTAAAAAAAGGTTGGCTGACCTTATTTGCCCTGTGTGTTCTATAAAGGCTGCTTGTTCTTATTTTCAGGTGTTTTTTTCGGGAATGTTTTCCACTGGCTAGATTCTGGGAACTGGTTTCCTCTAACCGCTCTAGCATGTTTGAGATGAGTTTGCTTCATTCGCCTGTTATACTCATTGAAAATGATCTGTCCAAACTTGACCCTGGCCAGAAAGTGTGAGTAACTGGCTGTTCTTACAGGAGCGAAAGAACTGATTTACTGGAAACCACTGGACTTCCTCACCTTGCAAGTGTGGGTTCTGCACTGTACCTGGTTATCGTGTACTTAGAGCTATTGACAGCCCACACATATTTGTGTTTTCTAAGTAGTTTGATACCAGCGTTATTAGAATGCACCATTTTATTAACCAATCACAGTAATAGGCAAAGAAGTCGACAATGGTGATGTAGAGTTCAGTCTCAGTTAATTTAAGGAGTTTAGAATGAACTTTTTGTCAGAAGTTGCAGCCTGGATCGCAGGGATCCTTTTCCTTCTTGTTAGGGACCTTTCGAGAGTTATTGGAGCGGTACACTGGAGGAAAATAGGGGAGGATCACACTTTTTTACTTTGACTCGAAGGGAGGGTCCACTGTTTCTAATTTGGATCCCGGGGAGGGTCATGCCAAATTTGAATCGATCAGATTTTGAATAGTTTTCTCCCCAGAATTCATGAAAGTATAGTGAGTTTCTTCAACGACTCCCTTCTTGGCCAGACTGTTTGGTATGATCCAGGGTGTTGTTTCTCTTTGGCTTCTCTGTCTGTTGATCTTTACGCTCGGCCCATCCAGATATTGGGCGTGTACAGTACCTAGCCAATCAGTGGCTCTCTACTGGTATTAAGCTGCGTTCCATTTGCTTCGGAAGTCCGAATTCGGAGCTAGGAATGACGTCCTGCTTGTCCTTCATTACGGTTATCGTTGCATTCCTGCTGCAGCTCTAAAAGACAGATGACGATATGGTGACATCTAGTGGATGAAATGAGTATTTGTCGTCCAAAGACACAGCGGTGGGTCACATTTATAAGTGTTGTGGATGATTGAGACATGAAGGCAATGATACAGGAAAGTTACATTTTATTGACATTATTTGCAGAGCTGCTGTATTTTGTGATTATAAAAAATGTGTACACAAACCAAAACAATTAAAGAAGAGAAATCAAATTGAACAAAAAGCATTACAACACTCTTTCACCAGTGAAGTATTGACTATTAAACATTAGGTTGGGGAGGGTCAACCTTTTTTCCCCAATTACTTGGGAAGGGTGAAGAAAAAATATATTTTGGTTGAGGGAGGGTCACGACCATTTATTTCAGAGTGCTCAAATATCCACCAGTGACCCCTCATCATAAATAACATACGGTCCCCTTATTATTTTTCTTTGAAATTCTAATTGTGGTCATTTAGAAAACTAATTTTCTATGGAGGATGTTGTAAAACAAATGTATATTTAATAAGAAATGATCACATTCAAAGTATTTTAGCTTTGCATTTTCATTCATCACTGCTTAGCATGGTTAGGAAAAGCATCAGATCTGGAAAGTATTCCAAGACTTGGCCATGGACGGACATCAAGTGGGCAATTGAAACCTGGAGACTTGTTGAGCTGCTAATTTCTTGCTGATGGCCATTTGGACTTGAGAAGAACAGGAACCCACTTAGTGCCCCCACGATGAAGTAATTATGATCAGGATACAGGTGCTAAAGTTGAAACACAGCCAGCAGGAACAGACATTGGCCGTTGATCAGTTACTTGTTCATGTGCAGAAATGTTTTGGTTGAGACTAAGAGGCAACGCATGCAGAGAGAGAACACCTGATTAGTGAGAAACTCAGATGTTTTCATTGAGAAAAATATGTGTGTGTGTGTGTGTGTGTGTGTGTGTGTGTGAGCTCTCACATTTTGAAGTCTTTGCAAAGTTATGGCCTCAGTGCTGTCAGTTTATGTGTTGGAGTTATTGCCCTTGCATCTGTTTTGAACTACACTTCATTTAAAACTCGACTCAGCCACATATTTGCCAAATAGGCATGTAACAGTGGAGGTTAGGCAAATTCTCAAGGGGTCAGGCTCTATAAACCTTAATATTCTGAATAATGACTCATCGTGGAGTACTTCTACAAAGTGCTAAATCTACTGTTGTGATTTTCTGAATGAAACAACCTCTTTAAAGTCATGCAAAGGAATAAAATGTGATGAATCACTCAAGGGGTTTGTTTTGATGGTCCAACATGACCTTACAAATGTCCAGCAACAGCAAATAAAGAGGAGCTGCTCTCGACTGTGAACATGATTTTTACCCCAAACAGCAGCTTCAGTGGTATCCCTTCTTTTTTAAAAAAAATTCCCTTGAGAAGTCAAACAATCTAGAGTTGTTTGCATGCTTTGCTGCTACTAATGGATTTAGTAAGTGGCTGGCTAAATTAGCCATGTAAACAGTATGCTGTGAAAGTCACTGCTCACAAAGCCACCTCCTCACAGACATCAGCAATGATGAATGTAAGAAAATTGTTTCCCTTTCCTTAAGAGGATTGTTAACAGAACTTAAATGAGCTTGCGTCTCTTTGCCAAACCAAATTAAGCACTCGAACAGCCTTTTCCTCAGCCGAACGAACCATTGTTACAGATCCAAGCTAATTTTCAGAGCTGTAAAGGCAAGAGCTGTTACTTCTGGAATGATTCATTGCAAAGGGGAGTTTAAAGTTGTGATTATTTATAGTCCTGACATGACACCCACTCCCCACATAGTGGCATTTCCCTTAGTCAACAGAGCAGTGTTTGGGGAGCTTTGTCTTGCCTTCAGCAGTCTTTTCCATCAACTGCACGGACTGAAAAGCATGTCATAGTGTGCTGTCACTTACACAGGGATTTACCTCAGGGTTTCATAAAGATGGTTAAACCAGTGGCTCTGTGTATAGCCAGGACATGTGTCTACCTCTTAATAACTAATCAACTGATACCGGATGACAAATGGTAGGGTGAAGGTGCTGCAAAATTCCCACCACTTTTTCTTATAGATGTGCTGAAGCAATGAACCGCATCTGTTCGGTGGAAGAGTTGATGCCTTAAATAGCCCTGAGAGTGTTTGACAGATAGGCAGAAAAAGGCTGTCTGAATCAGTATCAGATGGCTCCACTTTACTTGAATCTATGTATATGTATATATATCTTTTTTTTTTTTGGCGTACTATTAAACCCTGCCAACTTTTAAGCACAACCAGCCACTCCTTGCTATTATTAACAGATGAATGATTGTATGCTAAATATATATCAGACCCTTTGTGTCTTCCTTTTGTGTTTTGTTGCTGTAGGGAATAGGGATAAATGTGTGTTCCCTGCTGTGGAATGTTGCACCACTTTCCCGATGGGAAACAGATGACAGACATAGCTTTAAATGTTACTGCTTTAAGTCAGTCTTTTTCTTTACTCTTTTCTCCTGTTACCATCTCCTATTCTTTTTTCTTTCTTTTCTGTCTCTCTGTCTCTTTTTTTTTTTTTTTTTTTTTCTCAAGCCTGTAGGGTTGTTCTGGGAAAACAAACATGGCTGTCTTTCTATGGCTCCCTGTCAAACGGGGCCACATATGTAAACACTGGTAGCCTCCTTGCTGGGTTAATCTGCTCCTCAAAGGCCACGAAAGAGAAATGTTTGTAAGACAGCTACCATCACTGTTGGTCATCATTACACTCAACAATCCCCTGCAGGTTTGATGTGTGATAGCGGGCTGTGATTGATAGCACTCTTTTTGGCAGTCCTACGCAACTGCACATTAAAATAGCAGGACTATTGTCTCCCTGTGTCTTTAGCACTAACACCACACTGTGTTGAAAATCATCACACTAGTTGCCAGAAGCCACTTTAAGTTGCAGCTGTTACAATGTACAAGGCTGTCAATGTGATTGATTTGGTTTGAATGTGCAGAGTATGCTTTGAGGCTGTACATGATATGCTGTATGTTCCACAATGTATGCATGCACTGTATCTTCTGGGTTATGGTTGTAAGAGAAAGGAGATGACTTGACATGACTACTATTCAATGTAAGATTTAAAAAAAAAAAGAAAAAATACTAGGTTTCAGTTTGTGCACACATTTCACCACCTTTTAAAAATACTACGGAAGCCCTGAGCAGTCACAGATTATATTTTTATTGCCTGAGTTTTATTGATCTCAAGTTAAGATTTCACATTATCTTGTGATAACAAGGCTCGTTTTCTCATGATCTTGAGAAAACAAAAAGCCGTTTCATTAAATAATGAGATAATTTATTATTTTTTTAAATTAAAGTTTTTTATTATTCTTTAGATTTATCAACTTCCATTTATTATGACATATCACGTTTGATTCCTGTTCCTCTTTTGCCAGTAAAAGTAAAACTAAACAAGTTTATTGGCTTAACTTCACCATTACGATGTATAACCTTATTAAACAGTGTAATAGTGGTTAAAAAATGACACCGTTCACTGCTAAATTGGTCTCCGTAAGCCTTGCTTTTGCCATGATATTTTTTTTGCTACTGGGAGGAGGGTTTCGCGAAAAAATGAAAAATCATTGACACTTTCTGTTCTCTCTGCCCTAATTTAACCTGATCTACTTTTTCAGCTACAGGGGATGTTGGTATGAGCTGATTAAGTCACTGTGCTCTGACTCACCTCTGCCGAATGTCTACAAGCCACACCGTCAGTTGACTTGAGTTGAGTTGAGACGGACCAGTTTACTTGCTGCAACTTTCCATGCATCCGTTTTGTTTCACGTCAAACTGGACTTAACAGTGAGAGTGAAACAAATAAGTGTGAGCCGGCACAAACGGCTACAGTGGATTTGCTTCCCAATGAGTCTCATGCTATAGCTAACGTTAGCTTGTTTTCTACGTTTTTGTTTTCTAAGTTTTCTACTGCAACTTTAATCACAGTTGGCAAACAACTTTTAGGTGCATCACGGTCACCCTCTGAACTGGAGTGTGGAACAGAACAAATGCGCCATAATTACATTAATTGCTAATTGTGCTGTTTGGGCCAGTGTGACCCAGCCTCATCCTTGATTGTCAGATTTGATTACAGAAGAAGCCTGTGTTTAGCACAAAGTTGATAAAGCTGAAATATTTAAATAAATGAGATTAATTTTTTAAAAAGTAACAAATTATCTTATAATCAGGAGAAGACCAGCTTTGTTATCTGAGAAAATGAGATAATTAACTGGAGGTCTTAAGAAAATGGAGGAAATAAAATACAACAATCCATGACTGCTTAGGGCTTCCGTATATTGTTTCATTTGGTAGTTTTATTTATTTCAGTGTTATCTGGTTGTTTGACATCAGATTGTTGGAAGACAACATAAAAACTTCACTTCTAATGCTTGCCCGTAGTGCTTCCATAAAGCTGCAAATAGTATGATGGGGGTACATACGACTTTATGCTTAAACTGTCACATTTTCTGTGGTCTGAGACACTGATCTATATTGTGCTTTTCTACACTCTTTATTATTGACAGCATCAGTAAATACATGTTGTTTATAGATGGGATAATTACAAGGATGGTGAGGCTTGTTCTGCCATTTTGCTCTTGTTTTAGATAAACATACATACACAAGATTGCACCTTAAAACTGGAAATGAAGGCTAAAACATGTGGAGGGGGGTTCAGTTTTGTAGACTTGTCCATGTAATCCCCGGCCTTTGAGTGTGTGAATTAACTTCACACTGTACATGCATTTTAGTAGACACAGCTATCTCAGATATCGCATTCTACAGCTAAATGTCCAAAATATGTATTCACAGTAGAGTCACTGTATTCTTTACTGTAAAAGAAGAGAAATGGACCTAGACATGATCTTAAAAAGTACAATGAACAATGAGATCATTTTTACACTTTAGTGCACATGCATCTCATTTTCAACTGGTATTAATGTAATAATTTGTGTGTGGAAAATCTCACTGAGGAATAAAAAAACAAATGTAAAAGCAGTGTCGTGGTGAACACTCCTACGGGTTCCTATAGATTTCTTTGTCCTTTCACTGATTGTACATAGCATATGCCTCTAGCTATATGGTGGGCAGTGCCACCTAGAGGTGGGGTCAGTGAGGGTCAAAGGAGTGAAGATTAATGTCGTCATTAAAGTGAAAGGTCAAAATATGCATTTTGAGCAATATATTTATTGATATTGTATTGTCTGATTTGTAAGAAAAAGACTAAAATAAAAGGTTGTCTGTTTTTTTTCTTTTATCTTTTTAGTATGATGGCATTTTTGAAAGCACTGAGGATGTGGTTTGTGAATTGCTAACAGACAGAATATTTTCTCGCTTGATCACTTTGATCATCTACATGGTTTGTGTGGCTTTTCAAAATGTATAAGCAGATAATTTTCTCCTGTGTATCATAAAAGACTGGTTGAAATCCACCTTAAGGGCTTTGATAATGAAGATCCATGAGACAAAGTGATCTTTTCAAGTGGGGAAAAGGAACCTCAAAAGGCAGGCATGACACTTCCCTCCAAATCTAGTCGGGGCTTCTCCCTCTTTGTGGTCATGACTTTGCTGAGGCTTGCTTCCATGAACAGCATTAAATTGTCATTAACCAGCTATGCCTTTGATACAAAGCCCATCATTGTCTAGAAAGAACATGACACAAAAAGGGTCCCTGCATGACTATATTTCCAAACATTGAAATGTCAGAGTTGAATGCCTTCATAAAGAGAGGAGTTCATTATCGATTAATTTAATCTTTTTTTTTTCTGATTCTGACAATTCATTTAGTCTAAAAAAGTAACAGACTATGTAATAAATAAATAAATAAATAATAAATAAATAAATAAAAAGGCTAGGCTGCATCGCAGGTTCCTGCAGCAATGTATGTTGACCTCAGGTCACTTGATTTGTCCAATAAGCAGTAAAGTGCACCTAAAATAAATTATTTTAAGGTATGAATTTATGTTAATCAATTCACAACTTAAATAACTTACTCTCCTTAAATGACCTTTAACTTGCATAAACTTGTAGGTCCTACACCAGTTAGTCTGTAGCCTACAACTGTGATTTTCTTTTTTTTCCCTCTCTTTTTGTTTACCGTCTATTTACACTTAAGAAATTTGGGCCCAACGTTGACAACATTCACTTATAATTTGTAACACTGTTGTCATTTCCAGTTAGCTGGCACATCAATCAGGACCCTGCTCTGAATGAAAGCCTGCAGTTCAATTACAAATAGTTTACCATCAGCAGTTACTAATCAACATGACACAATCACACAGACAAACTGCCAATCTTTTTTTAAGTATAGTGTTTGAAATATATGGCAAAGTACACAGTGTGGAGTGCAGTGATACATTGTGAGCTGCCCTACCAGATGTTGTGAAGGAAATGCTACGATGAGGGCATTTCGGCCCTAATCAGGCACCTGCACACTAGACTGGCAACAAAGAAGGAGCTGTGACAAAGACTGGCTGATGCCTCATGTTTTGTCATGTTTTGTCTCTCACCGATGTAGCCACTTCTAACTGATAGAATGCTTAAAAGTTACAAATGGCACTAGTGAGGAGGCAAAACAGAAAGATAAGGAAGAGCCACGCTAAATGTGTCAGTCATAGGAACAAATAGCGACAGGCTCAGGGGGCTTTACCTCTTTGTTTTAGTGTCTTTATTATGAAGCTGAACAGTCAGTCGGAGTTGGCCTAAAAACATCCGACAAGCGCAGAGCTGTTGCTGCTGTTCACACCACACTGAGAAGAGCCACCGACTCTATCTTAGAGCCTTGACTAGTCTCAACCCATGACCGTCTGCCTGGTGTGTAGGAGCCTTTAAACCGTCTTTGAGTGACCTGACATTACACCAGGTAGTGCTGCCTGTAAATGTGTTGGAAAGGTTTTGCACGGGTGAGAATTTGCTGAAACTAAACATACAGTATATATCATTCAAGTTTCTAAGCTCTGTCAAAGTGAACTGTCTTAGAGGATCTGTTGTAAAAAGCAGATTTGCCCAACTTTACAAATGCCACCATTACTAATGTTAACATTTTAACAACTCGACCTCTGTTCTACACTCTTAGCAAATTTAGCTTTACTAGCTTCACATTTAAACAAAGTGTTATCATTATGGCTAATGTTATCAGGCTTTATCTAACTGTTTATATTTGTGTTTTCTAAGTAGTTTGATACCAGCGTTATTAGAATGCACCATTTTATTAACCAATCACATAATTGGCATTTTGCCAACAGGTGTAACGGTTACCTATGTTATAAGCCTCAGCCGTTTAACTATATTGTGCATACTTGCTCAATGGATTTATTCATATAACTTTACGTACCTAAATTGAACATTTTTTTGCTGTTAGCGTTAATTAGTCTGTGTTACACCTGTGTTTTTGCGTCCTGACATTTCAAAATGAAGGAAAGAGAAAAAGTTATTTTCTCCAAGAATTGATGACCTGTGCTCATATTCTCAGTTTGTATTATGAGTTTCCATTTTTATAACATCCTACACAAACTGCCTGCATGTGTTGTTATGGGAAATACTTCCATCCTCCACTGTCTTGAATATGATGATAGTCTTCTGATGTTGTTTGCAACTTGACTAGTAAACACTATTGAACGTCCATTTAAGAGGAAGATTGTCCACTGGAATAGCAATGGTGCCTCACTCCATTTTTTGCAAACATGTTGATTGCTAGTACAGTAATATGCATTGAATGAACTGGTGCTGCTGTTCCTGACACCTAATGACTGTATGGTAGAAAAGCCAAGTTATATTTGTTGGTATTTTTCTTAAACCATTATTTTTTCCACCATGATTCAGTGAGAGCTGGTCAAATATGTGCTGTGATACCAAGAAAGATCAGGCGTACATTTCTAGCCCTTGTCCTCTATGTGCGCAGTATCATGTTCCTGACTTCTTCATGTTTACTTTAGTTTTATCCTGATACTCCTAGGGAAAAAAAAATATCTCTGGCTGCAACACACATGGTGACTTGGACACTCCTAATTACTCATAACTCTGAATGTGTGTGTTTATAGGTCTACTCACCCTATTGTTTAAAAGGTGTAAGTGGACATATACATTTATGAGAAATGAATTAGTCTCTTAAATCTTGACTCAATTGATAATTAGATCATGTGCATTACCAGTATTTAATAGGTTGCCCTTTAAAATGACATATTTGATAATAATTTGTGTTTGTATGTTCATTTAGGTGGAACTTTATCCTGCTCCTGTCAGTATGCTCAGCAGTACCCTATGGAGAAGAAGACTACGTAGCTCAAGGTAAACAACAGATTTTTAATGTCTTATTTAATGTCAACATTAAGATTTTTACAAGCACACTTTCTATGCAAAGCCATTCTCTATATTTTTTTTTGTCTTTGACTAGTGAACTACTCTCTGACATTTGATCAGCCTAATTACCAAATTTATCCTTTTAAATCAGCTTATATAGTTGAAATACTACTGACCCATTTTTTGTGACTCCACTTAAATGAACACTGTAGAGGTAATAATATATATTTGTTGCGGGGGGTAATTGATAAGGTAGTAGGTGGAAAGAGTTATACAGCTCTTGTTACATGCATGTGCAGTTCAACTCTTACTATCAGATTTAAAAACTTTTTTGGTATTTCTGCTTTGGTGATTGAAAATTGCAAATCAGCACTGAGAAGATGGACAACATCAGCCCCCATGCAGTCAGTCTCTCTCTACCACGTAATCTCAGCATCCCACTTTTTCAGCATGTTGTAAGAAGTTTTGCCTCTATGTCCTCATTGACCCTCTTGGGTGAGTCCTTGAGACAGAAGTAGGGGATTCCTGAACAAAGGCAGATATTGTTCATTTTCTTAGACATTGCTGACTTGCAGGGCAAGAACTAAAGTAGGAAACATGTAGAAAATGACTCAAAGGTAAATTAAAAAAAAAAAACATTTGCAAAACTTTGCAACTGTATTTGCAAACAAAAACTCTTCTTTCCTTGCTCTTCTTCCCATTTTTTATCTTCTCCCCCAACATGTCGGCTCTTGCCCCCCTGGTCACAGCATGCATGTAGAAGCCACTTATAAAGCCTCTCAACCTTGAAAGCCTCTTTGGCTACCCATCTTTCGCTCTCTGTGCTCTCATCTCTGGTCCATCAGAGAAGGCTCTAAGTGTAGCACATGCAAACATGATGTGAAGTACATGCTGAGAAGAGCACTCTGGGAATCAGTCAGACAGAGAGGAAGAGGAAGTCTGAGATAAAGGCTTTAAGCATGTCTTGGCAGCTGTGCCTCAGCTGGTCAGATGCTGGGGATAAGATGATATCAATTGTTTTTTTTTCACTAAGCAACAAGGATGAGAGGAGTTAAAGTTGAGAAGGGCAGAAGTTAAGAGTTGATGATAGCTGAGTAGATTTTTTCTAAGCGGGGCTCTGAGTCAGTACAGCCTAGTTTCTGTATAGTCAAGCATAATCCCACAAATTCTTCCGGAAGTGACTTCCTTGGAAGAATTTGCCTTGCTTAAGAAAGAATGCTGTCAAAACTCTATGACTTGCACTCTATGAATTTGTTGAGAGGAGATATTGTTTTTTGAGTGACATACCACTGGACTCCTGCCAGAAATACCACATAGTGTATATGCACACTTAATTTCCCCCATATTTGTTCACATCTCCATTGCATTGCCCCCTTGAACTTGCATAGAGGAAGCAAGCTGCCTCAAGGGTTCCTCCCCTTATTCCATCTCGCAGTTTTCTCCTCTTGTATCTATCGCTGATGAGCCGACTCCAAGGAGGATCAATCCATCATAATGAGACGAAGAGGAATGCACATAGTGCTGGAGCAGCTTGTCCTCACATCGAGACAGGTTAATTGGAATCTGGGCTCACGTTACCTCAGGCTAAGAATGTCAAGGACATCTCAGTGCATGCTTAGATCAGGTGCAGATAGACAGTCGCTCTACCTGGCCTGTATGTATTTTTTTTGTTTCTCACTCTCTCTGGCTCTTGTCCTCTTTCCCTGCCTCCCTCCAAAGCACTGTAACACAGAAAGAATTATTTTCTTTTCAAAGCAAAGGCATCAGTGGCAGCAGTGAACTACTCTGGCTGTGTGATGGTGCCTGCAGTAGTTGACTATATACTTGCTCTTCAGAGTTACATAAAAACATTTGGCCTTAGAGATCCTTCACCTGCTCTTCAAACAAGATGTCATACAGATGAAAGCCTGAACTTGTTTGCTTCAGATCTAGAAATCCATACCCGAAGACTTAGGCCACACATGATGTAGTCCACATACCAACTGTATTGTTGCTCTCATGAGAAAACCCAGTATTTCTAAAATACACGGGTTAATGCATTTACTCAGAACAGCTGTGTGACATGTGCAAAAGTGATAATATATCATGTTTTCGTCTTTCTCAACAGTTACCTTTCAGCAGCAACCTGTTATGCAATTTCTCTTTTGCACGTGTTTGATCAACTCCCTGCAGATGGATATCTACAGTTTGTTCTGTACAGCGTTTGTTGTAGTGTTGTGAGTCTTTGTGCGTTTGTTTGATAAGAATTTGTCTACTGGCATTCATTTCAGCTGGAAAGCGGCCATTTTTTGTCTGTTGGTTTATGCTTGTGTATCCTCAAACATTTATGCCTTGATGGAGGGCATGCCGAGAAAGAACGTTGTCTGTAAATAATCAGTTTGTTCTTCATCGGTTTGGGTCTCTTAATTCTGATTGCGGTGTTTTATGGACTATTATTTAATCTGTTTGTGTGTTGTTGTTTTTTTTAATAAGCAGAATATTTTACTCCATGTTAACGTAGCTCCTGATCCGATTTGGATTAGTGCATTAGTATTTAACAGTACTCTCTGCTGAAAATGTAAAACATATATGATTTATTTGATGACATCACAAATGTTTGAACTTTTTTACTTTTACTTGATGGGTCAATATTATATACTGGATACAACCAATGTAACCAGTGATTTACTTCCTGATGTTTACTTATGCGTTTCTTATACAGTCTTCTTATACAAAGTCACCATCTGGTAGCTTGCTCAAATCATTTTACTGTTTTTTCAGAATTTTGAAGTTATTGTCTGTTTGGGTTAACATCCGAAAAAGGCTTTGATGTCTTTTTCTTTCTTTCTTTCTTTCTTTTTGTTTTTTAAGCATTTGCATTCTTTATGGTTGTGAATCCATAATGCTCTCAGTCAAAAAGCAGGCTTTGAATTTCTTTAAAACAAGTCAAATTAATTATATAATGTATAATAATAGAAGACAATTTTTTTAAAGGTTTGCTTTGTGATTGAATTCAGCTCAGTTCAGAGTTCAGTGTCCCCTTAGTAATACAAAGTCAACAAACCTCTCTTTCAAAATTGGCTTACCAAACACAGAGGAGGAGTTCATTCAAAGTGAGGTAGTTTCCATGGATTAGCAATGAAAGTACCTCAAAATACCCCTGAGATCCACCAAAACACTACAGTGCACTTACAAACACACAGGCTTAAAAGTTCCCCAGTTCTTAGGCTTCGATCTGTTAGAACAGTCACGGATTCACACCCTCACTGCCGTTTTATTTTTTCTTGATCTCTCCTACTCTTTTTCTTGCAAGCATGCATGCACCCACGCACGCATGCATGCATGCTCACACACACACACATAGCCATGTGATGTAGTTGACATTAACGATTACAAGTCCACTTCCCACCAGAGATTCATGATGTGACGAAACGGTTGCAGAGAAAGTTGCAGTGCAGTAAACTGGTCCGTCTCAGCTCGATTCTGGCTAACGGCTTCACCTGCAGGCATTGTTGTTGGAAGAGTTTAAAGCAAATTTGTCACAAGATTCAATATACGGCGTAAAATCCAGTTGTCAGAGTGTTCAATAAATATTAAAACTGACTCACCAAGGTTACATGCTCCTGTGACGAAGGGGAGGCGTTATATAACTATAACGAGCTAAAAATTAAAGGTTTCACAAACACACCATGATATTTACACATTAAGTAAGCTACAGGTCAAGTTGGCCGTGTTCTGTTCGTGATTTCTTTCTTTCTTTCTAGTTAGCTTACCTGCACAGGTGGATCAATGCGATGGGGGAAGACCGAGGAGACAGGAGTTATCTTGAGAAATAGACTCTTGCCTACCGCAACAATTCCTGTCAAGAAAATGATTGCTGCAAACACGCGATAGTGAGTTGTTTTGCTGCAGCACATCCCACAGTGTATTTACATCTGGATGTCGGATGGCCAACAACCACAGCTTGCATAGCTCCGGATCCGGCTAACAGTGGTAACGGACATGGGTTACATTGTTCGTATAATTGTTACATGGCACAACCATGCGCTACACTACTATGGAAGTTCACCTTCCAATGCTCGTCTTTCTGAATTCCTGATTATTTACATTGAGCAGTGTGTGGGCATACACACTTTTTGTATGGCAGCTCCAAGTCATGTGACCCTTCCACGAGAGGAAATAAAGGACAGAACTAATACAAACACTTCGGAAAAAACACTGACCATTCAAAGGAAAATATGTGTAATGAACTCCTGGTATTGAATAGGTTCATCAAATTGTATTAATCATTTATTTCAAGATATTTGAAAGCGCAGTTCAAGTGAACAGGGAGGAAAATTTCAAACACCTCCCCTTAGTCACAGAAGCATGTACCCTTGGTGAGTCAATTTTAATATTTACTGAACACACTGACAACTACACTTTATGCATGAACATGGGACTAGGAAGAGGTGCAGAGGAGTAGTGTTCTTTCAGACCATCTAAAGTACAATATGCTGAGAGGTTATTATTGAATTTTAGTGCAATGACGCCAAAGATAAACTGCCTATCCCAACTTAAATAACTTATTTTATCCATAATTTTTGTAACTGTTACTGCTTTGGACTGACAGATGTGACACATGTGACAAACTGCCTTCCCGCCCAGCAATGTGTCCAGTGCTCTTTACTAAAAGTAATAACTGCACAGAATATCCTCTGTCTTCAAATAATGTTTCGGTGCTTTGCCTGGCTGTGTCACCTCAGCAGAGTTAAGAGAAGTTCTTTTGACCTATGGCATGGGAAAAGAATGACAGGAGGAGCATTTGAAAGGAATCTGCTCTCATGAATCTTTGTTGGCAGATTGATTCAAAAAGCCCGTGTGGACTGGTTTCCTGTATCGTAGTTCCACCCCATCCCTCAGTCTCCTCCACTCATCTGGTCAGCAGCTGCCTTTTAGCTACTTACTCTGAAAGTGTAACAGGGAGGGGTTAGTAGCATCATGAGGAGACAGTTGTAAAGGGTATAATGTCTGACCAGTGACTTTTTTCTCAGTCATGTAACTCGAATAAGGATGAATTATGTAATGTCCCACATTTGTTTTCATTTGTTGCAATGAGAAATCCTTCTTGAATTAGAATTAATCACATAATAAAACATTTTTGACACTTAACCTTCCAGTGACCAGTGAGAACAACAAAGATATTGACAGACTACTATGCATTCTATGGTAGTCTGTTAAACCATTTAACAAAATAACATTATATGGTTGAGACAGCTCAGTACAATGGCCCATAAGCACAGTATTTTCACATGTAGCAAGAGACCATTTTCAATTTCCGTCTTCCTCTCTTTTCAGTGTTTCTTGATGATTTCTGTTCATTTCTTATATATTAGAATCTGTTTCAGTTTTTTAAGATAAACAAAGGTCTTTTTAAGTTTGTGATTTTCTGATATCTAGTTTAACAAGGGAGAGAGAGACAAATTTGTGAAGTCTGGGGACCAAAATTGAATCAGGACTTTGTCAAATGGGACAAAACAATAATTGAATCGTTCCACACTTACACGTACAAAGACAGACCCCAAACAACACATGTCAAGCAGAACTCAGTCAATACCCCCTCATACTCAAACTTTAAAACAGAGCACTCAAGCTTGATCAACACCTAAAAACTAGTGACCTCCAGACCTAACATCACACCACCCTGAGCTGCCAAGAGCTGAAGCCAGAGAAAGTTCCTGTCAATAGGCTGCTTCAAAGCCTCTACCCAAGTCACATGACCAGGCCTGGCCAACTGCAGGTACACCCCCCCCAACCCCCCCACCAATTGGACCAAACCAAATTATCAACCAACAAAAAGAAAACTACGTGAAATATTGAAAGGAAACAACTGAAAAATAGAGTAAATTAAAATGCTGTTTGACTCTTAACAGAGAATACGTATTGGCAGATTAGCTGAGCACCATTAAAAGTGTCAGGTTAAGAAAAGCCCTGACAGTGTTCAGTCAGTGAGCACAGTCTGACTGTAGAGATTGGTCACCACAGAAAGAGCTGGCTCCCAAAGTAGGCCAGACTCTTCTCTCACTGTGACACAGGTAGGAAACAGGTAGAGACAGAGCTCCACTCCCTCACATCTGAATATGAGGCTGTGAGAGGGGAATACATCCCCCAAATAACACACAAACACTCTAAATTTAAATACACGACAGACACACAAAAATTTCCATATTTACTGGGAGAAAAACACAACTGTGGGATTATTGCAGCAAAATTTATCAGTCTGTGAGGACGTGAAGACAACCAGTGGAACCTTAACACGCAAACACAATCACACACAAAAAAGTTTTTTTTAAAAAAAGTTAACAAACTAAACAAACTAAAACAGAGAATGATATTTTTTTTCTCTTCAATGTTTATCAATATTTTTTGTTTTTTTATTGTATTAGTTGAATATTCTATTTCTCATTAATTAGATTATTAATTATATTATAAATATTTAATTATTAATTTAAAATTATTCTTATTGTAAAATTATTATTTTATATTATTTTTATCATTACTTTCGATAATTACTAATGTTATTAAATTTATATGTATAATTATATAGTGCTTTGGCAATATTGTTTTGTTACATTCAGGTCAGTAAAGCCTGTTAATCTGAAAATTAAAACTGAATTGAGAGAAAGAGAGAGAGAGAGAGAGAGAAGGTGGAGGAGGACTTTAAATAGGACCTGACCTAAGCCTCCTGCCTTAATATATATATATATTTTCCAAATCTGTAGACACTGATTTATTTATTTTTTTAACAACGTGTAACGCATTTCTCAAAATACAACGCACATACCGAGCTCAAGTCAACTTGAGGTTATTTAAGACTGCCTTTGTGTCACATTTTTAAAGACGTTGGTGAAAATATTTTTTTGAAAAAGAGTGTCAGAAAGAGTTTTCACAAGAATGAGTACCTGAAGATAACATTTTAGAAACTTTTTATGTGCTTCATTAGTAAGTCAAGGCATGTTAACCATAACAATGTCTCCTCTGTCCTTCAGGAGTGGATGTCCTCGATCAATTGGGGCTTGCAGCTCAAAGCAGCGCAGACAATCCCTACGAGAGGACAAGCTTGCCTTTGACTGCTCACACAACTGTTCCCTCACCTTTGAACCCTTCTGTTTCTGCATATGGGGTATTACTCGACTCAAACTCCCTCTATGAGACTTCAGCAGGCAGCCTGTTCCCACCGGAGATTGGCGAGGAGTTTTCTATTGTGGTTAGCCTGAGCTCCTGGCGAGCAAATAACGCTTTTCTTTTTAGTGTCAGAGATAGCAGGGATAGGCTGCGTTTTGGCATTCAGCTGCTGCCACGCAAAGTGGTGGTTTACACTTCAGAGAAAGCCCCTGTCTACTTCACCTTCAACTGGCAGGATGGGCGCCAGCAACCTTTTGCTGTTGGTGTTCGTGCACGCTCAGTGTCCTTCTATGCGGATTGTGGGGCTGTGCAGCTGCGGGAGCAGACCCTGGGGAGATCTCAGATGCTGGGAGATTCTGGGGGTATCTTCACTCTTGGGAGGATGAACTCCAAAGCAGCACCATTCAATGGCCGAGTCTGCCAACTAGATATCTATCCATCAGCCCAAGCTGCCGCCCACTACTGCAACTACCTTAAAACACAGTGCCGGCTGGCCGACACTTACCGATTGCCTTTGCCACATCCTGGTTTGGATATTGTGGCAAATAACCCTCCTTCTGACCCACTGGCAAAGTCTCTTGTTGGAGTAGCAGCTACCCATCACACCCCCATAAAAACCACAGCAGCTTTCAAACTGTCCCCAGGTCGTTTGGTCACAAAATACTTAACTCCGAGCCCATCAGTCCAGCCTTATCAGGAGGACCAGAGCCTCATTTCCACAGTGGAACCCCTCAATGACTCTGCAACAATCTCATTTACGCCTGACAGCCCCACCTTACCAACTGTGGGTGGACAAAAAGTTTTCGGCTTTGCCCAAATAGCCACTACTACCCCTACTAAGAATGTGTTGTCAAAAGAGAGCTCCCAGAGGCACACTGATCACTCTGAAAACACCACAGAGAAAGAGAACAGCTCTGGAAGCACGCAGAGTCCAGGTCCCACCCCAGGTGTGATTTCACCAGTCAGGCAAAGTCATGTGAAGGAAGCACTCAGGAACAACTCCATCCTAAGCTCAAGGGACTCTCACTCTGTGCCCCAACAGACTCATCAGCTTGTGGAGACCCACCTGAGAGCTAATGGCACCACTTTGTACCGTGAGAATCAGGTGGACACCTCAGAACAGCATGTTGTGGATGGCAGCTACGACGATACAGACATGGGAGGATATGATTATGGATACGGGGAGCCTGACTTCTTATATGATTATGATGAAGGTCTCCGTGGCCCTAAAGGAGAGCCTGGTCCTTTGGTAAGTGATTATATTTATGAATGACAAGCAGCATGATTGTTTACAGGAAAGTTTTCATAGAATTGAGGTACAAGTCAGGGCAATGTTGTGCATGATCAAGAGGAACATGCAAGGTAATTACTGCAAATTTATGGCCACAATTTTTGCTTGCTTACATTCACCAAGAGTATATGAAAACAAATATGTTTGGCAGGGAGGGTGTTGTGATTTAAAAGTGATGGCATGTCCAAGCACTGTTCTTTTTTCGTGTGTCTACAAGTTGTTAAAATAACACGCGTTCCCCTGCTGAAATGCTGCCAACCACTTTTGCTCTTAGTCATCAGAATGTTGGAGGTAGACTGGCAAGAAAAATTAGCTCATGATGCAAACAGATTGACAGCTTTGCCTATTGATCTTCTTTATAAGCTTAGATTTTCAGGTGTTGATTAAGGTTCCATGAGTAAGATGTGTCGGGTCTTTCCAATCTGTTTAAAGTGAAAAGAGTATGTAATATGATGTAAGATGTCTCGACTCATCTGCAAGTTTCCATAGTGCTTCCTCAGCCGTGACGTGCCTGCGGGCCTGAAGGTGGGACACAGCTTTGCCAGCAGTGAGCTGTTGCAACTTATCTTCATTTCTCAGAGCCTGAGCACAATGCACTGCATTATTATGAGCATGATACAGTTTTAAGCTACAAACCCCTTTCTAGTGGGCCACACTTGGCAGAAATATTATAATTAACCAGAATGTTTGTTCTTAGAAGCTGTTATCTTAAAACTGTTTGTATGTCTTGGCTGCTCAGACCACTTTGATGCAGGCATGTTTTGAATGCTGGGTCAGCTGATGGTCAGTGGCGTACTCATTGCCTCAGTTTAAACTTAAAACCAAGCTAGTTAACTTTCACAGGGAATATATTTTACAGTTTTGCTGCTACATAACCAGACAATACAATGGTATGTATACAGGCTACCTATGGTTTAAGTAGATGTTTCTTGATCAATAATTAGTTTAAGTGCTTAATTTTTTTTTATTCTGCTTGCATGCTTCTTTGATTTTTTTTAAACTGATATCAACAGCAGCTAATTCATTATGCATCTTTAATTCATAACTGCCTTCTAGAAAAAATATTTTTTTCTCTTTGCTGCAACTTTGCTCAGCACCATAAACTCATACTGATTCATAGTTTTCGTCTACTATAAAGTAAATTGGGTACCCTTTTACATTAAGTGTACCCTTATAAAGGGTTATAAATGGTTTATAAATTAGGTCATAAATACATTACAGGTCATTAATAAACAGTTATGGACAAGTAATAACAATTTTCATAGATCAATGCAGGCTCACTATTTAGCAAGATGAAATTACTGCTTAGTAGTACGTCTTTACTTGGTGTACTACTCACACATTCTTGGTCCAGCTTTCAGATATCTGTACCCAGCTTAAACCTCCCTTTGTATCTGTTGGTCACTGAGTTGATGTTTCTTTGCATCTGATTTTTATGACCATTTACTAATGAGTTACTGACATTTATAACTGGGATAAGGGAGCTTCAAGTGTAAAACGCATCACAATTAACTAATTAGTTAATAACATTTATAACTGGCAAAATAGAGCCTCATAACTTGTTTTTAACAGTTTATTAATGACTTATAATATATTAATAACCCAATTAATAACCTTATTTTTAACTATTTATAACCCCTCCTGAGGGTAGACTTAATGTAAAGTTGTACTGTAAACTGTAATACCGATATCATGTATGTAACTTCATTTTGCAGCCTCACCAGTATTAGGAATGGCCGGATCTAGTGTTGCGAGCAAGAATGCACTATTTTGACTTTCCCGGCTTTGTCAATACCAGTTCTGATACCTGGATTTCTGCTGATACTGACTTCTGATCTGATTCTAGCACTCTCTTTTGCAAAAACCGTTATACTCTTCTATCACCTTATGCAAAAGTGATCGCGCCTGTTGTTATGGAAGGTAATTTGCCCAAGTCCCTAATCCAATGTAACTTAATGAAAGTATTACAAATTAAATTTTCTTATTTGGCTCGTTAGTGAAACTTTAGAATAAGGTTGAGTGATTTATGAAAATTTTCCAGTTGGCCACTGTCACCCTTTTTGAGCTGATCCCCGATATGTAGCACCTAGTATATCAAAACAGAAGCGTCCAAAGCATATGATCATGACTGATGGAAATCTTTTGAAATGAAAACCTCTAGAGAAGCAGAAGTGCTAACGTAATAGATTTCAATTGAAATAGACTAATGCTTTTTTTCCTGATGAAGCAGCATTCTTTTCACTGTGCAATCTTCAAGTGTACCAACCCTTGGACTTCGATCATTTAAATATTTGTTGTTTAATTGAAATTTAATGGTAATCGTAATTGTGCCTACTGCACTTCACATATTGCATGAAGGCACAATTACGTTCAAGGAGAAACGTGAGTTTCAAACTACCATTTTAATTCAAATATTGTGGTGTTGTAAAGTTGTCCTGGCCTACACATCACATTTTGCAGACTCAAGAGAACATCTTTGTTTGGTACAGATCCCTGCAAATATCACAACATAATCATTTTTGTATCTTTTTCAACAAAAATTTAAAATTGATAAAAATGATAACTCCCTCTAATATTGCAAATCATGTCACATTTGCAAAATCAGTCAAAATAATCGCCTCTAGATATTTTTCAAAATCAAACAGCCCTACTTCAGAGTAAATATGAATGCTGCAGAAGTGTGAAAGTGTGCATTTCAGTCACCCCATCACCTTCTTTTTGCATTTCCCCTCTAACATTTGAGTTAGATGGTCCACATTTTAGCTGACAGTGCAGAGGATATTGTGCTTGAGGTCAAGTTAATGTCACACAAGTTCAGGAGATGACTCATTTTACCCTTCAACTTCACGGAAATTGACTTCTTGAATTGACTCAGTTGGGAAAGATTTGACCCTTGTCTTGGCAACACAGATGAATATTATTATTTAACTGCATGAATGCCTTGGTTTCTTTAGGCCCTGTTGTTGTGGTGAAGGCGGTGGTGTGCTCACAGTTTCCATGTGTCCGTGTGTGGGAGTTTAGGAACAAACAGCTGTTTCTTTATTCATATCTCCCTCTGCGGCCATCTAATGCTTAGCCAGGGGAGAAAGATTCTCCGGAGGACCAAATTCTAAACTCTTACCATAGCAACAATTCAGAATAGTAAATAAAATGCTATGTTAGCTGTCATCTAATCTACTGAATATTGTTCCTCGTAGTGAAATTTTGTTTTTAGGAGAGACTGGCGGGGAAAAGCACAGCAGCCTGAAGAACAAATCGATTCCTTAAACAGAAGGGGGTTTCCTGCTGACTCCTTCATGCTTTTCATTGATGGAGACTGAGGTTCACACACATAATATTCAATTAGTCTCTCATTTTGAGGAATTACATTTACTCTTAATTTGCAAAATTAATTTTTTTCCCCTGTATTTCTGATAAAATATAAGTGAATCCAGCTGAGCTTTTTCCCCCAAAAAAGTGTGGGTGTTTGTTCTTTGTTTTTATGCCCTTTAGAACCTCACTGGCTGCATTTACATGTACTCGAGTATCCTGGTTATGAGCCTTATCCTGATTTTGATCGTATCCGGGACATGGTGTTTACATGCACACATAGAAACTTATCCCTGTAGGCTGTATATACATGACCAATACCAGTATCCCGGCTTCTGATTTCTTTTGCGCAGGCACCTGTGATGTTTCCTGTTTAACTTTACAACTCAAACTGCGGAAATTTTGAAATCTGAGAAAAATGAGAGCGCTGTAGCTTATAGTGGGCTTAGCTCTATTAAATACCAACATCACGTTGCAGACATTGCCTATCTACCTGTTGGGAAACCGGCATCCTGTAGCCCATTCACCACCAACATTTCTAAAGGTCAGCATTTTGATGCTTTCTTTCTTCTAAACTTCTGATTATATTTAATGCTTTCATCACTGAAAGACAACTCACTTTCTTCGTCACTTGGGAAGCGTGACACTGTTGTTGCTGCTGCCATGTTTGTTTTTTTGGTATGCCACTTGGCTGAGGCTCTGCGACATACTAGCATCGTGTCCAGGGGGTGCACTCCTTCATCAAGCTGCCTCACACTACAGAACAGGAGATAGGCTCCTGGCCTGTGGCCTTAATGGCTCGTAAAGGCTACTTACTTACTTTTACTTACTTGGCTGAGGCAGCACCTGTGCAGGTAGTCAGCAGCTGTCAGATACCGAGGTAAGGTGTCTATGTACCACATTATCTTGCGTTTTTTCAGAGTACCTCAGGTAGCAAAATCAGATTTCTCAAAACCGGGGGCTTATCCTGGTTTCTGATATTGGGATATGATGCTTACAAGCCCAAATACAAAAACAGGAAACCCAATCATAATTGGTATACTCAAGTCCATGTAAACACAGTCAAAGCCACTTTCTCATCACTGACAATAGATCAAACCACTCAGGGATAAAGATATCTGTTTTCACTGCAACACAACTGACATGCCAGTGCATTTTCATGTGTCATTGAGCCAGCAATTATAATTATTCAGCAGCATGAGTTATGGATCATCTGATAGTTGAAATAAAACCTTGTTAACCCCCAAAGGCAGTCTTTACATGTTTCAGTGTATGTGGATATCCTAGGGTCTTTAAAGTTTAAACATGAAACGGAGAAATAAATTCTCACATCCTTAAATGATATAAAAAACAGCATCAAGTATTCCCATTAGGGCAAGTTGGCCTCAGCCTAATTTGGTTCCATGACATGAAATATTGTGTATATTTCTCACTCAGTTTACACCTACAATGACTAAAGCCTTTCACCAGTGGTTGAAAGTTTTGCATTCAATTACAGCTAAAATTTGAAAAGAATCAAGTTGTTGTCTTTGTGAACTTTTTTCCTCGTTGGCTAGGCTTTGGCAATCAACCAATTAAAAGCCGGAGAGTAGGACATTTACTTGGAAAAGTTTAACAGACCTAAAGTACGATATCAGAAAATCAGATTTTATAAAAGTTCAAAGGTATTTGACTCATTGTTTAAAAATACATATTTATATTTTTAAACATAAAACACAAAAAGAAACATGGGATTGGGTGCGTTTTAGCATTAGTTTAACTCTTGAACGTTTCATTCTCTTTACATCTGGCATCTAATGACAGGCAGTTGTTCCACATGTTTCATGCTATGCTTTTCCATGATGACAAATGATTCTTGATGTTGGACTCGTAGGCTGACCAGTGGCATATGCTGTCTGTCTCATCTCCAAAATGTAACTTGACCCTTCTGCTCTAAGCTTGTAGTTGAAACAACATGCCTCCTTTCTTTTGACTTCATAGCTCTTACATGAATAAAGCACACACTCATTGTTGCAGAGGCCTGGACAGTGAACTGCAAGTTATTGCTTGCCATTAACATACTCTATCTCTCTTTTCTTTTTCCCCTCCTCCTCTCTCCCTCTCTACCACATTCTTTCTTTTCCTGTTCCTCTATCTCTTTGATTTAGGGTCCTCCTGGTCCCCCTGGTTTACCTGGTCCTCCGGGAAAAAGAGGTTCTCGGGTGAGTAACTTGCAGAGGTGATGTTTAACAGGCAACATGCTGTAAAGTAGGTGTAATCTATTAGACAAGAGGAGCATTATGCTTTTCTCACAGTCTGTCATAGTGGGATACAATCAAGAATGATTCAAATTAGAAATGCAGTATGTTTTTTTTAACCACCAGATATTTTTTCTTATTTCGCTTTATGCAATAGAGGCTCCTTTTCCTTGTGGAAGCTCTATAAAGAGTTTCGATTTGTAGACTGATCCCAGATTACATGAACATAAACTAAAGAGTAAGCATATAACTGTGTACATAGTAAGACTGTTTTGTTTAGATTTACTCTAAAACTGTTGGCCATTATAAAGAAGTCATCCTAGCACAGAAACTATTGTGGTTTCATCACTGAGTCACTTGAAAAAGGTTAAGCAGAGTCAGGTTTATTAGACATAAATGGCTTTGAAATTGCTGTAGTGAGTCTCTGGACCCACAGGTGGTTATTGGAGTGAGTTCCTTATTCTTACTCTTCTTCTTCTTCTTCTCCTTCTTCTTCTTCTTATTTTACAGATGGTAATGCCTATTTTGTGTGTAATGTTATATGTAATGACTGTTGTATTCATGAATGTTGAAAAAGTCTTTTTTTGGGGGGGTTTGTTAGGATGCATTATAGTAACAGGATGAAACCGATAGAAGCATACAAAAATACACGCAAGTCATGCTTCAGCATGGTATGGACCACTTGGGCCAAGTGTGAATGTGCCCTTAAATGTAAAACATGAGACCTGTGTTGGATGTATTACATGGATAGTGATTTTACCTCGTCCTTGGGGATTTTAATGCGTCGAATATGCAGAATGTGTAACTAGCAACATCACTGCTTGCATATTAACAGAACTTACACATATAGCAAACACTGGAAATAAATGTTTTGCTTGTATTTACTTTCGCAGTCCAGCTGTAACTGTTGATAAAGAGAAGTTGACAGACATGTTGGTGGTGAGCTTGATTAAACTCAGGATCACGCCTTGCTTTGGAAAGGCTCATGACACAATTAGAAAGTTTGCTTTGAAAATACAGGCAGTGTTGTTTACTTGTCAGCACCTTCGGAGCATCAAGGTTGAGTGACCAAACTTTTCCAGATGCAACCAGCTGTGTCTTGCAGCAGCGTCGGCGGCACAGGCTGCTTTTCCACTCTGATCTTCAAACTACAATTTATGCAACTGCCAAGGCTGTCATGATGCAATGCTGCGATCATGCCACAGGCCCTGGAGTCATCTTTAAACAGAACATAGCACACTTTACTAAATGGATGTGGTATGTGTGAAAGGAAAGGGGTAATTCACTCTTGGCCTTTGTAGAAGTTTTACCCTGGAGACAAACCTTGTTTAAGCTAATACAACTCAGATAAATATGTACAGTGCATCGGGGATCATTGGAGATGAAATGCAATAAAAGTGTACTTAATGCTTGAATACATATGGACAGTGTTGAACACCTGCTTTTATACCACATTAGACGATGACTCTCAAGTATACAAATAATTGCCAGTGACAAATATCGCTTGTTAACGCAGGAAAATGATGTTGGCTTATCTCGGCATATATTAAATGTAAATTTACGTGTCTGTGTGGATGTTTGTGTGAGTCAATAGTTAAATGTCTTCGTTGGTTTACAGTATTTTTTTCCTTTTTCTTCCTTTACCCTTGTGGTGGGAATTCAGAGCAAAAACAGACCAGTATTAAAACATGGCAGCCTTGAAAAGGATGCAGTTAATACAGAACATACCGTTAAGCCCATAAGCTAGTTTATAAAGTGGAAATATAGGGCGTATACAGTACTGCGGTTATTGCTCTGCAGTCTACATACAGAGAAGCAGGCTTTGTTGCTGCCTCTGATTGAGGACGTTATCGGTTTGTGGGGCACACCGTTTAATGTGGGCATTTATCATGGAAACTTACTTTGGAGGTTCTTTAATTCTAAACAGTCACTGAATGTGACACTTCAAGTGTCTATGTAGGGATTGATAACAGATAAATATCATCTTGCTGTTTTACCATTTTGCATTAAAGTGACATATCTCAGTGTTGAGGATTAGCTGGGCAAATATAAATAACATCACAGTAATTCCCACAGATTAGGTTAATTTTGTCTGATGGGCTGGCTGAATTGAAAGGTTCTGTAAGATGTTGTTACACTTAATGAATTTGTATCAAATCTTTTAAGTAAGTAATGACTTTCAATGCCTCAAGAGTTAAATTTTCTAGACAGCATGCTCTTTTGGAATCCAGGTTCAGGTTACAGACATTAAAAATGTCAGTGAGAGAACAGGTAAAAGAGAGAGGGAGATCCTTCTTTCGGCTCTTGGCTGTAGTGCAGAGAGCGCCCGGCCTGCAAGCAGTAGGGTTACAGCTGTGCAGGAATGTAGTGTATTCTTGGAGTGTGTGTGTGTGTGTGTGTGTGTGTGCATATGAATGTGCACATGTAGTTGTAGAAGTGTGAATGTGTGGCTGTGCATTCACTGCATACTTGTGATGTTCATGGAATTTTTTGGCATCGGTGCACCGAGAGAAGACATGATACGATAAAAATATGTACAATGTGTAAAGTAAGCATAAATGGTATGAGCAATTCAGCAAATGGCCAAGGTAACCCCATTTCTCCGATCAAGGTATCTTACTATGGGAAGTGCTCTCTAGCATGAACCATCACAGAAGCTCCACTAACACCCAACCTGGTCTGCCCCTTTTATAGTCGCTCGAAGCCGCAAGCAAAATATTCTTAATTATTTCTTATGCTTGTCCTAATACATGAAAGTCTGGCAATACTGCGAGATTCCTGACTCAGTCCTCAGAGAAATGGGCCATTTCATTTTCAAACCTTTGTTTTATTCCCAGCTTAGCCTTTCGTTCTCTTTTCAACCTTGTTATATCACTATTAGAGGTGTGGTCCTCTTCATTGGATGTTCTAGCCCGTATAAAACTGAATAAATGTGTGTAGGGATGTCCAGCTAGCAATTGACACAGATATCGCTCACAGAAATGCCTTCACATGCCAAGAGCCAATCACTCAGCGACAACACCTAGCTGACAAATCTGGACATGCGTCTGTCATCTGTGACACTAAGTCTATGCACAAAGCTTGCTGGCTGCAAAAAAAACTGCTGTATTTCTACCATCCAGCCAGTTCCTGCCTTACTCTAAGCAGGACTTAAACTATAAGGCTGAGCAGGGGAACATATACAGCAGCATGTCTGGCAAACTAAGTTCTATTGAGAAAACGGGAACATGTTTTATCTGCAATGAAAACAGGAGCCCAGTGCGCATAATGCCTGTAGGTCAGTCTGTGTAAAGTAACATAACGGAGTAAGAACTTTCCTGATTGGCTGTGCGACAAGCCACTTCCTATAGTGAGGTACTTAGCAAGGTTCGACAGGGACCTATAGTATTTGCTGTTTCAACAGTGTTTTCTTTCACAACAAAACTTTCATTCTAAGTTCGAATACTACTGAAAACCCAGCTGTCTTATGACTCATCCTACATATGAGCTTTTGTCGACAATCCACAGTCATGTAATGTTGTGCTCTACGTCTCTCTGTCTGCATCTGTTCCAGGGTCCCACTGGTCCACATGGAAACCCAGGGCAGCCCGGACCACCTGGGCCCAAGGTGAGTGGCCTTCTCACATTGTAATCATACATAAACAGCTTCCAAAGATCAACTGAAAAGGTTCTGTTTATAATCTGTAAACCAGATGGATTCCCAGAGCAGAAACCAGCTTTATTAGGCTCAAGACACAGGACAGAATTGATCTGTGTTAGGGCTGGGCAGTATATCAATACTGCATTGTATCATGATATGAGACAAAATATTGTGACAGGTTTTTGAAATCGTTATATCGTGTTATGTTGTAAGTGTTGTCTTTTCCTGTTTGAAAAGACTGTATTACAGTAAACTGATGTGATTTTCTTAACAGACTGTTCTTACTGTTCTTTCTTTACCTTTACTCATTTATCCACATTACTGGTGATTATTAATAAAAAAATGTCGGGGTTAATATTTTGTAAAATCACAAAGAGTCATCCTTACAATACTGTCTCAGTATTGAGATATTTGATCAAAACTATTGCAGTATTTTCTCACTTTATCACCTTAGTCGCTCCTACTACTTAAAATGCACAACAAGTAATCAGTCACAACCTCCGCAATCAATCACTATTGATATTGACTGATATGAAACTTCACTATTCTGTATCACCCAGGCCTAGTCTGTGTCATACTTGGCATTTTGTCATTTTGTAATTTAAAAAAATGTTTTGCTTCCAGTTACATAGAATCTTGACAGAGATTGTTATCTGGAACTTTAAACATTAATGTTTGTCAAGCATGGACATGGCGTATTTTGCTTTGTTAATTCTTGTGCAGACATTGTTTTTTGTATGCATAACGTGCGTATATATGTTTTTGTGATCAGGCTTTCAGTTGATACCTGAACAGGACTACTGCAATTACTTTATTTACTTTGGCTTTTCTTCATTTATTTTTTGAGATTATTTCTGTCATTCAAGCTTTCCAGCACTGCCTCTCTGTTGCCCACGCGTGCCCTCAGCTCGCTTAAAGCAAAACTGTGAATGTTATGAAGTGCCAAGGAGAGATGTCCTCCCCTCTTCTGTCATGGCAGGGTTGTACAGCTCAATGACATGCATGCCTGCATAGCGGAGTGGCTCCCACCTCGACCATAATGTGGGTTGCAAAGGCAGAGTGGAGCTGTCAGCGTTTTCGCTCATTGACTCCACAGGCAGAAGATGATGCAAATTAACGTTACTTATGAGGGATTTTTATACAAAATGGGCAGAGGCAGGAGGTAAATACGACAAAGCATTTGTCAGTTTCTGCTTATGGCAACTCTCAATGCACATGTGCAATTTCAGGTTAATAGAGCAACTCAATGAGGACAAAAATGGATGCAGACAGACAGAGAGCGATTTCTTCATTTTATTGTAGGATTGTAGGACAAGAAAAACAATATTTTTGTAGTATGTTTATTTCAGGCCTGAACATGACCCAAATTTCACATATGAAATGAGTCTGGCCCTTGCCTGACTTTGTTTGCAGAACTTTTGGGAGGCCTCTGTGGCTCAAGTTGCTTGCCCTGCAAGACGCTGTCACAGTGATCTCACAGGTCATTGAATTGCCTCCTAAGTCCTGCACACTCTCTCAAAAGTGTGATCTGTTGTAGTTCCTTTTTATTCAAAGGCAAATGGCATCAATTAAAGCTGACGTGTTGGTCCCTAAAGAACCCATTTCTGCCATTCAAAGCATGTGCAAGTGTTATTAAACCAGACACAGCCAGATAATGGACCAGTGTGTGTCACAGTGTAGCAGGAAAGCCTGGAGGAGACAAGGGTGGCCGTCAGCTAAACGACACGCCCCTTAGCTTAGATCAATGTTCTTATGTTTTTTTTTTACCAAAGGGCATAATTTTGCTTGTTCTGCCTCATTGACTATGACACTGACTTCATGTTTTTGGGAAAAGAGAAGCATTTTCAAATCTCTGGTAAGCTTTTCCCAGCATGGGACCAGATGCAAAGGATACATTTTCACAACTAAGCAAGGATGTGGGCAGCTCCATGCAGATGGTTGTGGTGACTGTGGTCTCAACTGTGGCCTCCGCTGAGTGGCTGCATATGTAATGTTGTCAGTGAGGAAACAGTCATGCTATGAGAGCAGAGGCAAAGGTAAATGGTCAGCCTTCCCTCCTTTGTTATATGATGTAGCGAGCTCTCTGGAATCTTAGTGTTAAGTTAAAGATGACACAAAATAATGCAAGTATTTTCATGAATTCTAATCTCTTCGCCTACCTCAACCCACACACATAAAGAGAAGAATGCTGTGATTTCCTCTCAGATTAGTCAAACTGCACAGGGAGATAAATGGATTTGTTTTGTATCACCTCTGACCTTGCCGGGACTGCTGTTCCCATATGGCTTAGTGCCTCTGATTGGTTATGGGGCCTCTGTGTACGCATGCAAAACCAAAATCAGTGTATCTAATACCATAGTGGTCTGTCAGTGAGTCATCCTCACACCCCCAAACATTTGTGCAGTCCGAATAGGAATTGAGTGACTCTTTGTTTCAGTTTGGGAAAATATTCACTGTTGAAATGTTTGGTTACAAGGACGTACAAGGAATATTGTCCCTGACGCTGAGTTTAGTTGACATGTGGTTTAAGCCCAGTCTGAAATGTTATGACGATGTACTTGCAGGACTTGAAAGAACCTTTCAGTCCACTTCATGCACAGTTGACTTTTTGCTTTCAAACAGAAAATAAAATGTTGATTTTATTCTGTGGTTGGATTTGTGCTCTCCAACCCCTAAAAGGTTTTCTATGCCTCACTGGTTGTCAGTCAAATCCATCAAAACACAATGTTCTCTAAAGAGGTAATACCTGTTTGGAGCAGGTAAAAGCACTAAATCAGGTGTCACATGATGACTCAGCACCTCTCAACAGAACCAGCTAAACATCTAAAATGATTTGTTTTATGTTCAGAATTTATTTCTACACCTCATCCCTCGTACACAAGGCTTGTTTAAACGAACAGAGAAGATGTAGAGTACCAGTCCCATTTTTCTTTTTATCTTTTCATTTGTGTCGCTCATGAACACATATTCTGAGGTGTATGGATGTGTTTTCTTGTTTTTTCTTTTTCCCTTCCCTACTGGAACAGCCAACAACAACAAAAAAAAACAAAAAAAAAAACAAACTGAGCCTATTACAGTGCAATAGATGCAGAATTACCTGGAAGAATATTTTAGTATAAACTTTATTTTCAAATTTATGATAAAACTGTTCAGGAAGAAAAGGCCTGAATACTTTGGCTGTGGAAACGTAACATTGCGGTTTCGTGGAAATGACTTAAGCTCTATTCTGATAGATGTATTCTATCCCTCGTAGGATTTATACACATGTTTTGGGATGAAACAGAGATTAAGTGAAGTCTGGATCCTCACAGGCATTTGCTAAATGTCTTTTTTGGTCATTGTACAGAAATATGAATGTCAAATCTGCCAGAATTTCTAGATCAGTCTTTTATATTAAATGATTACGCATGGTTCTAAGTATTTTACAAAAAGATAAAGGATCATCTAGAAGCTGCAGTGCTTTTATGAACCGTGGAAGGCCTTCTCTAAATTTCTTGTGTTGATAGACTGGCCTCACACACAACAGCTCCAGAGACAGGATGAGCCACTAAGACATTGTGTTCTTCACAGACAAAGTTTTCTTAATTAAAGGTCTGGACTCTTTCCCACTGTGAACGGCACTTTCCAGCACTGTGCTACTGCAGAACACACACCTACTTCTTTCAAGTCGTGTTGTCATGTATGGAACAAAGCTACAACTGTTGTAACTGCTGAGTGTAGAAAAATATGTATAACTTAATGAATTTATTAAGCTAAAACAACACTGTGGAAAACCCTACAGCTAGCATAACTTCCTTTATTGTCTAATGGAAGAAAACTTTGTATATGTGAGCGAGCTGACTGTTAGTAGCATACTTGTTAGCTTGTAGCATTTGCCTGCCTGCCCCATTTGAAACCAAAAAACTTTTATTCCAGCTCTCCTTAAAGAGATAGTTCACCGAAAACAGGAAAAGGCGCTGCAGCAATCCTCCAAACAATGGATGTGAATGGTGACTAGGATTCAAACGTAAAAAGTTAAAAAATAAAACAGGAAAATGGCTCCATACTGATTGTCTGAAGTTGTCCAAGTGTCTCGAAGACTCGACAAACCAAGTTGTTTCTAGGTTATTATTGCTTTACAATTGAATTCTGGTCCACATTCACTACAATTGTTTGGGAGTTTGCTGCAGTGCCTTTTCCCTGTGAAACTCTTGACAGTGTATTATGGACCAAAAGACTTTACCTGACCTTCTATTGGCATGAGGAGGAGTAGATAATGACTGAATTTTCAGTTTTGGGTAACCCATCCCTTTAAGTTTGCACTGCAAAACTCATGAGCCATGACTCCATTCTCTCCATTGCTTTTGTCTTTGTGGTTTTCAGTGCGGGAAACAGGCTGATGACAGGCTTTGCTCATGTTTATTTTTCGCAAATTCTGTTCGATCAAGCAGAAGCAACAATTTAATTTGATCTATTATCATATTATTATGTATTTGTTTAACTGGTGATGACAGTAAGGGCCCTGTCTTATGGGAGTGCAACAGCTTTGTGCCAGGTGTAAGTGAGGACCCTAGGTGATATATTCCAAATAAATTTAAGTTACTTAAAATGCCCTAACCCTGTGCCCCTGTTTGTTTCTATCTTAGGGTTCAAAGGGAGACCCTGGGCTGTCTCCAGGCCAGGCTCCACCAGGAGAGAAGGTAAAAAATCTTCCACCTGTCTCTGTGTCAGGACCCCCATTCATCTCTGTTTCTCTCAGCCCCTCCAGTTCTTTTTTTTATTCCTCTTGGTATCTTTAGGATGTATCTCGCTTCTGTTCTGCCTGTCTATTACAAAACCTTTACTCCTTTGACAGTGAGTCTAGTCTGGAGACTGTGCTGGTAGTTAAACATCACATCTTCACAACTTCTGCTAACTTATACTTCCCCCTAATTTCTGCTTGCACTGACAGCTTTTTCTCTGCTAAAAACTCACTAACAACTCAACACTTTTTAATCTGGAGATTGTTTCCTGTCCCATGTCCCATTTAATTCAGCAACTTTGTCTACACTGTTTTTCTTGTTTTTTAAATCATTTTTTATTGCTGATTTGTCTGGCAATGCTACAACTGATCTCTTTTACTCTCTACTCTCTGTCTGTCCTTTACCTATTTCAAGCATCATCTGAAGCGTTACTTTCCAGAGCAGCGTTGCTAAATGCCTCACAAAACTCCAAAAAATGACTTTCTTAAAGTTTAAAAGCGCTCTCCACAAAATCGCCTCAATAAATGAAAACTGTCTGTATTTTTCCCTCCAGATCCTTTTCAGGATAGCGAGGTTAAAGTCAAATTACACAAAAAACTAAAGGTCTTGTGTCCATAAAGCATTGCGGGGCTCCCAGCACTCTTTCAGTTTTTGCAGCCATTATATCTTTATCCCTCTCTTCGCATGATTATCTGTATTAAAATCATTTTTCTAATCTCCATTCACCCTTTCACCTAACATCACAACAGATTCATGGTTTTGACTAGTAGGCACTTAAAAATTTTTCATATCAATCAACTGTGGAAAATCCAGTTCTTTTCTCTCTTCACCTTTTCCTCTTTCTTAGGGATAAGATTGTATTTTTTTTTTCAAAGTGACATTAAAGAGTGAATAGTCTTGAGGTTTTTCTTCAGTTGTATAGTGTTAAGTTATTCATATTAAATGACTTGGGCCTGGTTTAATTTAAGGGAGCTGAAGCAGTGTGATAAATTTTCTATGCTTATATACTATCCCGAAGTTTTATTGTTGCAATGTCTTATTAAAGCTGTTGTAGTGACAGTAATACATTAATTTTTAAAAACAACAGTCTTCATGCCTTCATCTCTTTAATGCTGGTGTGCACTGTTACTGTCTTATTTGCAAGTTTTATGATACTTCCTCTTTTATTTGTTCCCACAGGGTGACAGAGGTCCACCAGGTCTGCCTGGGCCAGATGGATTTCCTGGTCTCCCGGTAAGATTTTGTTTGTTAAACTGTTATGTTTAAACAAGCAGCAAGGGTTTTCATTTACATCAAAACAGGGTCACCTGCATGAAGGTGTGTCTTTAAATGATGATGCTCTTGTCCTCAATGGACAGTGATTTTTGCTGCTAGTTGCTTTCCATCACACAGAACCACAGGTAAATGAGGTTGCTTACCTGTTGGAGGTGTGCTGTTTGCAGAGGTGCAGCATGAGCCTGACATTCGCAACTCTTGAGCCATCTCACTTTGGCTGTTTCTGCTTGTACTCATGGTTTTAGTAGACCAGTTTTTATTGAAGAATTAACATGAATAGAGCTCAGCTAATTCAGTGACAATCACATCATCTCTTCTTAGATTCTTTGCCAATATTTTGTAATTTTAAAGCCTTAATTATTAAGCTGCAAAGTCAGGAATTGTTGAGTCAGCACAGGTTGGCTGCAGTTGGCAAGATGTAAAGGCAACGAGGGTGTGGCATGCTTTGTTTCTACTCAAAAAGGGTCTAGCTCTGCACAACTCGGCACGCTTAAACTGCTGATGTAAATGTACATATGTATTGTAAAAAAATGCCAAAGCCCTAATAATGTGTAATAACCAGGTGCATCTGATGCATTTAGCATTCAGAGGCTGCCCTTAAATTAAATTTTGTTGCAGTGCACTCCATAATATCCCACTTTTCAGAGACTTTTTGCTGCACTTAATATGTAAATTGGTCATAAAGGTGTAGTATGTAAGTTTTAGTGTCATTTAGCACTGACATTGCAGATTAAAACCGACAGAAATTCTCTAAAAAAGTATGTAGGAAAATAGTATTGTCTATATGTGTCCTACGCTATTGATTTATATGTGAAGTAATATTAAATTATCTTTAATATGTTCTTTAGTGCTGATACTCCAAATTGCAGTTGATCTCATGAAAAACCACACACACACACGCTCACAGTTTTATGTTTGTTATTAGTTAAAAACTGAATCATGGTTCAAAATTCAAGGTCTGAATTAAAATATGGATTTCGAAAAATTCATTTTACCCCTAACATATACTTTTGGTTCAAATTTAAGAGTTAAGTTTCAGTTTAAGTTCAAAAGTTATATCTAAGACACTAACTTATGGTGCATCTGTATTCTCAAAATGATCTCTACTAAGTGTTAGCTGCAGGCTAACAGGCATCTTAATGTGGTCAGTTTTAGGTTACCTTGTTGGGGACAGACTACAGCCCATCCTTCTCTCTTCCTGTCTTTGGTGTTTATGTCTTTCTGTAAATTGACAATAAGAAACATTTCCTTTTTTTATATATATTTCTTTCTTTTTTTAAGTGTCTACCTCTGAGGCGTCTTCTCCTTCACTGTTCTTTGCATACGTCTGTCTCTGCATATGTCTCCTTCTGTGTTGCCCCTCTTTCTCAGACGGAGCTTCATATGTGAGGATGTGGTGCTGTCTAACTTACTTTAAACACGGTAGGCTTCGTGGTCGAGGTCAAAGGTCATCCATAAGAGGAAAGGCACCCTGCCTGGGGTCTGGTGGTCAATGACAGTATCTCAGGCTTCCTCAGGTTCGCAATTTTCATGCCTGAAGAAGGACGATTTCATGGCCACTGCTCTCAATAAAACGAAAGACACTTGCTCTCTCCCTTTGCAAATTCACACACACACACATACACACACTCAAATTTTGTATTGTAGTGTGATCAGTATTTTGATCAGAAGAGTACATTGCTGTTGCTGTGTTCAGTGTCACTGTTGCTTAAGTCCTATTGATACAGCAAAGACTTATCTGTCTTAATCTGCTATGGTAGATCGGCCACCTGGTTATGTCTACACCTTAGTGCAGGTAGCCTCATTTTGAAGCTCTGTGTCTGGTCCTCATATTGCTGGCCTTCACCTTGCCTCCCATGAGGCCACCCCAGTGTTTGCAGTAGCTGAACCTAATATACCCAACACATGAACTGTGCCCCTGTCAAGTATTTTCAGAGGAAATGACTGACTCGGGGCCTGTGCTCTTTACCCCCAAGTGGGCCTTTTATTGAGTGTGAAGGCTGGCATGTCACAACCTCGGAAGCAGACAAAGGAGTCAATGATACTGCTCAAGAAGGTCTTTCAGTGCCCCAAAAAGATACTGACCTGCCCCTGACCTTGTGTTTTGAAGATGTAAACATCTGTTGTTGGTTATCACGTCAAAGGGAAAACTAAAAGGGCTTACGAGAAGAAAGCTCTGATTTACTGAATAATAAATCCTGTTTATTTTAGAAAGAAGTGCTTGTTCATCCTAATGTGGAATTTGGCACAAAAACTGACTGTGGATTAGAATGAGCCAACTATTAATCTTATAGAAAGACTTTCTGGAATGGATGCAGTTCATTTAAATAATTCACAAGAAGTCGTCTTGAAATGCAGTGCCCTCTTGCAGTGTTGGTGGGTCAGTCCCACAGTTATATCGAGACTGAAATACTCCCGCTATGACAGAAATTCCCATGAAATTTGTTCAGAGATGACTTTGGTGGTTCCCTGATATTTACTCTAGCACCACTGTGATGTAATGTGAGAATCAATCGACAGATGTTGACTGACCTTAAACGCACAATAGGTCATTTCTGCCACCAGAGGTCACTCATACAAAACAAAATAAAGCGAAATATGTAGCTTGATGATGACGTCAAGAAGCGTGGCATCATGTCAGTTGTATATTTCATTATTAAACAACTACCATTGTAGGTTAAAATCAGGATGACTCAGGCAGAAATGTTTATAAATGAAGAAATAAAATATGTTTTGTCATCTTTGCTGCCTTCCTATTCTCATTCAACTGGTGTTAACCTAGAAGTTAGTGACGGGCGAGAAAATGAAACGCTCTGCTACCTTGAATAAAAATACTGATTTCTCTAAGTTTAAAGTTTATTGGAAACATTTAAGATAATGTAGGTAAACATCTAAACAAAATTCATAACAAAGACGCAATCATTTTTAAACATTTTAATGGTGAAATTTTTGCAATCTTTACATAATACTTTTGTGTCCTTTCGTCCCTTTTTGACATTTTGTATCATGCCATTGTCTAATTCATATTAATGAATGTTAAGAGTGCTAACATGCTAAACTAAGCTGAACTTTATACCTCCTGAATTCATTAGCAGGTATAAAGCTAATTTCATCAGTGATTTCATAGAGTCTTGCCATTTGGCAGCCATCTTGGCAATGTCCTCAGGCAGCGACTTTGGACAAAGCAGACCAAATAAGACCTTTCTTAATGAATGGAGGATAGCAATAACTTTGCTTCTAATTGACATAAAAACTATTTGTACATAGTCGCCAATGCAGTGTGATAAAAATGGAATTTAAAAAATGTTGACTTAACCCCAGAGGAAGGTTTTAAACATCCTTTTATCCCCAGATAATATCTCTACTACGCTACTCTAAGGCACTTGAACAAATGTGACATGCATTTAATATCAGTGATCCTTTTTTACTCATTAATCCTGTGCATTAGTGTTGTATCTCCCTCTTCCATGCTGCTTCTTCATCTGACTGCACCTACTTCTTCCTGCAACTAAGTCGGTCAGAACTGTCATGAATCGGGTTTGAATTGTATTTGCATCACTGCAACGACACAATTGGCAGATTTTTTTTCCGGTTTTCTAACCCATGATAAAACACGTTATTGACATTTGGGAGGAAAGGTGGGATATGTGCTGTTCAGGTCATCTGTGGCACTTCAAAGTTGTCCATTCAAAATGATCTGAGAGATCTGTCTCTTCTACTAAAATGTCTCCGCTTTAAACTTCAGCTCGAAGCAAAGCAGTGATGCTTTTAGGCTTTACTACAGCCTCATAAAGCATCGTGGTTGTAGACTTTCTGTAATTGTAAATGTCTGTTTGTTTGTTGTTTTTTTTACCTCTTAAAGTATACTCAAGCATTTTTTTGTTCCATTTGCAAGGGTCTTAAAGGTTATCCAGGGCCACCCGGACTGCCAGGAGAACAAGTAAGTTTTATTTTGAGTAAGGTAGTTGTTACTACTGATGAGAGATGTGCATCAAACAACAAAAACCACAAAGATGACTCTTAAAGTCACAGCATTCATGCATAAACAAACATGTATTCACAGACAATAGTGCAGACCCAGACATACACACACACACGCACACGCACGC
>JAQLOL010000020.1:9368823-9382079 GCA_029783665.1 Naso thynnoides | reverse complement strand
CTCGCTGCTTCCTCCGGCTTGCTTGCTTTTTCTTTTTTTCTCCCGAGGCTCCGGCTTGCTCCTCTCAGCTCTAGTTAAAACAGCGGTGACGTCATGCGGCGACGTCGCCGCTGTTGCTGGCGCTGCCGGCGGCGCTGCAAGTACCGGTCCCATCCAAATGCAGTATAGTACCATTTTAAATGCCTCAGTACCCCAGTACCAATTTAGTACTGGTATACCGAACAACCCTTTGATGGACATGCCAGTATCTCTTTCAAATTTCACGATCAACGGCACAGCTGCGGCCGACTGAGCTGCAGGTTCAATCTGTGGCCAGAGCCGTTTACCTTGGCAACGCATCAAAATGAGAGATATTAAATAGTCCACTCAGCCGCTTCTTGTGAAAAACTTACGATTTTAACGGAAAAAACAACATTAACGTATTAATAATTGATTTAATATCATATGACATCATATGACTCTGGACATGGTGGTAAACAACAACTTGATTGGTTAGAAGCGACTTAAAGCATGTAGTTGAGTAACTGTGTTGAATGACGACACGGTAGCCTACTCAGTTGCCCCTTACTCTGAACCAAGCTGTTAATGAACTTCAAACAGTATTTCAGCAGCTTCAAACCTCACTACATGGCCTCAATTTAGTTCTTGGTGCTAAGAAAACCCAATTTATGACTTTCTCTAGAGCTCGTTCCAGTCCCCATTTGATGCATAACTTTGAACCCTAAATGGAAGCCCAGTTGAAAAAGTGTCCTCCGACAATTTTTGCTTGTGTCTAGGTATTTGGTTGGACGAAAATCTCTCCTTCAAAGTATACATTAATGATCTCCTAAAAAAGTTAAAACTTAGGGTAGGTTTTTGTTTTCAAACAAAGCTTGTTTTGATATGATACAGTATCTGGGAAAAAAAAAACTTGTGCAGGCTGCTTTTTTAAGTATGTTGGATTATGGTGATGGTGTCTGCATCATGTATGCTGCCTCTTCTACACTCCATCCTTTATATTCTGTGTATCACACTGCCCTACGATTCATAACCAACTCTGGTACACATACTCATCATTGTACTCCTAAAGATCTGGTAGAGTGGCCGTCATTAAGCCTACAAAGGCAACAACTCTTGTATGTTTTTGTGTACGAGGCCATGCTTGGTAAACTTCCCGCATACTTACGTGATCTGCTGACTCAGACCTCTAGCAATCTTCAGCTTCGTTCCACCAGGTGGTGCTCTCATCAGATTTCAAGGGTTTCTTCAGAACTGGGGAAGAGAGCCCTCTCCTATTTTGCTGCTCGGACATGGAATAATTTGTACACTACATCTTAATAATTTAGTCCCATTGGAAAATTTTAAAGCCCTGCTAAAACTTAATTTAACTGAAAAATGTAACTGCTTTAATTGCTTTGGCTCCATCTCTCTTGTGTTTTAATATTTTTATATTTTGTGTTTTCCTTTTTTTCTGTTTAAACTGTGACTGTGACTGGTGTGCTGTCTTGGCCAGGTCTCCCTCGTACAAGAGATTTCAATCTCAAGGGACTTCCTGGTTAAATAAAGGTCAAATAAAACAAAAATAAACGTTGGGTCATGACCTTAATGTGGCTACAAGCTTTTCAAAACACCATGAAGCAAGAATAAATTATTAGTTACCGATGGGATTATGATTTGCATGTTGTGTAAAATGATTCCTAATAGAAATGACCATTCTGTTTGTAACTTCATAATCCTTAAGCTATTTTTTTTCTTATTGCATTGTTTTATTTTACAAACTACAAATGTATACATATTTTTGTATAAATATTACACCTAAAAAAAATAAGAAGCAGACAAAATAATTTTTATTAATTACAGCTGATGAAGTGGTTACTTGTCTTTATATCACCAAATTACTGCCTGTAAGTACTTTTGAGTAATCATAGAGGAAAGCCAAAATACTTACACCTCCTTAATCCCATCTTTGATGTAATTCATATTTAGTCAACTTTCCAGGTGAGTGATTTTGACACAGGATAGATCCCACAAACTAAGAGCTGTAATTTGACATCTAAATCCAAATCTAAATCTCATTTTCACCTCCCAGTGTCAGTCACACCCTTGCGGCTCTACTCATTTATTGAAAGGCCTCACATAAAATTAGAACTTTAGCCAAGTAATCAGAAAGAGCAGAAACAGAGCAGCAAGTGTTCGTTCTGGTATGCACTTGATGTCTTTGCCAGAGTGTCACTCAACAAAATGTGACGCAGGCCGACACCGTTTCACAGCCTGAATGAAAAGCAAGAGGGTGGAGTGAAGACGATAATAAATATTTGAATTTTTTAAGGCAATTTTAATGTGTTGTACACTTACCTGAACTATTTTTTATCTTTTTTTAATGAATTGGTGAGGCCTGCCTGTACAGTAATGTAATGGTACTTTCCCAACTGGCATGTTACATATCACGTGTACCAAATGTTCTTGTATATGATGCAGTGGGTGCTGAAGGCTGCAGTGGTTGCGTTAAAGCCATGGTTAAAACTAGAGGTACAGGAATGCAGCAGTCTGGGTTTTGTCAAGTGTTTAATCACCTGTCTTGGGAGAAAATGTTTTGGATGATCTTTAACTGCCTGGCTGTGAGGCTACAACATGTCAGCAGTTTGAGCAAAGGCTCTGTGTGGGATGTTGAAGTACCAGATCACTTCAGCTGTGCTGGTAGACACCTGGGGAAAGTTTATTTTCTCAACTTTTATCCTCATTTAAGTATGCCATTTTCCTTATGTTATCTGTTGAGAGCCTCTCTTGGTGGAGTGCATGTGTTATATGGCCATCCTTCAGTGCCACAGTAAACATCATCAAACAACACCAGCCTTACAGGGTCCAAATGGACCTCTAGTATAGGCAACTTGCCCATGTTGACATAAAATTAAAGCAATAAGTTGCTGCAAAATTCTGTTTTGTGTATCAATTACCCTTAGATGTCTTGAACTGAGGAATTTTTTTCTTTTCTTCCAGCGTTCCTCCAAGGTAAACGAGTGATTCCAAAAATTCTTGCCACTCACTTTTGCTGGCAGCATATGGAGATACACTTTTTAGAGTATCTACACTGCGCTGTCAATTTATGTGCTTGTCTCAACAGAAAAGCTCAGCTTACGGAGACACAAGTCAGGCAAGAATCATTTTTAGCTCTATATCTATTAGTGTTAACTTCTGTAATTATAAGCTCAGTCAAAAAATTAAATCCTGGCACTGCGCCAGGATGACATGACGCACCAAAAGAAGAAGATCAAGAAAGGCACTAGAAATTAATGTTGTCAGCACAACATCATTGCTGCTGGCATGTATTTAGCAGTCACAGTGAAAACCACCCAAACAGTGGCCGGTTCAACAGCATGCTGACTCATAAAGGGTATTTTTCAGTCCAGCCACACATTCTGGCCATTCTTGCCTCGCCTCTGTTAATTAGAGTGGATTTTGTGGCCCGACCATGGTTAGCAAGTCAAGACCCATACAAAACTACTGGATACACTGTCAACACGGCTTAGTTCTGTTGTGAGGTTGTGACAAACAGGAATGCTCTGTGTAGGAAACAGAGGATAGTGTTCATGTCAAAATAATGTGTCTGCCAAGAAGAAACCGGAAACATTTAGTGTTCAAACGTGTCAGGTAACAACCCTGAACCAGGATTAAAAGTGTGTGTGTGTGTGTGTGTGTGTGTGTGTGTCTGAGATAAATAAATTCCACTGTGTACCTCCTTCCCTCCCCAGGGGGACCCAGGGCCTGAGGGACTGCGAGGACTGCCTGGTATGGTTGGACCTCAGGTAGGTTAGACATTTTAGGCTGCAGCAAATGCTCTAAATTTTCAGAACAATACTGTTAGTTAGTAATAAAATATTAGTATTGTCCATTAAAACCACTGAAATTGGTGACATATGTGCTTATGTATCTCAGCATAATGAATTTAGTGTAAACATATCTGCCTAATGTCAAAGAATATTAAAATAATGTGGTGTAAGTTTTGGGTTTTGCCACAAAGCCATCATTTCTCAGCTATTTCTTCCATGATTTCAATTTATTTGCAGATCCCTTCTTCAGAAAATAAATCTGTCACTGAAGTCACTGATCATTGAATTTCATCTTTCCTCTCTTTCTCTTAATTGACCGATTCCTTCTTCTCCCTGTGGCAGGGCCCAGCAGGACGATCCGGCCTGCCTGGATTGAAAGGTGATAAGGTGATCTAAATATTTATATTATTGCTGTGTATCTGTGTGTAATGTGTCAGTAACGCTGCTCACATAATTGGACATTTTACAAAAGATCCCGTTGGCAATTCAAATCACAGCCACCAAATTTAAACATCATGGTTGTAGAAAGAGCATGCTAGCACTTTTCAATGTCAGATATTGATATTATTCCATTGTGTGTGAGGGCTCTTAAAAGTTGGCCATTAGTTGGCATCTGAATTTTGAAAGCAGCTTCTCTTGACAGTTAACAAGTATTACATACAGTTCATGCATAATTACAGCTTCCAAGTCCACTACAGTGTTTATCTCTTGTCCAAACTGGTGTTGTGATCACTGTGGCAGGGTAGTGTTGTGTTATATCTCTGTGTGATGCTGTGAAATTCAGGGTGAAGTGGGACAAAGGGGCGAACCAGGAGAGACGGGGTACCAAGGTGATAAGGTATGTCCAGTGTCACAGCAAAATGTAAGCAAAGCACAGATGCACACCATCAGACCAATATTTACATGGAACCATTATTACCAGCAAGCTATGAAGAAACTTTAACAGCACCTTATAAAGTTACCAACTCATGTTTTGTCAAGGAGATTGTCACTTAATAAGATATTGTTTTAATGAAAGTGTAAATATCACAGAAGTGATTTCTGTTTACCCCCTTGTATGAAAAGTAATAGACTCTGTAGAATAACATTTATCTTTGCTAACAACATAATGCTTATCAAATGTGTGAATGGTTTGTTTAAAGAATCTGTGCACACCTAGACAGTCGCTCAAAAGCAAATACACACCAAGGAAGTATAAAAGCAGACTGACGGTATGTCTCTATCTTTCAGGGTGCTGCTGGTGCGCCTGGTCCTACTGGGCCAAGAGGGAAGCCAGGACCACTGGTATGTTTGTGTTGGTGTGTATGTGTTTGTGCAGCCAAGGCGGCACATGTATACACTGATGTATTTGCATTTTTATTTGCTTCTACAATGTATTTGTGTGCATGTGTGTGTTTGTGTGTCTGTGTCTCTGTCTGTGTGTGTGCACGTATGCCACTTTTTACAAGCTTTTGCAGCTTTTAGAGATTAAGCCAAGTATACACGGTGTACCACAATGAGATCTGGACTCTATTTTCATTAGCTTGTAAACTGAAGTTTAGTCCAGTCACATTCACAACACATTCGCTATATTCTGCACCTTGTTTGTGAAGAAAGAAGTGGAAAAAATGCCTTGAAACAGCTTCTTTTTTTTCTTTTTTTGTTCATCAGTAGAAATAAGCTCCAATTAAGTAGAAAACTTGAAAATTACCCCTCTCCTGATTCAGATGGATGCATTTTAAGAATGTCCAGATGTTGTCCTGTTCAATAGCACGTAGTTTCTATCAGCATCAGCTGTTGTTGTGGTTCAGATTAAGAAAGTCCTCGAGTAATTAGAATAACCACATTGGTCATCATGACTTGAATTCAGAATATTTGATTCCTAAGCACTACATATGCAGCATTATGTGATACATACATCTGTGTCTTACTGATCAGTGAAGGGTTTGTTGATTAATCTACACCAATCAGTGTAATTAACCTTTTTTGTTTCATATCAAATAGCTGTAAGAACACAATCTTGCATTTTCTGTAATGTAACAGGGCAGAATTGGTGAGATGGGGCCACAAGGACCACCTGGGCCTCCAGGACCAGAGGTAGGGCACACGTATGATGAGTGTTTTGTTTTTCCCTTGTTTTGTCAGAATTAAGGTTAAGGTTCATGAAACTTGATCAAATTGTGTAAACAATGACCTTTGTGTTTATGCAGAGAAACTCTGGGTTTAAAAAAACAGGTAGTTTGCTGTAGGCTTGGGACAATATTAGATGTTATCTGATATAAAAAAATATTTGCTGTCATTTGTAGAGTTTATTAATAATAACAGCCATTGCAGCATCTTCAGGGTACTGTTTTTAAACAGAAAATGCAGGCAGAGCTGGTGTGGCGATGGCATGCATGCAGTGCGGGCATAGTTTCGAAGAAGAACGCCAGCTCACCAATTCGGCAATGTTTTAAAGCAGGGGACAGTTGGGAGCCGCAACCCCCCGCTCATCCCCCAAGAACAGCAATAAATATCTAATAAAAGCAAATATCTCGATATTTGGGCGGGACAATATCAAGATGTTAAATTTTTGGTTATTGCCCATGCCTAGTTTGCTGTGTTGCCTAAATTAGTTAAGCAACAACGTTAACATTAGTAATTAACAACTTAATTCCCCGTTAAAGTGCACAAAGCACTTGCAGTTAAAAATAATGACTTAACTGAGGCTCAGTTTGCAGCCATTTTTCTTAATGCTGCTGTGGGGGGCGCCCCAGTGGCTCAGTTGATAGAGTGGCTGTCCATGTACAGAGGCTGTGTCCTTGCTGCACCAGCCTTGCGTTCAATTCCACCCTGTGACCCTTTGCTGCGTACCCCCCCCCCCCCTTTTCCTGTCCAATTCTTCAAATGTCCTATCAATGAAAGGGACAAAATCCCAAAATTATGTATTTTTTTAAAAGAGCTAGAGAGAGATAGAAAGAGAAATGATGCTGTAGATAGCGGTAAGAAAGGTGGGTAAGAAAACTCTCAGCTTTTAAACATTTTAAACGATATACCTGTCACTGCCCCTACACTTCATGTGTACCTTATGCTAGGATGGATGTTATGCAATACATCCAGTAATGATGCCCCTCGGTGGGCTCAAACAAACTGGTCTCGCATGGACCTCCACCTCTCCTTTGCTGCCGCTCACTTCCCGTCCAAACTCTTCCCAGCTGTTCTGTCGGCCAGGTAACATCATAAATATGTCTGTAATTCTGTATCAATTAGAGATGTAACACTATGAAAATTTAACATCACGATTAAAGTGACCAAAATGATCCCGAATATCAGTATTATCACAGTATTGTTAAAATATGCTGAAAGTGTTTTTATATTACTTTCACAGGCTACAAAAACACTCAAAATCTTAAAAAATTGAGACATGTTTGTTAGTACAAAAGTTAAGCTACCTTCCAACATCCCCATGTATACAGTAGCTTGTATAAGACATGAATTTTGGAGTTAAGACACTAAGAAACGTTATTCATCACAAATGAAGCGCAAAGATACAGATTTAATGAACTCCAGTCAAATACATAATGCTGTCATCATAGTTATGCTGGAAAATCCATACAGATGAGGAAGTAAACTGTCTAAGCACCATGATGTGTAATGTTAATGTGTTTACAAGTACGTTACACTGAGTGCTAAAGTTTACATTATTGACCCGCTATTCATGAGTTGAACAGACAATTGATGGCAGTTTCCCCATTAGGAAGTTCCCACATAAAGCATTAAGCCAAAAGTTACTGGTAACTTACTCGCTCTAAAGTTATGAGTGGTGGTGATGATTATGGCTGAGCAGATTTGATGTGTTGCCACTGTTTTTTCTCGAAAATATCCTGAGTGGTTCTATCTCTGCCTTCCGCCATGTTTTCACTGTTTCACATAACAAACCATGTTGCTGTTGTGCGTGTGCACCTGTGTCTGAGACACCGCTGTTCATTTTTTTTCAGCCGGACAGTTTTTGCCATGAGCTTGACACCACGATAATCATCTGTGATTTTAGTAGTATTTTAAATTTAATATGGTAACAGTATCCGGTAGTTTCACCATGGTTAACCATGAAACTAGTAACCGTCATATCCCTAGTACCAACTCGCACAGCCTCGCCTCAAATAGTTAAGAACTGTGGGCTACGCCACCTGACACTGCCCCCACAATTTCTGGTGGTACTGCTATGTCCGTATCTGTAAACTTCCAGGAACGGGACAAAGATACAGATGAAATGAATGCAGAGTACAGACAGAAATCTCCTTCTGTATCTGTCTAACGAAGAGTATAAGTGAGCCTTAACTAGCCCTAATGCTTAATAACAGCGATGCATTGCATTAAAAACAATAATTATTTTTATCTTGCTTTGTATGTTGTAGCATTTCCCTCCAATGTGTCTGTGCTCTGGATGTAAAATAGTTCACCTTTTGACAAAGAGGTTATTGTCGATGCTGCAAAGTATGTGAAAAGCATGTGATAAGTCAAAGACACACTGCACTCAGGAGTGCAACATGACCATAGGTCACATAGGCCACAGCTAGAAGGCATATTTCTCTGAAATGAGTGATTGTGTCATTGCAGGTGTGCCGGAAAGTATTCAGCTTCCATCAACTCAGTAGCAATCCTCCACTATCTTTCCATCAGTTTTCTATAAACCTGCCTATGTACTCAAGGAAAGCTTTGCCCATCTGTCTGTCTAATACAGATCTATGCAGGATGCCCTCAGTGATTTGGGTATACCCTCTACATCAGCATAAAAATAGGCCTGTTTCATACCTACCAAATTATGTCATTGCAGATGCATGAGTTGATTCAATGTGGAGCATCAAGCTCAACCAATTCATCATGTGACTCATGACAAGTGACAGAATAATAACATATGATAATAAAGTCACTCCTCTTGTTTTTGCAAGGGCTTTCCCGGAGACATTGGAGTACCAGGGCCCAATGGTCCTCCTGGACCAAAGGTACATCATCTCTCACCCTTTTTCTCTTTTTCTCCATCTTTCTATCCATTAATTTTATGCATTTGGCTTTGTTTCAGGGTCTGCAGGGTGCCAGAGGGCCCCAAGGCCCACCAGGGCCACAAGGAACACAGGTGAGACGATTCAACATGCAAGTCGATTCTACACATCAGATTGAGAAATGGGGAAACTATGACTCATCAAGGGATTTCCATTGGATTATTAGTCTGAGGCAACGTTTAGTCACAAAGTGCCTCTTATTGAGCATCTAGTTATATTTCAAACCGTTGCTAGATCGGAATGGGAGTTTTTCTCTCTGTGATATCTCTCGGGGCATGTTCCACTGGGTGAAGTCATGAGTCACTACTGGGTGCTTATAAAAACAATGCAGAAAGTTTTCCAAAGCTGGAAAAAGGGAACAGAAGCCCTCGGAAAGGTGTAAATCACACACACACACACACACACAGACCACACACACTTTTCTGTTGTGCTCAGTGTTACAACACTGACCTAGGAACTGCTCACAAAGGTGTAGTTGACACATGTGCTCTCCTTTCACATATATGTATGTATACGGTTACTCTAATGAATGAATAAATGATTTATTGACATGTCATGCTATGTAAGTGGCCCATCCCACATGGGATTACAAGACGCACACACACACACACACAAACATCATTTATGCCATCCTTCTTTTATTCCATGCTTTGTCTAAGAAATCAGACATTAGGGAGGTTTCATGTTCAAACGACCACGCTAGAATATCTGCATCCTGCATGGGGGGACTGTTTTCACTTCTACTCTCTCAAAAAGTTTCACTCTTAAGTCATCATTAAAAGGGCAATACAAAACAAAATGGAGTTCATTTTCAACTTAATTGAGATTACATAAATAACACAGCCTGTCCTCCACCCTAGTACCCTTCCAACATCCAGTTTTAATATGAAGAGGGAGAATCCCTGACCTAACCTGACCACACAGAGATCTTTTTTTTTGTGACAGGTTATGCTGCACATAGTTTTCTGTACCAAAGACACGTTCGGTTTTACAGCATGAACAGAGTTTTGGCTTATTCCTTATTCCAGCTCTCGCTTGATTCCAGGGACACTAATTCTTTAAACCTATCAAGGCCAACCTGGACCATGTTAGCATCCTCCTCCTCACATTTTACTCTCTCACTCAGATGGCACAGCTTCCTTACCCATGCACCATTTGTTTGGATGTCCCACTCCAAAAATTTTTTTAATCTGGTATGACCCAGCCCTGGTAACCTATTTCCCAGTCGCATCATACAAACAAATAATCGGACCTTGGGACCTTTAATGTTGAGAGTTCGGCGTCATACAAATGGAATGGTGCGGGGTGTGCTTTTGGTCATGTTGTTTGTTGTGCCAGCTGTATTTACACGTCTGTTGGGCTCTGCATTTGGGAGAGTGTGCGAGTGTGTGTGTTTGCAAATATTTGTGTACAATGATCTACACTGTGTTTCTGCAGGGTGATGAAGGTCCACTTGGCCCGCCTGGCAGTGCTGGCCCTATTGTAAGAACTCCCAGGTTTACATGCTATACATACACAAACACACATGTACACAAACTGAGCCTTTTGCAGGTGGTTTGAATGCACTGAGATTTTTTTTTTTTTATCAGGAAGATCCTGGAAAGAGATGTGACAAACACACAATGAGCTTTGGTATCCTTTTGATTGTTGCTTGTCTCTGCTTGTCTTTGTAGGGGAGAGCTGGCAGGAAGGGCTACGTAGGCGAACCCGGCCCAGATGGTTTAGAGGTGAGTCTAAGTTATAAAGCAGTAACTGCACTGTCACTATTCTACTGTGATGGTATATTCACTATATTCATGAATGCATACATTTGTGTGAATTTCAGTTTTTGAATTTTAGATTTAAAAAGGATTCACAGGTAGTTCTGTGACAGTATAACATTCCCAACATTGTGGATGTCTTGGATGTGTTAAAAATTAAGGACTTGAAAAATGGATCTCGGTATCCGCATAATCTGTTAAAAACTGGAGAGTACACACTGGTTTTGATTAAAAACTGAACTAGTAGTCTTATGAAGACATGTCAGTGCTTGTGTCTAAATTTTTATATTATTTTTGTTTTGCTTGAGTAGAAATTAGTAGGGTATTTTCTATCTCATAGTTTTTTCTTTCTTGCAACTTTTGTCTGTTGAGTTATCATAGCATAAGTATAAAAATAAGAAAAAAAAAACGGCTGTTTGTTGTAATACATCTTACTGAGTATATTTTTTCTTCTTCTTAGTCTTCAGCCATTCATGTTGAAGTGATATTAAACAAATGAGAATTATCTGTTATCTGTTCTTGAGTTTACATGTTATTGATTCTCAGTTGGTTCTCTCATTTTTAAAGCAAAGCTCAGCATTCCAGTCCTGTTCCTCACCCCATTTTATTGGCTGTAATGTACTTTTGCAGGCACCACAAATGCAGTGCCATGATCACAGTATAATGCGTTTTAAGTTTTTATTGTTCTAATTATGGTCTTGTGCTTAACTCCGGGTGCCAGAGTCTTCATCTTTTTGACCCACTTCCTGTAAGTGTAGACTTACTGTGTTGTAAACATGCACTTAATTAGGAGAGAAAATGATTTCTTCCAGGTCTATCATAAACATTAGGAAACCAAAATCAGAGGCAACGTGGAGCTAAAACACAGTCTGTGTGTGTGTTCCTCTTTACACTTGTAATATCCTGTGATTCCTGTGCCAGGAGCAGGACTGGATGGTGATAGACATCTCTTTAATTGCTGAAAGCTAACCAGCAAACTGTTTGATGTTTTCTGCTTGAAGGGAGAGAAAGGAGACATGGGAAATGTTGGAAAAATCGGACCACAAGTAAGTTGCTTTTACACGTGTAATGTATAGGACTGACAATAATTATTGACTTTCTTGCTTTGTATTAGTAGCTTTTTATTAAATCCCTGTAGAAAGTGTCAGTGTGGAGCCTGTGCTGTAGCTTTTATCTTCCTTGCCCTCAAAACATTTAATGTAATGTGCACTATAGGCAAAGTGTTCATGTTTGTCTTAAAGTAGCAATTTTAAACATCTTAGTCCTGAATGATTTGGTGACACCTGTAGTTAATAGTGGCAACAGCGAATGTCATTTAACAAAGGTCCTGGGGGCAGCAAAACAAGAGAGAAAGACAAAAATTGGCTTTTTCCCATAATTCTGTCAGCAATCATGATCTGTTTCATGTACTACTACAATGCATGAGTCCACCGATAGCAGGGCACAGTGTAAGAAATGAGTATATATGGTGGAAAAGTTGAAGGTGCAGCCTGTTGCCTGTAGCTCTTCATCTAACAACTCACTGCAGATGTACCTTTTTCCTTTGCTCCCTGCAGTATGTCTGATATGTAATCAGTAAATGCTGAAAATTACTGTTGTATTGTTCTGTAGATGTGTTTTTAATGAATCGTACAGTCAGAGTTAATCTTACTGACAAATGCACTGTCTTTCCTGTACCTGTGATCTCAGGTTTCACCAGCTTAATGCTTTTAATGTGAATCTGCTGCAGTAGAAAATGTGTTGTTTGCAACGTCACTAGCTTAATGGAGTACTAGTCCATACCCGGGGATATGTGCACTGCAGCTATATGCAGAGTTTTTTCTCCTCGATGGGTTGCCTGATCAATCTGAAACTGCACATGGGCATTGAGAATTGTCGAAGGCACAGACTGATGCTTGTGCCCATTCTGTGTTTTGAGGAAACATTTGTCCACTCCACAATCATGAGAAGAGGCAAATTAATGTTATTTATGAAGCATTTTTATACAAAACGGGTACTGGCATTGTGCAAATGAGGCAAATGGCATTTCCAGTTCTCAATGCCCATGTGCAATTTCAGATTGATTGGGCATTACATCAGCAAGAAAAATAGATGTAGACAGACAGACAAGGGAGGTTTTCTTCATTTCATAGTAAGATTTCTTTTCAGAATGTTGAGACACTGAGTTCACAGTGCTACAAATTCATAAATATTGTCATAGACTCTTTGCTGATTGAACACAGATTTAACAACACTTAGAGATTAGCACTGCTAACTGTAGCCCTTTTAACACAAATATTGCACAACACCACCACAACAGAGTCCATGCTTTATTCTGCCTTTGTTGCAACTTATTAATCTTGAAGGTTGGTATACTAAAGTAAAAATGAAAATCTGAAAAAAGGTCTTTTTCCATCAGAGGGCTTAAAAATGAATAACAAAATTTTTATTTATTTATTTATTTATTGGATTGTTTATTAATTAACTAATCGACTGCAAAGTCATAGTTTCACAACTCTTTCTTTTTGTTCCATGCTTCAGTTAATCCTTTTCATATAACACAAAGACTCTCAAGAAATGTTGGAACTTGTTTCCCCTTTGTGAAATTGTCAACCACACAACTGCCTCCGAACGCCTGAACTTTGTGTGTGCTTCCCAGAGGCCCCTAATGTTAATATTTGCATTCTGTGCAT
>JAQLOL010000020.1:9346748-9364407 GCA_029783665.1 Naso thynnoides | reverse complement strand
ATATCTCTCTCTTGCTGCCCCCACCCCCCCCCCCCCCCTCAGGGCGACCGAGGACCAGCGGGTCCAACAGGTCCTGTCGGGGAAAAGGGGCCAAGGGTAAGTACAGTCACAGGATTTACTCCAGAGTTCTGCGTTTTGTCTGAGAAGTGCTAAACCCCAGGGCGTGTGTATATTCAAAAAGGTTTTCCAAGTTATCCGTAAAGGTACAACTGAACACTTTGTTGAGTAAACTCACGTCTGAGCATGATGAATATAAAACTGCACCACTTTGGCCTGTAAGTTTTGGCAGACACTACTCAGTTACAAGGTTACGTTCATGGAAATGCACTTAGCAGACTTGAAATGTTCAAGACACCTTAATGGTGTTACTTTAAGTAAATCTTTGCAAAATTTTGCTTTGTCAAATTGGTGTTCCCACAATGAATCACTCTGGTCTGGCTGACAAAATGCAGTGATTAAATTTTACAGACACTGGATTTAGATCTGTTGAAAGACATTTTGGTGCTCTCTGTCTGTGATTTCTCTGTGCAGTCCTAAAGTTCTGAGTTAGTTTACTGAAGCGGTGCTATTTCTTGCTATATTCATGTATCAGTCTAAATGAGATGCCAGGCAGTGCTAGTTATTCACAGTGCCTACCTCATTATGACAGTGAAGGGCGCCAGACAGTGGCAATGATCATGTGTCTCTGAAAGAATGAATGAACACGAAAAGCTGTTGTTGTAATTTGGAGCTGAAAAATTTACTCACGGATGACACATGAGGAGCAGGTTTGTGCAAACCGATCTAATCTGTTTCAAATGCCAGACTGACTTAGTGTGTCTTACAAAAATAAACATTTCAGGGACTTAATCTGTCTCTAACACTACAAACCAATCAAAGCACATACACGTGGAGAGTGCTAACTGACATTGCTATAAGGAAGTATGCTTAAGAATGACTCATGTTGTTCTTTGTCCACCACTAATTTGTTTCAGTGTGTTCAATTGGGTTTGATTAATGTTTGTATATATGCAGGTTCATAGCAGTGCAATCTTATAGCCTTCTCACTACTATGAAAAATTTGTAAGTGTGAACTTTATTTTGACAGTGTAGATTCCTCAGAGCACAAAGTAAGCTGCTGTCTACTACAGCAGTGTTTCCTCTGTCTTCTACATTGCTCTATTGGCCTGTTTAGAGGTGGGAGGCTTGGATTAACTCCATGTCTGTGGCGTTGGGCACCAGGCCTGACCTAGCTGGCTTGCAGACTGACTAGCGGGCTGACTGATTGGCTGGCTGGAGGAGAGGATGACTAATTTGGTGGCTTGCTGGCGGAATATTTAGATGATTGAATCACTGCTGGTTTGTTTACATGTTTGACTGAGAGAGAGAAGCTTTGTGCTTGTGCTTTGTTAGCATTTGTAGTGATTTGTGTGAACCGGTTTGAACTATAGTGTAACCACATTGGCAAGAAATGGCAGTTCAGTGTGAGGAGCTCGGGCCAGATGACAATGATCATCTCATGAGCTTCTGTACCTGTTTAATGACAATTTATAGGGTTTTAATGCTTCCTTAGAATAGCAACTTTTATCTTTACTCACCTTTGTCTTTGTTATTGTGGCATTATTACTTAATGCACTAGTATAGAAAGAGCTATAATAAGAACTAGCTCTTTTTTTTTCAAGGATCTGTGCCACATTCTAAGAAAACTTATCCTAAACACAAAACAGCCTCCGTTCTTTCCAGTCACAGATGTAATCACCCTTTACTGCGCAGTCTTGTTATGCTGCTGTGCTGTTGCTCTGTACTGGCCATTGTTAAAATTAATTAAACAGAAATATTTTCTTGTTTAAATTTCTAAACTGTTTGTTATTTCTCTTTTGGTGTAAGGGCTATCCAGGGTTGCCAGGAAGCCCAGGGGACATCGGCATGCAAGGTGCACCTGTAAGTGTCATACATTTTCTACATATCCTGTTTTTGTTGTAGAGATAAATTGCAAGGTATTCAGAAGATGTAACAATAATGTTGCAGTGTTGCATGCAACAGTAGTGACCATTAAGCATCTCTTTCAATTAAATTAGATTAAAATTTAAGAGAAGATTATTGATAGATATTACAGTTCGCAGTTGTTGCTATGTACACTTAGAGGTAGACATTATGCACAGGTACAGGAAATAGAGTCTGCATAGAGTTTCAGGTACTTTTTAAATGTATTTGTCTGTTTAATTGGTTGGAGACCTCCTGACTACATTGTTTTAATTTCTATGTATTGTGGACACATTAAACATAAACCAATGTAGCTGCAAGCAGCACTGAGGGGGCCAAGCAGCCAAAATGCCATATAATTAAAATGATCCTTGACCATTCTTCAAAGTATCGTAACAACTGATCAGTCGGTTATGGGTGCTGCCATAGACTTCCATTGGAGAACAGGGGCAATGTTTTAAATATTGTTTGAAATGTAGCCACAAATGTGTGTGTATGATTGCAACACCTGTGTTTGGCAATAAAAGATCTATAGAATGTCCTCGATATTTATTTCACCACTAGGTAGCACCAAAAACATCACTCTGCATTTTTCATGAAAGTGTAATTTGCAGAAAATGTAATGGGTGTAAAGGGTGCTTAAAGGTCTTTGTGCGAATCTTGTTTGGAATGAGGAGATGAACATATGTCCAAAATTTCATGACTATGTCAAACAGGGCATGAGATATGCCTGTTTAAATGTGCACTTTTTAACTATTTGCTATAGCGCCCTCCTATGGCCGATCGATGTAAGATTTGCATTATCGCCTCTTGGCATGACCCTCTACCATTCTGCCAAGTTTAGTAAGTGGTAGAATAAATTTTAAAAAATAGTAAGAAGAAAAGAAAGAAACATAGTGGGGGTTTCACAGCTTTGCTGCTTGGCCCCCAAATATCACCTATGATATATCACCTATGTAGTCTCTGCATTTTGGATTGAGTCATACACACATTAGGGACTGAGAAGCAACAATGCACTGACTCTGCTGTTTTCTTATCACTTCTTAGCTGGACGTTATAAATTAAACTGCAAGATAAACGTGGCCTTGAGTTGTCGAAACAAACTCCTGGTTTTTGTAAACACACAGAATTTAAGAGGGTGATTTGAAGTATCAGTTTGTGTGTTTACCACAATTTAGTCTAGACCTGTGTGATCAGTATGTCTGAAATGGCTGACTCTTCAGTAGTTCTGCTTAAACCTTTGTGGTACATCCATTAGGTTCATGTGACTCATTTTTAATGTGGGTTACAAAATGCAAAGAGACATTTTTGCCTGTAAATATTTTAATTGTGTTTTATAGTTGGTCTAACTGCTTCATCCCAAAGAAATGCTATGAAGACAGCACAGTTTTTTGGTCTGTCTTGCTTATCCTTACAGGGTCCACAGGGACAGAGGGGTAATCCAGGAATCGCTGGACCAAAGGGCAGGAGGGTAAGAGCTGTCTTTACCTTTTGGGGCATTAGTTGCATTAGTTCCTATGAGTTCTGTGTGTGAGCCGACATCAATTTACTGGTGACCATGTAAACTTCATTCATCAGGCTCTTGGTTTTCTGCTTCACATAATAATTCCATTCCCATAAAGCAAAGGTTAAAGCGATCAAAAGACATGTGTTTGTCCTTCTACTTAGCTGGAGCTTCTTTATAGGTGCATTTACAGCTGTTTCATAAGCCCCCATGAATTTAAAGTGGCAAAACACTCTGGTATTGTCTAATGAATGTGGTGTGGTAGAACTGGTGAGACACCATGTGGCTGAGAGGGGAATGACACTTTTAGGTTAGGAGTCAGACATCTCTCTATATAAAGTAAGCAATCTCTGTCTGACCATCTGTCTGTCTGTATGTTTGGCCTTTGCATATCTCAAGAATCGTGCATTCAATCTGCTCCATGCCTGGCAGGGAGATTGTGGGGGAACTGAGAAAGTGCGGTGTCCCTGTGTGAAGTTGTGTGGATGAGCAGCTGTTAGGAACTCTATAAAAATACTTCATAAATGACATGCTTTGCTTCTTCTCCTGTCCATGAAGTCACCGACCAAAAACACAGACAGTGCCACTCTGCATGTGTAGTGTTCACTTTTGACTTGAATATGTTTTAATATTACGTTATCAGATAGCCGCTTCCTCTCTGTGGGGCTGCATGTAATGAAGCTTTACAACCCTGCCATGAAAGGGAGGAGAGGGGAAAAACTTTCAAAGTTATGCTTTATTAAAAGATAAGAAAGAGGACGAGCGAGTTTAGAGCACATGTGTGCGACAGAGAGATAGTATGCTGAGGAGAAATGGGCTGGAAGGCTCGAATGATGTACTAACAATATTTTTTTGTTTGATTGTTTCACAGCAGTTTAAAAGCTTGTGCTTGAATACCATTTTCCTCCCCTGCGTTACTCCTTCCTTCTCATTAATCTTACTCTCTAATCAAACTGACTAATGCATTGCTGTGGTGTTGGGAGTGAGAGCTTAATGGCTCTGCTGACTGAGGCGACAGTGTCCTCACCCTGAACTCTCAAGTTCTGTTTCTGCTGGTTATGATTAACAGTCATCCTAAATGGGTCTACATCATTGACAGAAGACGCATGAATCCTAATGACTCTTTTGAAGTTGTCAGAAGAGCAAAGAGAGAATTTTTTTTGGAGCAGTGATTCTTGATTAAGTGAGAGCAGCAATGCGGTAGGGCAAACAGTGTTGGGATATGGTGCCGTTATGTGTCACGTGGTATCTCTGTGTCTTCAGTTGTCAAGATTCTCTGTGGTGATGGTTTGAAGTTGTCTATAGGACCTTTAACATCACTGAATAATTTATGATAATGTTAATCTCCATGAGAGTCGGAATGTAAAAACATCAAAAACTCACAACACGATAATACCTTGGTAACAGGTCCACAGATATTTATTGTGATATTTTAAAAAAAAAGACAAATGAAGACTTGGAAAAAAAGCTTCTTATTAATATTTGTTTTGTTTGTATTTGTTTTTCACTTACTTACTTTTTTTCCCATATAAGCATCTGTAAATAATTGTCATTTGAATTGTCTTTGGCCAAGAGGATGATTGAACACTGAACAATGATTGAACAATGATTTACAAATGACCCATCTCATACCTCGTGCACTTTTCTGTATCCTCCAATCATAAGTTAAATGTCTACTTTGACTGACAAGGTAATGTCCTATCAGGCATGTTAGTGTCTTTTTGGCCATTTCATGAGCTAAACGAGCATCTGTCTGTGTTTCCTTCTTCCTCTGTGAGCTGACAGAGTGTCTCTGTTTGCTAAGACAATGACTTTTTCACACAGGTGTCCACAGTTCAGCAGGTTTCACTTGACTTTGATTTCCCCCCCTCTTTCCACAGTGGAGTGCTGCCACCAAAGAGAAAATGAAAATAGACTCTGTTCAGCTTGTTCCTTTATCTCTTTAACACATCTGAGTTTAACTCAATCCTTAAGTCTCATGGGTTGTGTATTTCTTCCTCGGTGCATGATGAGGAAGAAGCTGCAATGGTTGATTGTCTCTGTAGTCCTCAGTTCCCTCCGCTCTGCTTCACTGCAGCCGAAACAAAACGAGACTTTTTCCCCAGAGGACCCATCATTTGATACCATCACATGTCAATGATGGTATAAAGACACTTTTTTAAAAATTGTGATACAATACATTACATTCCGACAGTATTTTCTTTCATTGCGTTTTAACTTTTAGTTTCACTTGAAATTTTTTCTAAATTGAAGGTTTGCTTGTATTTGTTTGTACCCCCGCAGCCAGACTGCCTAACAGGCACCATGGCTTTTGCAATTATATTAGAGAGAAAGTTTAACAAGCTAATGAAGTACTACTTTCTACCACACTACTCCTCACAGTTCATTACTCATCCATATTTCACTTCCTTTTCTCCTCTGCAAAACATATGGCAGCATTTAACATGTCAAGGCTGTTGTTGTTTACTGCAAATCTTACACGTGTCCTTTTGTGGTTGAACTTCCTTTTTGGCTCAGCTACCAGGAAGTGAGAACTGTGAAATCTAATTAATTGAATCAAAGTTTTTTTTATTTTATTTTCCCACGGATGTTTTTGGAAGAGATGTCGGTCATGAACATTCGTCCTCTCTCAACTCTGCGTTGTGTTAATGAAAGATTAACATCAGATTGCCACATAAAGGAAGCAAAGGGGAGCTGCCGCACTGCCTGTTGCTCATTTTTACCATTTTACCTAATTCAAATCCCAGAGATCTGGTGTGAACCTGCTTTATTTGGCCAGTACCTACAGTATGCTATTACTAAAGCAAATTCTCAGTGTGGGTCATATCTAATCTGTCTACCTCTGATTCATTTGTCCTTTTATGTACTTTGTGCACTTTTTTGTTAACCCTGGATACCCTCATACAATTCACTGACCATACCACATATCATTAGTAATCCCCCACAACTTGAAAACATTAATTTAAAAAAGCCACAGTGTTGTTATATCCTGGCTACATTCAGCAGGGTGAATCATTGGAGCAATAAATCAACAGTACAGATTCCTTGAATCTTAAGAGTTAATTATTGAAAAAGAATCCCATTAACATTGATAGAGATGGACCATACAATACAGTAACATCATTCACTACAAAAAATTTAGGTGAAATAATATCTTGGAAGAAAACAAAGATCAAAAAGGGAGATAAACTACAGGAAGAAACAAAGAAGGAGATAAAGCCACATTTGTCTGTCTGATCACTTTAAGGGAGCAGAGTGACCTGAGAGGGATGAGAGTCTGACTAGAGGCAAAATGGAGCAGATAAAAAAACATCAGTGTAGAGATGTAAAAGAGGGGAGATGAGATGAACACAACAGATAGGCTTGGAGTGGACAAGACAGCAAAGGGTACTGGATTGTATTTACAGATCTTAATATGCCACCCTACCTGTGTGGTGGTATAACAATACTTGAATTCGTGGGATGTTTGTGGAAGGGATTATGTTGGTGTTATTTTAGTGTTAACTGCAGATACATAAACTTGTGTATGGTAAAAAGAAAAGGGATAGGTTCTTTATTGGTCACATAAACAGTGTACGGTGAAATGTGTTCTCTGCATTTAACCCATTCCTGAGGAGCAGTGGACAGCCACAGCACAGCACAACACCAAGGGACCAACTTCAGATTGTTAGTCAGTACCTCGGTCAAGGGTGCTGACTGGAGATGGACCTAACATGCATGTTTTGATGAAGGTGGGAATCAGAGCACCCGGTGAAAACCCACGGGAACACAGGGAGAACATGCAAACTCCACATAGAAAGGCCCTGCTCCAGAAGGGAATCGAACCCAGGACATACTTGCTATGAGGCAACAGTGCTAACCCCTGAGCCACAGTGCCACCTATGATGTATAATGCTTTGGTGCTAAATGTGTCTCTGCACTGCTCAGTCTTTGCTGCGTGATGTTCAAGGATGTGTTTCATGTTGCTGTCGCACAGGGGCCCCGGGGTCCAGATGGCCCACTGGGAGAACCAGGTCCTGAGGGCGTCAAGGTAAACATGCACACCACCTCGGTGAAAACATCACCACATGCTTTTGAAGATTGAATCAGAATGAAATCTTTGTATGTTGGCCACAGTATTAGATCTGGAATTGTCAAATGATTTTTTTACACGTAAAAATGGCATTGTTTGTTTAACTAGTTCCAGTGAAAGTCTTTTCTTCCTTATAACTTTCCAGAATTTCACTTATTTTCTCTTTTCAGGGTGAAAGAGGTGACATTGGACAAAAAGGAGAGCCAGGATTCATAGTAAGTTATATAAGTAAAGTAAAAATACAAATACAACAATAAGAAGTGTGCAAACATAAATTTGTTAAAATCTGTTAGAGAGCACTATCCAACCTACCAGGTGTCGCATATCATATATATATTTAACAAAGAGGAAGTGATCACCAACGCAGAATTTAAAAACAGGAGTGAAAACAAAGAGTTGCATTTATATATCTGTTCAGTGTAGGGGTGTATGATACATTTTAACAACGATACGATGATCGATATGAATGGGAGAATAGACCTGAGTAAGGTTTTAAATTATTTACCATTTCAAGTGCGAAAAATTATCCACATGATGTTAGACGTGCTAAATACAAAGTGCAAATTCATAGTATAGAAACAGTAGATTTATGTCGATTTATCAATACAAGTAGCAGGATACTAGCAGGACAACTTGCCGTTTACTTATCAATGTAGTTTGATCATAGGAATATAAATGGATGCATCGATACAATGGATGCATCTATACACCTAGTTCAGTGTAATGTGTGTTAATAATTGTTTTCAGCTGAAATGGAAAAAGGCAAATGTTAGCAGATAACACATTACAAAGTGTGTCTTCAAAGTTCTGAAGATGCACGTGAGGTGCCTGCTGAGTGGTTGTGGTGCTGTAAATGACAAACACATTTCTGGTTGAAGGCCTCAGGCTCTTAAGAAATGAGAAGGCCAATTTATGTGTAACCTCATTCATCCAAAGCCAAGAATAATCACTGGCATCATCCTGAAGCATCTAGGCTAACAGGCACATGCCTTTTGAAGACGCACATTCACCTCATTTAAGTTAAACCCGTGGGCCTCTGTAAAAGCTTTAGTCAGTTTTTATTTGCTGAGTGGGTCTTTGTCTTTTCGCCTCAGTATCAGGTTATAACCCCATGCAGTTATTATGTGCCACTGCCAGCTTGTAGAGAGGGAACTTGAGCTAAATCTACTGAGGAGGAGTAGGATGAACGTAGATTTTGTATTTGAAGCTGAGTGAAACACAATCCAGCTTCACATGTGCCTGAGATTTGAAGTGCAATCTTCAGTTTTCAGTGCAGGTAAACAAGCCTTACACTGTACAGTCATGTAAGATCCCTTGTCTGACTTTATATGGAAAATTTTTCCGAATTTCCAGCACGGAAAGGTTTTCATGTCAGACAACATGGCCACCTGCCTTGATTTTACCACAGTACTGATAATGCAGCTCCCTCTTGATTTACTGTAGGCAAATGTTAGCGATGCTGTGATCATATAATTGTGAAACCCACCACACAAAATCACCAAACATTAGACATGGAAAGTCGCTGTCATTATATGATCCAATCTAATATTTATCATAAGGATTTGAATGAAGCAGTAAATTGAGCTGGGTTACATGAAACAAACATTTGAAACTGTGCGTTAATCATTCAAACACTCGTTTCTGCTTTAAAGGGCAAGGCTGGCAGTTCAGGAGAGAGAGGCCCTCCAGGGAAGCCTGTAAGTAAAGTTTACCTTGTTGTTATTTTCCTCTTGAATTTTTCCTCCAGACCTTTAATTATCCTCTTCACTTTAGCATGACACATCACTATGGCTACGGCAGACAACACAGGCTTGTAAAACATCCCCACATCCTCTTTTCAACTGAATTATATAGAATTATCACTTAAAAAGTGTTCGCCAGTGAAGTCAACCCGGTGGAAGTTGTCATAGTTAAAAAGAGACACTGAGCGGTGTTTCCAGGGCCATAATCAAAACTGATGTGCATGTTTTTCCCTTACTCACCTGTGTGTTTGTTGGTGCAAAGTTTTTAATTGGTACAGTGCAGTAACATTAGTTTGTCATGACTTACACTTTTGATGAACACAACATGCCAGTTTAACTGAAACTAGGCTTTATTTCTGGCTTCTGTGCTCAAGAAATAAAAATTCATTTTTAGTACTTTTCACAGTATTTCAGGTTTACATGAGATCCATTTGCTGTCATTGTTGTATTTTATTTGAAACTGCCAGTGTATCCCATGTCTAGTTTGAAATCCATTTAGATTAATTTTCTACACATACTCGATTTTGAGTCTGATACCTTTAATGTATTTGCAGTTTCAGAAAAAGTTCTTAAAAACACCTTTTAAACTTTGGTAATTCGGAGTGTGTACGCAGCAGAACATTACAAACTTGTTAGTGCTCTATGGTGGGCAGACTATGTCATGGTGAAACAGTCTTTACATTGCATACCAACTTGTGTGCCGGCCTCAATATCTCTAGCTAATGATAGTCGATATCAGCCAGTCGATTTATTGGTAGGCTTTACTTTGAACAATCCCTTGGGAGAAAATCTGTGTTTTCAGCCGCTGATGTGGGCTACACAATCATCAGCAAACCCAGAATAGACTCATTTGCAAATATAATGTTTACCAGCAACACAAGTACAAAGTGTCCCAAGCCCATGTGGCTCATTAATCATGTATTTTACAAAGTGGTGAACCTCACCCTGTCTTTGCTTCGGAGGATTCCCCTTTCATACTGTACCTGATACCAGTGAATCTGTTTACCTGTGGAAGGTTTCAAAGAGTTTTTTCTGTTGTTGCCACTGAATCAACTTGTTTGAAATGTGTTGCTGCCATCAAAATGAGCATTTACAAAAATGAATGAAGCTAATCAGGTGAAGTTTTCCAAGGATGGTCTTTGTACCATTAAATTAAGAATATGTCAAAAAGGATAGGCAAATTATTGCATTCTGCTTTATTTATATTTTTTACACATTGTCTCAACTTTTGATGGGTTCTGGGTTGTGTAAAGAAAGCAACTAGTGCCATACATTTCAAGATTTTGGGGGTTTTCGAAAGATATTTTCCATTTTGTCTTCAAGACAAAATGATGGATGATGGTTTTAATATGCTCCTCAACTGTGAAAGCATAAAATATGTGATGCCACACAGATGGTAGAAGCATGTAGACAATAAAAGCAGATCCATGTGGACTGTCTTACAGTCAAGTGATGGTCATTTTATCTAAAGTTCGCTCTTACGGTTCAGTTTGTTTATATTCGTTTATGGCAGGACAATCACAGTCAAAGACTTCAGCATGCTGAAGCGTTGTTGGAGTCAGCTGTTTGGCTTGTCTTACTTTCCAATAACAAATGAGCGTCTTTCCATTTTCTCTAATCACGCATTGGCTCAACCTGTAACATTCCAGGGTTGCTTATAATTATTTTGACGCAAAAATACACACATAGATTCTTGCAGGCCTGTGCTCACGCCATCATCTAACATCTGTACGCCCACACACAGAGTCGTGCACACCTATGGACATAAGACATAAACACAATATGATTGGATGACGTTGCATGAACTTTTAAATGCAGGTTGCTGTGTGTTTTAAAATATCCTGTTCAGACTGTAAAGTTATTGCTTCCAGTATCTTTTCAGCTTTTTAATGAGATGTACATATATTTGTTTTGGCTGCTTAATGTTAAAGGAATAACAGCTACTCCTCAGAATTCACCCAAAGGCATTAACCTCACTGCTTTGACAAATTGCTGTATCTGTCATCAGTGTTGCATTTCTGGCAGCTGAGAGGGGCAGCGTTCTCTCCGAGCACCTCTGGACTCACAGCGCCACCTTGTGTCTAATGAAATTTAACTTTACAATCTATCAGGAAATATCACTCACTTTGTCTGTGTTCCATGTTTAAAATCTGCCTGTGTCCCAAAATCATGCAGTCCAGTTTTTCCACAATTTTGGTTTGTTGTCATTAGCAACTGTATCTACTGTGGCTTCAACAAATCTTTTAAAAATCACCATCAGTTTGCACAGTTTATATGGCAGTGGTTCTTACATGACATGTGGGCTTTGAAAAACGATTTTTTAAAGTACTTTTTCTTTATTTTAACCTCAGTTGAATCAGCTTTACTCCTGAAAGAACAAATTTAGACATTTAAATTATTTTGCAACTGTATTTTTACGGTGACAGCCAAATCCCAAGTCATTATTTTTTGAGGGTTACCTGTGCATCACGAGCTCCATCAGTGCACCTCATTCTTGTGAGTGTGATATCTCAGGAGCATTCTCAGGAAATTTCTTCAAATTTCACCTTGAACTTGGACCCAAGTTAAACTAATAAGAATTTGATGGTCATAGGTCAATTGTGATCTCATAAAACACATTTATGACCACTTCTCAAGAATTCATCTACCAGTCATGCAGGAAAAAAAAAATCTTTAAGTGATGAGATTTTACATCCAAAAGTTTCAAAGTCATCTTCACTGTAACATAATGTTCCACAAAAACATTTTGAAAATTTGCTGATTGTTTAGATTTTCTGTGCTGCAAGGTTGAGCATGTGTGTATAAAGCATCCATGTTTTAGAATTTGTAGCTTCTTTGCAGCAGCATCCATATTTGAAGCATCACCACAAGCCCACTTGTTTTTTTGCTTATACTAAACTTCGGGTGATTGTTCTTGCATCTTGTGATGTAGCTCTTTATCGGTCCTGATATAAACTTCAACTTGAGTGGTTCAAAAAGGCAAATACTCACAAGAAGAAGCAGTAATTCTGATTTTCATTGAGTCGTATCTACTCAGTAAATACAAGTAAAGGTTTTTGAATTTTTGAGCATTTAAACCAATATCAACTACAACTAACTGGTTGATGCTATTAAATCAATTTTTATTTCATCATACCTTGGAACATAAATATCAGTGCTTTGAATAAACATCTTTTATCTTCAGTGATTTGTATTTTTTCTGTGTGTAATCTCAGCACCACAGAAAAAGAGGGTCTCTACCCTCTGTGTGTCTTCCGAGATCTAAGTAAAGGTTGATGATGCTGATCTCTTTCTTGTACATGCCAAAGTTTCATCTTAACAAGGAATGACCACTGTTTTAAATTTGAGTGTCTTGTTTAAACTTGGCAGCGCAATTTTTGGACTACAACACAGAGATCTTAATTTTGCAGGAAAGCCAGTCCGCTTGTGCTGCACTGAAGGGCTTTGGCGGTTTTCCTGTAGGCATCAGGCAACACTGAAATATTACTCAGTCATCGCGTTTGTGATTACAGTCCAAATGAGGATGAGAAGCTGATGTTTTTCTCATGCTTTTTGAATGACTGAAGGTACGCTAAGCACTTGTCTGGGTGTATTTCCAGGGTAAACCGGGTTTTCCCGGCAGCAGCGGGGAGAGGGGACCTCACGGTGAACCAGTAAGTAAGCTATCGTCTGATTGTTGCATTGATGTGGGTTTTTCAGGAAACTGCAAACCAACTATACATTGTGAAATCTGAGATGACTGTTGAGTTCATATCAACAGAGTCATTATTGCTTACAGACGTTTTATGAGAAAGACGCTTCAGGGCCGTAATTATTGAAGAAACATTAAACGCTCTGATGTTGCCAAATATGAGAAACTGAAGTGGAAAAGAGGAGGGCATTATTGTCTTACTGCCCTCTCTTTAAGAGTTCACAGCATTCAACACCATACCTTGTGCCTCCCTTCTTAGATAAGTTGTCAGGTTGTTGATTTTCCTCAGAGACGTAGAGAATCATTTGTCTGTACCGCAAGAAGAAGAACTTGGATATCTGCTGACTCCTCAGGAACATAAAAAATGTCAAACAATCAGTTGCAAGTATTTATTAGGGGGCGGTTTCAGTGACGCTAAAGACACGGTTTATGTTATAGGTCTCATCCTGCCTTTCGCTGGTCTTCAGTTTCACTCCAGGCTTTCTCAGCCCTCACCTGCCTTTTTTGAAAGACTCTGTCTGTTTTGCCTTTATAAACTGGAGTTATATATTCAAATTATGCTCTTTAGATGTTTCATTACCTAATCTAATGCTCTCAGTAAGTCAAGTATCAACAAGCCTTATGATAGTTATTGTCCTTGCAGGGACCCAGAGGACCTCCTGGAGAAGCTGGACCTGACGGAGAGCAAGGGCCGGAAGTACTTTTCATTAAATATTCATAACTATTTATCAATTAATTATTAAAGGTTTTTGGAATTTATCAACTTGCTTGTGTATGCAGTAAAAATAAAACGTAACTCATACCCTTTGTTTCTCTGTCCCATCTTTGTAGGGTGGGCCTGGTGCAGAGGGGGAGCCAGGTGCCATAGGAGAGCCAGGGTCGAAGGTCAGCATCACCTCGCCATGTTTTTTCCAACCTGTCCCTCCCACCTCTTCGAAGACATTAGTCAAATGGTGCCTCTGTCCATACGACCCTCCAGCAATGTGAAAAGCCATGAACTTGCTCAGTCACTTTGTGCGTGACGTGACTGTGGCCTCGGGTGTAACAGCTAATTGTCAAGTCTAACAGTACCTCAGCTTCATGTATCACTGGCTAGTGGGAGTGTAGGAGTGTGTGTGTGCACAAATGTGTGTTTTGACCTCCAGACAGTCCTGTGTTGTTCTCTGTGTCCCTGCAGGGTGATGTTGGGTCTCCAGGAGCTGAAGGGGAGCAGGGACAAGAGGGAATGAGAGTGAGTAACTGCAAACAAACTTAATCCCTTCCTTCCTTGTGTTTGGGTAAATCTAACCCCGCCGTTTATTTACGCCCCCTCATTTTAATGAGGATGTCTAATCCCCTAGCCCGCTGAAAGCAGAGTGATGGAATTATTTTTGTCTGGTTGAATGTATAAATAGCACTTGGACTGCTTGAGTCTCTTTCCGTCCTGTCCACCGAATTAGATAAAACATTCCTCAACAAATTTGCTCAAACATTCCACCCACTTTGCATTTCTTTTACTTATGTCATCTTGATGAATGAAGGAGGATTATAGAAATTAAATGACGTCTGTGACGCTGTTGACTTAGTATGTAGGAAATATTTATACAAAAAAAATTTAGCTCATACTTGCTCAATACAATGTGGAAATTTTAGCGCAGGCAGCGGTGGTGGGCGGAGCATAAGGCTTGTGCTGGCTAGGTCCCGAGTTTCTCAAAGAGGGAAAATCAGTAAATGTGCTTCTAGCCCCTTTATAAAGGAAAACTGTGTTAATCGGAATATTAATAATATCAAATCATTCTTACATACTCAAAATAGGTGAGGAACTTCAACATGTTAAACCAGATCATTGGTTGTTAGGCCAGTTAAAGTAGAGTTTCTCCTCTCGTTGTATAGAATTCATGTCTTCTTACATACCTTGTGTCTTGATCCCTGCGAGGGGGATTTCTCCCTTTGGCAATTTCATTTAAGCTTCAAAAAACACAAAAGTGGTGTTCATCTGTAAAGATGATCATGCGATCATGCTGGACAAAATGTGTCAGTATCATAAACTTGTGTTCGTCACAGAGCTTCTTTTCGGCAATAATCCAAAATCTCATTTAAAAATCCTGTGAGCTTTTTGCTGAGGGAACCACTGCGATGTTAACTTCTATGTTGGCCTACAAAAATATGTCGTCCATCCCCACTCTGTAAAGCGTTTCCCATAGCTGTGCTCTTGATATTTAAAACTATAGTGAGTTTGTTCACCCAAATTATCCAAAAATATATTCTTGAGTATATTTTGTGTTATCTGGCTGTGTAAATTGGGTTTTACTTGAAATGGCCTTGGATTTGAGATGATAACAAAGGTAATATCATTGTCCCTCATACTAAGGATGCTCCATAGAATAGAAAATATTGCCAGGCAGACAGGTTGTTATTAAGTTTTTTAAAAATTGGGTTAGAATGTAAGAACATTGAAGTGAACACCATTTACCTACATCATGTTAGTGTGAAGACTAAAGCATCAGAGGAGGATATCTCAAAACCTAATAAAAAATATTTACCCTCACAGAAAAAACAAAGATTTTTCAAAATCTCGTAGAGCAGCCTTGAGAAGAGACAGTAACTGTCTTACATGTCAGTGAAGAAAAGGTTTTTTTTGTAAATAATGATGTGTTTGTAGGGTCCTCCTGGTCCCCCCGGTGAAGATGGTCCTCAAGGAAAAGATGGAGCCAAGGTAAACATAGCAAAAAGATTTTTTTGTGTGTGTGTTAACTTGACCTTACTGCTTTTTAACAAAATAAAGTATGCAGACAGAATAAGTCTCAGATTTATTTCTAGTGAGGTTCTCCACATGACAACAATAATATAGAGTTTTCTGCAGACTCTGCTACCTTCAGTCAATCAAAGAGAATAGATCAGGTATTAAAAAGATTAATTCAAGTCACTGATGGATATTACGATATACACTAAGTATACAAATCCTCTCACTTTGACACTGGATTTGAATGAGATACTTTTATAATAAATAAAAATAAAACATGTATTTAACAAATACCATTTGTAAGCTGAGTACCACTGAGTGTCTGACCCTTTGACCTCTCATCGTTTGTTATAAAAAAAAACCTACTCTATTATAACTGCACTGTCCATCACTCACTCGTTTCTCCTGGTTGTCGATCTTTCTCTGTGTCCATCACATTGTCAGGGTGATCCTGGTGAGCGTGGGCCAATCGGAGAGCCAGGGGACAAAGGAATAGAAGGGGACCCTGGGACCCCAGGACCACCCGGAGAGCCTGGGAAACAGGGCTTTCGTGTAAGTTTCATGCAAGAAACAGGTAGACATATCCTTGTCAAATAAAAATAAAAATAAAATAAAATAAAATTTTATACTTTCTCAGAGTGTCTCAGACTTTCAGTTCACCATTTTCACAGTGGATTTTGTCTGCAAATAACCTGGACAGTCATTCATTTATTTGCAAGTTTAATGTAAGTTTATTTTACATTACTAAACTACCAGATACAACAGTTTTATTCGAATGAGCTTACTTTTAATGGTGCGCAATTAACAGTACTTGGTGGCTACACTGAGTTTCAGGTTGATTTGGAAAAGACATACTTGCATACAGTTTAAATAAAAATAAGATCTCAGTGAGAGTTCAGGTAGATTTAGATTTTTAGAGCTGGTTTCCCTGTTTTTTACTATGATCATTTATGCAATAGGTGGGAAGAGATTGATGGAACATGAGTTTACTTTTTCTCTGAGACACAACAAAAACAAATTACACTTTTAGAATTTCTAATACATGTAACTGATGGTGAAGATTACAAAAATGCTCTTAACCAAATAATGCCCTTGTCTCCCAGTAGGGGTCAGCCTTCTCTTCAGCAAAGGCTTTTGTTACTTGGGCAGTTAGAAGTACTGTGTCAGAAAATGCGGATGTTTAGTACATTGTAATAGTTGTCAGTCAGTTTCTCCTGTAAGTTCTTGTTTGCTTTAAAATCTGCTTTTAGATTTAGTTACTTGTCATGCCTCTGTGTCTGAAAGGCAGTGAGCTTCAGAGCAAACATATAAAGCTCAGTGGGAAAGCAGTATTTCAGAGTTTACAAAAAAATATAAGCTGATAAATCTGGTAGATGTTGTTTTGGACAACTAACCTATTTACCACAAAGCACAGACCTCACTGCTTACTGATTATGTCTGGGGAAAAAAACAAACAAACAAACAAACAAACAAAAAACATTGCTGTAGTATCAGAATTTGTCAGCAGATTAATACAGTTCTCTGAACAACAAGCAAGAAAGTGAGATGAGGTGCAAATCTTAATCAGGATTCAAAATGTAATGACAAATAAAAAGACAAGCTGTGGCTCTGGTGCTGCCGTTGCAGTCATCATTGCCTCTGGTTAATATATAGATTTGTATGTGTGTGTGTGTGGTAATCATTGTATGAGTCTCCTGTTACAGGGGCCAGAGGGAAAAGTAGGGCCCCCCGGCAACAGAGGACGACATGGCAAGAAGGTGAGAAACCTCATTTACCACAGCTTCTCCTGTGTAGTACGTTTCCGCACAGTGAAACAACAGGAAACAAGAGGACGCAGTCCAAGGCCTTTTGAATTCAAGTGGTTCCAGAGAACTATTTGTTTCAGCTGTCTGAACTAGCATTTGCGTCAAATGTAAAGTTTTTGAGTCAAATTCTGAGAAAGAAAACAAATAAGTGCAGGCAACAT
>JAQLOL010000020.1:9325870-9341698 GCA_029783665.1 Naso thynnoides | reverse complement strand
ATTTTACTGAATAGTTAAGAAAACCCTGCTTGCCATACTTACGTTTATTGCTGGGTCTGTTGTACAATTACCAAGTTATCAACATAACTTTATGTAGAAAACCTACATACCCCTAAAATCAAGAACATATGAAGTTAAAAGTCGCTCTTTCAGGGAAATGTTGTCTTGTTTTGAGGAACATACTTGCTTCCGATACAGATCTCAGCTCAACGAAGCTGCTGTATGTAATTCACCTCCCCTTGCAGATTTGTGCCATAAGACGAGGATTTGCATGATACATGAGTTGTGATTGGTGGAGAACAGCATTATTGTTTCTCATTACTCTTTACTGTTAATTATCCAATAAATGCAACACACCTGGCGGGGGACCTACACAAATAACACTACAGGTGAGACAGAAGGTGGAAATGAAGATGGTGAAGTCCACAAGCTTATTTTTCCACACAGCTCCACAGCCTGGTCATTGCTAATATCAGTGGGTTTAGGTTGCATAACTCAAACAGTGCACCTCAAGTTCATTTAGTCCAGTTTTGTGAACGTGAGGTGTGTACAAAGGGGCTCAGTATCCCTCGCATTTGACTCAGGTTGCTGAGTGATTTCCTACTCTGTGCCAAAACCCAAATCCTGAAGTGACAGAATGGAAGAGCCTCTCCACAGAGAACTGTTTATATAAAACCTTTGATTAATATACTGACAGTTGAACTCATGTTTCGGCAAGGAACATGTTGTAGCCAGTAGAAACACAGCAGCAGCTTCGTTAGTTACAATAATGAGCTTTTTTTTCTTTCTTTTCTTTTTTTTTCTTTTTTTTTTTAAGGGTCACCCTGGCAAGCCCGGGCCCATTGGACCACCAGGGCCTAAAGGTGAAAAGGTAAAATGATACCTGAAATAGTGCTTGGTTTCAGGTTTTAGTTTTAATGTACCTCTGCACAGTCTCATTGCAGAATCTTGTGCCTGCATGTGTGATAGTTTGTGTTTGCTACATTCCAGGGCTATCCAGGTGAAGACAATAAGACCCCAGGACCACCAGGGCCCTTAGGTGAACCAGTAGGTCTTGCTTTCCTTTAAACTCTCCTTTCTGATCCCTAACACTCCTCGCTCAGTTTAGTCCAATCCGTTTAAATACTGGATTGACTCCGGAAATAAAGTTAATCCTGATCAGCTCCTGATACCCTCATTTATTTTTGTCTCGCCGGATGTGTCAGTGTTTTTGTTCTTAAATCTGTCATGCATATGGACCCAAATTATCAACTTGTGTGGTTCTTTCTTATTCACTGCAGAGTTTTAATGCATCAGTATAACGCTTAGCTTAGCTTTGTTGGTTTCTTATATCCACCCATAATCAGAACAAAAGTCCCTGCACAGCACTGTGATTAACACAAATCTTTCATTGTTAAAAATTGAAACAGGCTGTGCATTTATACAAATAATTAATGACTTTGACAAGGGTAAGATATCCAGAGAGGGCTATTATTACCCAAAGTTACCTCAAGGATTCTGAGCCCAAGAAAACAAAGTCATTCTGAGACTAATATCAAAAGAGGATCAGAACAAATAGTCTTAGCTGCTTTGTAAATCTCACAGACACACAACACCATTACTTTCACGCAGTTTAAGACACATTTCTCAGCACTGGATGTGACCACCAAGACGGCCTTGCATATCATGAACAGTGAGGTTCAGTGGATGTCTGCACAGGTATTGATATCAACCCTCCTATTGAGTAGCACTGGATTATCAAGTTGGAACAGTATTGCAGCGCATACCATGAGAAATACAATGGTAGCCTCTGTCTTGCTGTGCTCCTGACTAAGGAAGTGAGGTTCAAGGTGAAACTACGCCTTTACATTTGACTCCAGCAAAGACCCAAACTCATAAGTCATATCTGAAGAGTATGTTTCATGAGTGTCGGCGTCAGAAGTGACTGTATTTTAGTGTATCATATATACCTGTAAAGCTTCAATTGAGCTTTGTGAAGGACAGCATATTTGGTGTGTATATTCATATGTGTGCATTTTTGTCTCTGCAGGGGCCCCCAGGAGAACGGGGAGAGCGTGGAGAGCCAGGGGATGAAGGATATCAGGTAGACAAAATCATTAAACCAATATCAGACCTGCCACACAGTCACCACTCAGCAGGCTCTAAAGATACTTATGGAAAAATAACTAAAAATATTTGTCTATAGTCAGTGTAATACCTACAGTGCATGGAGGCTGGCAGGACCCCGGTCTGAAGAAGCAGCAGTAATACTGATGTTGGAAGCCAAGCAATATACTGCTGTGGATGGAGACAGAAGCAAAGTGTTATTGTGTGACTTCCATGAATCTAAACTAGCCCATTAAAATACTGAAGTCACACAATTGAAAATTAATAAATAAATGAATTTAACGAATCAAGCATTTATCAAACAAACAGCATTTCTTATATATGGATAGTTTTTTTGGTGGGCCTTTAGTTAGGTGGCTAAAATACATTGTGATGTGTCACCATCAGTTCATTGCCTAGTTTCCTTGCTTCTTGCTGTGCTCCTGACTACTTAATTTCAAACAAGCCACCTCATAAACCCAAACTATCCCTTTAAAGTGATAGGTCACCAAAAAATAGCATTTCAGTCATTATCTACTCAACCTCATGCTGAGGGAAGTTCAGGCAAATTTTTTTAGTCCACAAAACGCTGCTGGAGTTTTGCAGGAAAAAGGTGTTGGTGTGATCTCCCAAACAACTGAAACAAATGGTGACCAGGATTTAACATTAAAAAATACATTATAAAATCATAAAATGCTTCCCCTGGGGTAATCCAAGTGTCCTAAAGCCTGGACATGCCAAGTTGTTTTAAAAAACATCACCAATACCATGTTTTTAGCCTTAGTGTTCACTGTAACCTGTAGCTCCTGGAATGGGGGCTCGGAGTATCTGCAGCATCCATGAGAGGGCAAGTCTGGTGCTTTGGTGTCTGCTGCTGGCACTAGACTTTGGGTAGCATGTAAAAACAAGTCTGCAGATACTGAAAGCTTCTGGACACTTTGATAACTTCTGACGAGCAGTTTGGAGGCATTTTATAGTTTAATTAATTACTTTTTTTTTTAAATTTGAATTTCAGTCACCATCAACTTCAATCGTTTGCGAGATTACTGCCACGCCTTTTTACCTGTGAAACTCCAGCAGAGTTTTGTTGACTAAAAATTTCACTCGCCCTGCTATTGGCATGAGGGGGAGTAAATAATGACACATTTTTCATTTCTGGATGAACTATCCCTTTAACACTGCTCTGCTCAGGTATGAGAAATATCAAATTGTGTCAACCTGTGATTTTCAACTGACAATTACAGAAACAATTTGATTTAGATGATCAATTTCAATAATAAACTGATGAATAATTGATGTGTTATCATTTGTCTCATCCCAAAATTATTTTTCCTATTTCCATGCATTCTGATCTCTAGAAGATACATAGAAAGCAGTAAAATGACTAATAAGATGCAGAAAGTCATTACAAATCCTTCTCCAAAAATTTAGAATCATCCCAGACCTTCTCAGGATCTCTCGTCAATACCCGTAATGTTGAGTGACATTTTAAGTGTCCTGCTGGATGAGAGTCAGGGTACTTTTACTGCATTTTGTCAAGGACACATTTTAGTCATTACGAATTCTTTTTCATACTATGACCCAAACTGTTGTGTAACTCTTTAAAGTGCAATCCTGCAAGCAGATCACAGGAGATAATCTTTGACCCATTTCCAGCTTCAACCAGGGCTCATAGTCATAACAGTTAATATTTAGTTTGGCACTCATGTCATCATTCCCCAGACTTATATTTAATAACCTAAGAGGTCCTTATTTGCTTTCTTTGCAGTTCATTTGAGAGCAGAATTCATGAATCCTGTTTACCTGTCTGAACAGTATACATTAAGTAAAGTTTGCTGTGGAAGCTATTATCATTGTAATCGTAACTCATGCTGTGAAGCCTGTAACTGAGCAAATGTCTTTACTGTGTGTGTTATTGGTACTCATAAGAGTACATCTGTAACGTGGTTCTTCCTTTAAAAATAATGAGAGAATTACACCCACAGTACTTTTGGGTCTTATAGGTATCTGAGCACCGATTAAGGTGGAGGAGAAGAGAGAGAAGAAGAATTCTAAATTCAAATTGTGTTACAGGGTCATATTGGCACCATCGGACCTCGTGGAGCTATTGGACCACAAGGCCCACCGGTAAGTCAGTAAACACCTGTAGTACAGCAGATAAAGTACTTAGTAATTGTACTATATGTATTTGTTTTAAGATTGAAAGTGCGGCAAAGAACAAAATCACCTTCCCAGTCTAAATATATACGAAATATGTAAAAAATGTAAGGAATGCTCATTTATAGCAGAATGATCGATACTATTATGAGTTAAAATGTGAGATTGACAGGATTTTGATGTTCAGAACTTGAGCCATCCTCTGTGCTCAATAGAAAGTGCCCTAAATGGACGGACTCAGATAAAGAAGCTGTGCAAGTCAAATGTAATTTCTTTTTAGAAGCAACTTAACTGGCAGTATTTTCAAAGTTTCCAAGCTGTGTGTTAATCACATCTCAGTATTATCTTTTGTGTGATTGTTTTTCTGTTTGTTTTACTCAGGGATCCCCAGGCTCCCCTGGAGAACCAGGCCCCAGAGGAGAGATAGGAGCACCGGTGAGTCTAAAGCACCTAGCAACCTCCCCTCCCTGTTTTTGCCCCAGCTCACGTTTTATTGTTTGTTGTGGCTCTCTTAGTCCAGTTTGCACCAAAGATTCATGACAAGATGAAACAGTTGCAGGAGAAGTTGCTGCAGAGTAAAGTGGTCCATCTCAGCTCGACTCAAGTCGACTGACGGTGTTGCCTGCAGACACTAATGTCGGTAGAAGCCAGTTTTAGAGCATGAGGCGCATCACTTGTTTTAACGGCCAATGTCACCTTTTGCTAAGAAACTCAACATAAAACAGCCAAAAGGAACACATGTTCTCTGAAATTACTGTGATTAGCTGAAAATATTCCCTGATGATATAAATACAGAGCCAAACCTGAATGTAGAGCGTCTAGAGCCACATAGAGGTGAGAGGTGTGGAATTCTTTCAGACCACCTTAATTACAGTATGTTGAACGGTTATTGTGGAATTTTAGCATTGATTTTTTTTTCACGGCAGCATCACAGTCTCAATTTTATCACAATTTTTTAGTTTTTGGTATTGATTAAGACTGTTTTACAAGTTAAGGCAAATGCAGGGCCAACAGTTTTGTTTACAAACATGGAGGGCTTCTGTTTGGTTCCAGGTTCCATAAAAAAAGAGTTTGTTTTGATTTTTTTTTTCTAAGAATTAAATGTATAGTAAATGTATTTTGTAAACTTACCGCAGGCTCTGCAAAAGTGAACATATTAAAATTGAAAATCTGAAATTTTCAGGTGAATATGCATGATGATGTGTCATTAGAGCCAGTCAGCGTTGACATTCTTCCAACGTCCTGATGTCATAGTTATTGTTTCTGGGACTTCCACAACTGATACAGTGCAGACATGATGATTAGATCGGTCATAGTTATTGACTGAAGAAAAGGCATGCCCTCCTGACGCTACTAGCTAATGCTAGTGTCCCAACTGTGACTGTGTGTCTTGATATAACATTTACAGACATTCTCTACGGATGATTTTACAGGCAGATGTTGTGAACACAAACACTTTGACGAACTAGCCAAAATAAGCAGGCTAACTCCGACTCGTTCATGTTGGATTTGGTTTGTTTTACAAGACTATGTTATGAAAGGGGAGGGTGAAAGGTGTCACCCGTTTGCTGTGTTTTTGTTTATCTGTGTTTGTCTGTGGGAGGCATGGAATGAAAGGAGTTGCAAATAATGATTTGGTTGAGAAATAAAAATGTGTTGTGTTTCTGAGCCTAGAACTGCAACAGATAGAATGTGCACTAGTGCACAATGCGAACGATACATTCTGATCATTCACGGTCTAATATCATCATATCGCACACCCCTATTTTCAGCATGATGACACCAAAGATAAACTGCCTACTCTACTCAAGATGAACTAGTATCACCTTCTTCAGCCAGTGATAGCAGGGTTTGGTTTGGTTTGGCTGTGTTTGTAAAAGATGCTGTGGATGAAAAGAAATCCTTCTGTTTGCTGCCAAAACAAATGACATTTGATCAAAGCACCATATTAATTTTTTACCTGTTACCAGATGAACTTAAGATTTTGAACTGCGGTTGTTGGTTTCATCTCACCATGGTGGAACTTAAGCAAAGAAGAAAAATAAAAAAATAGCTATCCCTTGCATCAGAAACCAGGTGGTGGAATCAATTTTGGAATAAGGAGTATAAAGTTGTCCTTTTTTTCTTTGACATTTATCAAGGTTTTTTTTTCTTTTGTTCTTTCATACACAAATAACTTGCATAACACACTGAAATTAAGGCAGTTAGCACCAGAGCAGATGTCTTTTGGGAAAACAATTCATCCTGAACTGAAGCTTTCGTCAGTTCTTTGCTGTCTTAGCTGTCAGGTTCTTTTGAGTGTTCAACCTTGTTGAAGGCCTTCTGATTATGTAAGTTGATTTCCCCTGTGAAACATCGTTGAGTATCTTTGATCAACTTCTACATAGCCTTTTTAATAGTGAAGTATTTACAGGTTTTCAAATACCACTGACTTTCTTCCACATGTGAAACGGCTTGTATGTAAGGATGCTTATATAACCAGTTCAAATAGTGTGTGTTCATGTATACAGCTTGGCTTGAGTTTGGGCAATGTTGTCACGTGCAACCTATAGACCCATCTGTGCAGAGACAGCCATAACTTAACTGCTGTCAGGAAACAATGGAAATTTGTAGAATCTGTCGTACTTCTGTTTCAAATTAACCACTTCGGTAAAGCATTCCCCGAGAGGAATCTCTCAAGGACTGTACATACATAACTTACTGTATCATGGAAAGAAAATATTGAAAGCATAATGACGGTTTCAATGGAAAGGAAAATATTTTTTCAGGGTGTTTTGCCATATCCTTTGTTGTTGAAATGTGCAAATATAAATAATTTCTTTAAAGTTCATGCTGTTAAGCACGGCAATATCCTTGAGCATGTGCATTATTCAGTGGAGGTTGCCTGTGTTAGTGCTGTGCAAACACCTTAGTGTGATTCAAGCCAGTGCCACCGAGGTGTTGAATATACAGTTGACAGTTGTGTATATTTCTTCAACTGTCTGGAATGAGTTAACTACAGAAACAGCCCTGAACTTGGGTTCTCCATAAGACTCGTATTAGACATGGTCTTTAAAATTTCCGCTCTTCAATAAAAAAGTGAGTGAGATACTTTATCATCTTGTGTGTTTTTGTGAGTGCCTGTGCATGTTTCACTCTTCATGCGTGTGTTTATCCAGGGCTCAGCAGGAAAGAAAGGAGCAAGGGGGCTGAGTGGATCTCCTGGCATTGAAGTGAGTATCACACCACCTTCACCGCATGTAGCAACAGCAGCAGGAAGATTGCTTAATTTAAAACTGCTCCATCTTTAACCGAAAGGTAGCATGGGTGTTTGACGGAAAATTCCCTGATGCATTCTGCATAATATGCGAGCCACCTCAAGAAGCAAAACTTGAGTGAGGTGTCTATGAATAGACAGATTCTGCCAAAAGTCATCACAAATGTCACTGTTTGATTAACAAGTGATCTCAGCGCACAAAAGCACCACAGCATTGCTAAGCTTAAGATTTAGTGATGTTTAAAATCTTCCAGGGACCGAGCGGTTTACCAGGACTCACAGGAATGAGAGGTTACCCGGGGCTGGAGGGTCCTCCAGGACTGACCAGCTTACCAGGACTACCAGGAAAAAAGGGACGACAGGTAATCAACAACAACTTTTAGACAGCAAAATACATCTCTCAAGATGATTTCATTTTGTTGAAATGAGGTACAAATTTTAATTTATCAGTGACAAATGTAAAAAATACCATGGGCACTTACTGTAAATGAGTGGCTTCTTATTCTTTCCTCTTGCTATTTAGACAGAGGAGCTTCTCATTTTGTCAGTCTTTATCATCTGTTATTGTCACCTAAATCAAACCCCTCCCTTTCACCTACTTAAAGGATAAATATGGTATTTTTGACCTTAGACACTATTTTTTGGGTGTTCCCGTGAACCTGGAACATACAGGGAAGAAGTTCACTAATCGGTCCAGTATTGACACAATATTCCAATTATACACTGGATAATTATAAATGCGTTGGAAAAACAACAATAAAGAGAATTTTTCCCAGACTGGAAAGCTCATGGCACATTCCTAGTCTCAATATGTCTCATGTGAACTGTATCGCTTGCCATGGCTTGGATGTAAGCATTATCGCTGTGAGTGTACGCGAGACAGTGGGAGCTTCCCACTTCTCCTTGCCAAGGAAGGATGCTGTCGACCAGGTGGTGGCTGGCACAAAGAATCTGAAAGGACAGACAGCTACTTTGCCACAAGCTGTTAGGCTCAAAAGTATTTGGACGAACTAATTTAACTGTAAACTGGAGTGTCGTCCTCGTCAACGGGATGCAGGAAGCTTCACTGCAGCTTCCACTGTCACTCATCTACTCACGGTGATAATGCTTATGTCCAAGTTATGGTAAATGATACAGATCGCAGGAGAGCATACTGAGACTAGGAGTACGCCCTGAGCTTCCCAGTCTGGGAAAAATACACTTATCGTTGTTTTTCCGACACATTTATAAATGCCCAATGGATGTCCATTGTAGTGCAGCAAGAGCTTGCTGGAAAATTCTACAAAGCTCAATACTGGACTGTCACGACCCAGCTCAACAGCCATGACAAAAGAGGAGAGACGCATTGAACAAGGCAACAAATAATACTTTTTTAAATTAAGGCAAAACAAATTAAAAACAACAGGCTATACATAGGCTAAAAGGCTATGTGGTGTGTTTGTCAGTGAAGTCAGTAGTGAGGATGCGTGCGTGCGTGTATGTGTGAGAAGTGGCATGTAAGCAAGGAGTGTAGGACGTTAAAAAGACAACACAAACTATTGGGAACAGTGAGAGTTGGAGTGTCAGCAGAGAGAGCTCGTGGCCCAAAGAGTGAGGCTTTACAGTGATGCATCAACACTGGGCCCAGGTGCTGACAATCAAGTTTCTGTGCCCTGCCAGGTACCTCCTGTCTTAAAGAAGAACAACATGAGCACGGAACCGTCACATGGACCAATCAGTGAAATTACTGTTGCCCGCAAATAAGGTCTAAGGTCAAAAATACTGAACTCATCCTTTAAGCTTGGGAAATTGTTTTGTAGCTGCACTTGAAAGTCTGTTTTTCCCTAAAATATGTCAATATATAACAATCAGACAGTAGAAATTGAAAACTAAGGTGTGACATTGACTTTATCTTCCAATCAATACCTCTGTCGATTCTTGTTTCTGTGCAATGCTGCTCATATTTTCCTCTTTTCTCACCAGCACATCTCCCTTTGATATAGGATTTTGGCCTGCTTCAGCACAATAAGCATCACTGCAAAACTAAAATCCAAAACTTACTGATGTTTCAGGAATGTCTTACTTAGAGATGATTATGCTATAATAATGATGACAAGTTTGAATTCTGTCATGCATTATAGATGTAAGTGAGTGGCAATTATGATAATCAATTGGAGGAAGACATTTTGGAAGTTCCCACGTAGAAATTTACAAAGCTGACTATAGGTGTGTCCCAATTCAGCATCCTCCAGAGTGTTATTTGGAGACCGACTGCATCACTGCGGCGCCCCAAAGGCTGTCCCATTCTGTCGGCTCCTTCAGATGCAGCCAACAATTGTGAGCAACAGATCCCTTGTTGTAAAGCAAGCAAGTAAACTTTACTTATATAGCCCTTTTAAAAACCCCATGGTTACAAAGTGCTTTACAAAACAATGTAGGCATGAATATCGATTAAAAGCCACACATATGAAACTTAGAGCACTAAAAATTTTTAAATGCTAAAATTAGTTAACAGACTAACTCTAGGATCTGTCAGACTCAGATGCCAATGAGCAGAAGTGAGTTTATAAAGGATCCAACTGGTGAATCCTTTGTGGCCAAACAATTTCCAAGATTCACTGAGTGACGCCGATGAGTGGCAGTAAAAGAATACTTTTAAATTTAAGTACTAAAATACTACACAAAACATTTCTGGATTCTTCTTTACATGCACATAAGTTGAGTGCCGTGTCTTGGTTGCTGGGCGACAGGAGTAGTGCGTCGTGACATGAAGAGCAGTTGGTGACTAAAACAGGAAATGCCCCGTAGGCTATTTAACATAAGATTTAATTTGGCCGTTGCATACAACGAATGCGTTTCGTTGGTGGCCTGTGATTATTTGAAGGATCCCGCCCCAGAATTGGGACACAGTGTATGTGTCAATACCATCTTGCTCAGGATCATGAATGAACTGTAGTCCACAGAAGGAGTCGGAAGACTTACTCGCATAACTTTCAAGCAAAATATTGCCTGTTATTGTTCTTAGAACTCAAGTTTCCGGGCAAACTGTATCGGAAAGATGGAAGAGGGCAATGCCTAAACACCTAAAAGGTTTTGTTGTTTAACAAAAAAACCCCCAAAACATTTGTTTCAACAATTATTCATTTTTAATGCAACAGTAGTGGGAAAAATGCTTTCCTGCTTCCATCTATTCAAATGCCAGTCTTTGCTGCTTATCTTTGCTGCTTATCTTTGGCATGTATTTCACTGTTAATTTAATGTCATGTTTTAGAGTCCTGTTGCCCTTGAAAAAAACATTTGAAAGCATTTCCTCTGGCTTTAAAATCTGTTGATGAGTGTTGTGTTTTTTCAGCATCTCTTATTTTCATAGAAAAAATAACTGGCAGATCAGTTGATGGTGAAAATAATCAGTAGTTGCAGCTCTAGTTATCCCTTTGGCTAGCTTATATACACCCTTTGAGCTGGACTCTTCCTCCCTGGCCTGAACAACAGTTACTAAAGGTTGCTCAGCAGGGGGCACTGGAGGGGCTTCATCCGGGCTTGTGGCTGACTCTCTGACAGAGGTAGGCTCTTCTGAGCTGGACTCTTCCTCCTCGGTCTGAACAACAGTAACCAGTTCAGCAGGGGGCACTGGAGGGGCTGATGGAGATGATACCACATCTGCACAGGTTGTTGGTTGCTCTTCAGCCAGCTTAAATTGTTCCTGGACTGGAGTCGTGGCAGGACGTTTAACAAGCAACAGCTCTTCCACATTCTGGGGCTGAAAGACCTCACAGATTTTTTGACTGATACACTGACTATTTCAGTCAGGAGAGCAGCTTCAAAGTTCCCAAGCATTTTTTTAATGTGTCCAGTGGATGTGTCTGTCTAATCTCTTCAAGAATAGACTGGACAATTTCATCCCTGGTGATGCGGGAGAAGCCTACCTGACATGCCACATTATTGCTGAGAGTGCTCAAGACTTGGTCCAAGACAGCCTTTGTCACACTAATAGACATCTTGCTGAGCTTTTTTGACACCATATTCAGGAGGGAACATAGAGGAAGTACCCAAAAGCCTTGCAGGACTCTTGGGATGACCTCTAATACCACCTCTTGTGGACTGAAGGTCTTGGACCGGGGATCCTCCTGCTGTCTTTTTCTCAGGATCCTGGCATAGTCTCTTGCTGTTTTGAGAACTACGGGATCTCTGTAGATGAAAATCATTTAAAATTAAATTTCAAATCTCTTAAGTATTTCACAGAGATATTTAAGCCTCTGCCATTTAAACTGTAAATAAATGTGTGTCAAACGTGGCATACCTGAAACTAGCAGGAATGGCATCTGGGGTCTCAAGAAGCAACTGTGCTTCAAACAAGATGTCCCTCATTTTGTTGCACACATTAACTGCCCAAACCTGCAACAGTTTAAGGATAAAATCTGCACAATGTTGCCATTGACTGCAGACAGTGTAAGTCTTCTCATGATTGCTGTCTTACCAGTTTCAGAAGGGGTTTGGCATCCTCCTCGTCAAAATCCTCCAATTCAAATTTCCAAAGGCTGTGAGCATAAATAGAAAAGAGGCTTTACCAGTACTGCTCTATTTATAAGAATATTCAAGATGTGCTAGCAAACTATATGGGTCTTAGTAACTTACCGTTCCCTCAGCGTGTTTCTGCTCTGCTCCTGGATGAGATCAGTCATGTCTTCAGCAGTCACCTGAGAGGTATCTGGTTCTTCTGCTGAAGACACAGAAGCTCCAACATCACAGCAATCTAAAAAATAACATACAGAGGGGAGATGTGTCATCTTTAAGCATGACAAGACAGAGTTTATCCAAACTTGTCTGATTTTTTTGCCCAAGTGTAAACCCGAAAGGATAGACAGTCTTACCTGGGATTTGTAACTTGATAAAGTCCAGCAAATCTGCAGTGCCCGTTCATAAATGTCAGTGTCAAATAACACCTTTGAGGAAACAAGACAATGTCACATTTAGTTTTGGTCTTCTTTTCAAAATACATCTGGAAATTCAAAAAAATCTGACTTCAGTAAAAAAAAAAAAGTCCTTTCATACCTTAATGGGCCTGTAGATGCCTCCAGTTCCTTCAAGAAACACCATTGTTCTTGATTCTGATTTGTTGTATTTCAAACACAGAGTAAACTCAACTTTCAATGACAATGAAAAGCAAACAAATGAAACCAGCCAATGACTCAGGAGTACTTGAATGCAGCCAATTCTCTGGACACAACTGAACAGACTGAGTTCAGGGTGCTGACCTTAAGGAATGGATGTGTTCTAGAATAGACGTCATTGTGACACAGGCTATGACACTCTCCAAGAGAATGTTTATTTTCAAATATACTATTTTCAAGTCTCCAACCACAGTAAAATTGCCAAACACCTGCAACTACATGACAATATTGTAAGAATCAGGTAAAACCTGCTGAGCAAATGTTGTGGAATTTGTGTGTTGTGGGGTGTAAAATGTGATCATAGGAGCATGAGACAGAAAATGTCAGTCTCTGCATCATTCCTAAAGTTTGTTTTCTCATTATCTGTGGGAGGAAATGTAGGAGTTGGTTGGTGCTCTTGTCACTTGGAAGCTCAGGGATTCATCATACTAACTCTTTTTTCTTCAAAAATTAGTCAAGAGCAACCAGATCTGATATTTTTGATCATATTTACAGCAGCTCACCACTCAGCTCAACCAGCTGGCTTCCATAAGGACCCATTATAAAGTCGGAAACGAACTAAAATTTGGTTAAAAGTGAAACTGCCATTTTGTGAAAACTATGCAAGCTGTCAGAAAGCCTGTTTAGCCCTGCAAAGTCCAAAGTCTCATAACCTGTTTAAAGTTTTAATCACCTTTATACCTTTATACGTATGACAAACAGTAAATAGACTGGTAGAATGAGTTCAGTATAGTCAACTGATGAGCATCTCAATCCAAACAGCAGAGTGAAATGTGAATAACTGAATCAAGTTATTGGGTTTTTCTCTTATTTGCATTTGATGGCAAAGTGCCTCAGGTGACACCACATCCACATCACTACCTGTGCAGCCGCCATGCTTTCTTGTGCTGCACATTGTCCTCTTAGCACAGGGGTTTTATTTGACTGCATCTGAGTCCCCAGAGCTCTGCTTCAGCTTTTAGCATCTGTAGTTTTAAGACACACAGCTGAGATTGATTAATCATTAAATGCCTTGATTTGATTGGCTTCCTCTGGTTGTGAAGCAGTGGTTTTATCCAAATACATGTGCAGCCAGAGTGGGTTGGGATTCCATGCATGAATGTCTTTTTCCTTTTCAGCCAAGAGTTTGAAAGCCAAGTCCTTTCTGTCTGGCTTTCATTTACAGTACATAAATTTGTTGTGTAAAAGTCTAGTGAGTCTAATTTTGCCACTGATGTTTTTCACTCCGACTGAAATAATATGGTTTTATGCTAGTCCCATCGACTGTGGCTCCTAAATCACAACAAATAAAAATACATTATCTACTGTAAAATTACATATCTACGTTTACGTACAAATATATATATATATATATACTTTTTTATGTGAGCTGTTTCTTTAGATAGAAAATTTTCTTGAGTGAACAATCTGCTTCTGCAGTGTAGAGATTTTTCACCACAGAGCAGTCGGCCATCTCAGCGGCAGATGTCTGCAGGAAACTATTTTCAATTTGTACTGCTCACTTCCAAAGTGGGAAAGATCCTGTATCCTCTTACTCCTCGTCCTTGTTAGCCATTATTCCCGCATTAATTGTTTCCTCGTGATCGCCCTCATTCACATGACCAGTTGGATGCAATTGCGCAGTGAAAAGGGAAACACCTTTTTAAAAAACAGAAATCTATAAAATAGTTTTGCTTTAAGAACAGCAGTGACACAGTAGAGCTAATCCTCTAAAATCGAACTGAAAAAGTTTACCGAGCGTCTCAGAAACCAGACTGTTTAAAGTTTATGAAGCGGACTGGTGTTCTTGTTGGAGGCTGCTACATTTACATTTAATTGCATCAGGAAACTGATGATACATTTTTATTGAAAAGCCTTTAAAATACGTTGGTTATTACCTAAAATCTTAAGGCTGATTATATGAAGGATTGTGCTGTTAGGTCACTAAGTGTTTTTTTTTCAGCTTGTGAAGCTTGTGAAAAAATGTCTGTAGTCCAGCAGCTTATTTTCCAACATTTCTCTGATTGTGTGATACGTATCTCATGTGAGTAGGAGGGTTTTCTGTGTTATCTTATCAAGTTTAAAGATAGCGGCCTTTTTTTTACACAAGAGCTTCTCAGCAACACTGACTTATCCGCTCCTCTCACAGTGATCAAGGACCAGAAGTCATATGTAAGGCGGAGATCCACTCATCTGTTATTCTAATATCTCTCACTCACCACATTGCTGATGGAGCAGGAAACCACTGTGGTCTGTGGTGTGAGAAAGCAACGCAGTGACAGGCAGTCAGTTTTATGGTTACACTTAAAGGGCACATTTTCAAAAACTATGACTGGGGAGGGGGGCACATCTCAGTACTTTGGCTTACAGCTGTGACTATACACCCTTGTTAGAAACGTCTTTGGATTTATTTAAATAAACAGTTAAATTGAACCATTAAAGAGAATTAAATCCGTTTTTCAATCGTCTTTATTCCATGGCATGCTACCTTTTTTTTTTTTTTTTTTTTGAAAACAGAAATGCTCTGCACATATATGTGAAATACTTGTCCTTGCACCCTGTGCCATTCCTCTAAATGACAATGACCAAGGATTCACCATCAAGCAAATTATTGCTTTTGTTAAAATGACTTTCAGTTTTGAAAACATATAAAGATTTTTTTCTTGTTTTATGTTCCTTGTTGAAAGGATCGTGCCACTTTTTTGCCTATTGGTGCATTAAAGAATGTTCAACAGTTTGACAGGTGCAAGAACTTATTAAGGAGCACTGTTTTGAATGGGATGCCTTTTCGTTGTATCTAGTTGTAAGATGCTGAAACTCACTGTGGATGGTTTCAAGCTATTCTAGTGTTCGGTTGGGACTGTAAGCTCCAAGAAAAGTACTAATGCTCTAGAAAAGGCAGAAGAAGAGTGTTTATTATAAACATGTATGTAAAATGTTTGTATTCTGTGTGACAAAATGTTAAATTTTGACTTGAACAACATTTTATTTTAAAAACATTCCTTGTGCATTCAGGGTCAGAGAGGCTTGGTGGGACAAGAAGGACCGGTAGGACGTCCAGGACTCAGGGGAGAGGTAGGACTTCCTGGACCACCTGGAGAAAGAGGACCACCTGGTCAAAATGTAAAAAAGAACCCAAACACACACACACACACACATACACACACACACACACACACACATACACACAAAAGTCCATTC
>JAQLOL010000020.1:9313533-9325770 GCA_029783665.1 Naso thynnoides | reverse complement strand
ATATATATATAGATATATTTATCAAATGTTGCAGTGAGTGTAGGAAAGTCAACAAATTTCCTTGTAAAGAACTTTTCTCTTTAAGGAAAGTTGAGTATTTTGAAGTGGGGTTGTATGAGGCTCAGTCAGTCATGTACCCTCTGCAGATGGTGATCAGCGATGTCACTTTTAGAAGAAGGGGGTAAAGAATCGTTGCACTGGAAGTGAGCATTGTACTGTTGCAGACGGGGTCAGCAAAAAAAAAAAAAAAAAAAAAGTTTTTTAGTCACATATGCTTAACTAAAAAATCTGCATCTGTTCAATCAATCTGTTCATCTTAATTTAACAGCTGATAGTGATAATGTGAGTGATAATGTGTGAGAAGGCGTACTAATACGGAGGGACTATTGTCGAAAAAATGTAGTGCCAAAATAAACTGCAGTCTGGCAGCAAACTAAAGCGGTAAAAAAATTCTACATTTAGCGTGCAATTGAATGGCTATTGATATTTTTAGGTAAGCATTTTATATGTGGCTTAAAAAACATTTTTCTGCTGACCCTGTGTGCAACATTACAATGCTGACTACAGATGCAGTGATTTCACCCCCATTCTCCTAAAGGCGACACTGCTGATGGCTATGTGCAGAAGGTAAACGACTAAGTACCTCATACAACAGTACTTTAAAATTTCTGAATTATCCCTTTAAGTTCTCTTAACTCCTGACCTCCTTGTTGATTCAGGGAGAGCTGGGACTGCCAGGAGACAGAGGAGCCGCTGGAATCAAAGGCATGGAGGGGGCTGCCGGTGATCAAGGCAGGATAGGTGAACCTGGACCCAAAGGACAACCAGTGAGTATATAGAAGCTTCTTTAAAAGTTAAAAAAGAAAGAAAGAAAGAAAGAAAGAAAATTTAAGCAAAAGTCCATCTTAAAATAGGTCCAAGTTTATACTGTATGTCCAGTCTAACAGTAACAAGGTTGTAGATATCATGGCACTTCTCTGGGGTATTTTGTAGGGAACTTGACACATTTGAAGTTCAAATCTTGTACTAGAACTTTCAACTGTGCTCCATCATTAAATCAACATGAATTTAGTAAGGAAACAAGACTAAGGTACAAGTGAAGTGTTAACAGAAAAAGTCAACATGCTTGTTATTTGTAACTGATCCTTAGATCTAAGCCTTTTGTGTTGTGTTGTCTTTTTACATATAAAATATCAATTTGAAATGTTAAGTCATAACCGTATCGGTCACTACATTGCATTCTTATAAATCTGGTACCATCCCTAGGTATGCTCCTGTTTAAAGAGGTTTTTGTAAGCTTATTTACATTCTTTAATAGCTCACTAAAAATAGCTTCAGGGGTTTAGATCGCCAGTCTGTGGTGGGTTTAAAAATGTGTGTGTTTGACACTTTTCCACCCAGAGTGGAGTAACAAATTATCTGGGCGAGACCAGGGATGGAAACATTCCACCGGGTAAGGCCAAGTTATGTAAGATCCTCACACTCCAGAGACCAGAAAGAGAGGTGCTCCACTTTACTTATGTAACTCCTCAAAGAAGAAGAAAAAAGAAACAACATTCAATCCCTTGTTCTCCCTCCCTCCGCTAGTTTTCTCCATTGATGCTCATGAAACAGAGAGCAGACTCAGGCCCTTGGGTCAGATCTCTTTACACTTTTCAGTGAATAGAGTTTCTTGGTCAGGGTCGTTGTCCCGAAAACAGAGCTGTCTAGAGGATGTGGATTACTGGCTGAACAAATAGTGTCTGCCACCCTGGACGACAGACTGTGCTCAGACATGGAATAGGGTACAGACACTCAACCCTACAGTGTGTGTTTCTAGGAGGTTATATGTGAATGTGGTCTGGGGCTACTGTAGATCCAGACATAAAGACTCATGTGTGCCCCAGTTCTTTTCAAATGTACAAGGACATTTAAAAAAAAAAAAACAACTTATTGAGTTCCTCTTTGTCCGGGGCTTTAGGAATAAATGGGAATCACACAAACATGCGTAACAACAGACTTAATACCTTTAGTTGATATAAAATGTGTGTGTCTGAAGCAAAATGTCACAATAACAGTGTGTGAAAGGCAAGACTCCCGTGTTGCTAGGAAGTGACTGATTTCTCTGCTTGTAGGGGGAACCAGGAGACGCAGGACTGGTTGGCTTGCAGGGCTTTCCAGGGCCAATGGTAAGAGACTGATTAGCTAGCCAACAGTTAGCGTAGAAGACATTAAAACATAACAAACATGGAGATAAAGTACAATTTTAAGAAAAGTCCTGAAGTATATTATGCCTATGTAATGATGTACGGGAATTTGAAAAAAAAAAAAACTCTTTTTCCTTCAAACAGGGACCCAATGGGGATTTGGGATTGAAAGGGTTCCCTGGCCCTAAAGGCCCAATGGGCACTCTGGTAAGTTAAATAAAATGAGAAACAGTGGGCACACCACGGTGCTTTCTTAAGTGTACTGCTAGAAGTCAATCCGCAGTAATGGAATAATATGAAAAGGAATCCAAGAATCAGAAATACATGTACTGATCTCTTTTCCCCTGTTGTGTAACCAAGCCCATATGAGGATATAAACAGAGTACACACACATTTTGTTCTAATTAGGAAAACCTGAGGTCTTGTGAAATATCAATATCCGTCATTAACCCTACTATTTGTTTCAGGGATTCGCTGGACCTGTCGGCCCGGAAGGAGTGATGGGCCCAATGGGAAAACCTGTAGGTTTCTATGTGTGTGTATGTGTGTGTGTGTGTGTGTGTGTGTGTGTGTGTGTGTGTGCGTGTGTGTGTGTGTAATGAAAACTAGACAATGATCACTAAGTTCTAAGAAACTGAGAAAGATATTGACAAAATGGAAGTAATTAGAGATTTTCTTTTACCTTTAATATTAAGATCAGGTTTAGTCACAGTAGAATACAGAGATGGAAACACTGCTGTGTATTTTTTCACGTTGCCAATTTTCTCTTCCACAGGGGCCAAGGGGTCCAAAAGGAAGCAGTGGCGAAATGGTAAGATTTGATTTAGACCAGCAGTCAGACAGTAAAAAATCAGTTTGAATGATTAGATGATAATACATAATATATATGATTACATGCTGATAAACCTTCTGATTATATCATGCCTAAAAGTGTTAGTTTGAAGATTCTTTAAAGAAAAACCATTGCCGGTAATCAAGGCACCACCTCAAAGCAGATTGTGGGTGTAAAGAATGACCAGCTGCAGATGATGGGAGCTGTGTTTAAAGATGCAGGAAAGCTAGCTGGGGTTCAGGGTTAGTTTTGTTTATATGACTGTCCTAAAGTGACAGCACATCCCTGAGGCTGCGTCATATTTGACTCATTGGCTCACTGTGGGGCCTTACAGTGCCTCAGACTGTCTTATGTAAACACTGTTGAGGAAAAGCCTTGTCAAAATGTTAGCGTTGCAAACCACAGTGCAATCCGCATGTTTGCTTCTTTATCCCTACTGCCAGTCTGTAATGCAAACGCTGGTTAAGGTCTCAGATCAGCTTAAATGTCTCTGCAGTTTGCACAAACATACACAAACACACTCATACGCACACAGACACAGTGAACACAATGGCCCCCTCGCTCTAGCATTCTTTCTCAGACACCATATCCAATCACAAACATGAATGTGAACAACATGCAGCCTTATCGGCAGACTTAATAAAGTCCAGCCGCCCCAGGTAGCTGCTATATAGCAGTCAGCCAGAGGGGGCAGCAGCTAACCACTGCAGTTACACCAAGATACAGTCAGATCCCTACTGCTATGTGATGCTACACTTTTACAATCCTTTTCTGGCATTGGTTAAACCTGTAACAATTCATTCTGCTCTTTAAAATTATATATTTATTGTATTGTATTGTATTGTATTGTATTGTATTGTATTGTATAGTATATATACTGTAACAACAAGTTTTGTCATGAATGAAAATCCCTCCCAGTGATGTGCAAGTTTACACTTTACAAGAGCTAGCTCAAAGTTCAGTTCACACAGATAAATATGAATTAGTTCACAATTTACAATTTTGAACGAAGTTCACAGTCCCAAAAATGAACAAGTTTGTGTTCACTTGTTTTTTAAAGAACTGCTCTGAGATATTATTTTTTAAATAGAATCTCCTCCTGTCCATCAAAAGCATCCAATAATTGACACAGCCCACCACAGAATCACAGAGATTACTTTTAAAAGCCAAGAAAAAACAATGTAAACAATGTTTCAGTAATGTTTTGTTATGTAGAAAGTGAAAAAGAGTTGCAGCAAAAGTGTACTGTAGGTACAATGGGCATTTTATTTAGCCTACATGAACCCATTTATTATGCAGCAGTTCAAACACATGAAATACACATTACAGCACACAGACATGAAGAGACAACTTGCTATGAGCATGATTGATCCGCAGAGAGGATATTGTTCTATAGATAATTTCAGTATTTTGTGTTTATGGCCAAACTGGTTTTGTTCAAATAAGTGATATTTTTCTCTCACTCCACCAAAAACCAATGCTCGAGCTAGACATGATCTTCATGACAGTAAGCAGTCCTGCTTTTGTTCACTACAGTCAACACAACATGAAAGGTCTTCACAGTTTTTTTTTTAACAAGATAAGAAACTCAATTTTCTTTGGAGGGGTTCTTAAATTACCTGTCAGATCATTTTTTAAGCTTTCAGCTTGTATTGGAGTATTCATGTAGAGAGCAAGTCTCAACAGGACTGAAACAATATATAATGTACTCATAATTTTTGGCAATTTAACACTGATGTTCTGTGTCTCTCACTGTCAGGGTCCTCAAGGACCACAAGGAAATCCAGGACCCAGAGTAAGTGTGCCTTATATCTTCTCCCTATGATGTACCCTCACAGCCCACTGACACGCCTTACCAGACCACAGTGGGACCCTTTTTCCATTGTGTTGCTCATTTTGTCTTCTTTCTTCCCGCCTCAGGGACCTCCTGGTGCTCCAGGTCCAACAGTAAGTACCTCATGTCACTCATGCAGACGCTAGCCAGAACTAGTCAGGCATTGAGTGTCATGTAATAGAGAATTTGGACCATAAAGTTAAAGAGAAAACTGTCCAACTTTTGGGTTACTAATTTAATAAAATCTAGATTTTACATTTGACTAAACCCTTTAAGCTCATCACTTGTGTGTTTCAGTCCTAGTCAGGCAGGAGAGAAATCCAGTTACATCTCTCTTTGTTCTTGTAACTTAAACAAGGTGACTCTCCAACCTTCAGAATAAATTTTGAAGAAGTACAAACAAGTGACAGCGGTGGCAGAACAAGGCCAGAATTTGATAGAGCCAGGAAAATCATTTTTGTTTTCTTTTTTACTAACCAATAGATGAGCCAACAAATCATCCATGTCAGTGATAAAATGTACCTAGAGAGCATTTGTAATTTTGTTCAGTAGCATTGCCAGCGGATCTCAATGATTTGTCTTGCCTTGCACCGTGATAGAAACCCCCCTCACATCACTTATCTGTAACAGCTTCTGGATGAAGTGGAGCTCTCTGCTATCTGAATGACCTCTCTTTGTTCAAACATTTCTAAGAACCAGAAGAGCAGCTATGTCGGACGCTCTGTTTACACACATTATGTGATAACTGTACTGTTTATGCTCAGTGGAATGTGTTATTCTTCCCCCTGCTGAACTTAAGAATGTGAAGGTTTATTAATGCAGGACTTATTTGACTGCTTTTCTCCGGTATTAAGGCGTGTTCTTATCCTATTAGTTTTCCTCCATGAACTGGACGAGTATTGAAACGGCCATGTTTTCTATAACCAGTGAACAAGCCTACGGATTAAAATCTTTCAGTTAAATAATGAGCAGGGCTCAGAATCTGTTTTGTTTTCATTAAACTGAATATGTTGATTTTTTAAATCCACAGAGGCAGATTTATGATGACTCAGCGGTCTACGGACTATCTGACTCTTACGCTGCCCTCAGGACAGAGGTGAGACACTAATTCATTTACTCAGTGAACGTTTTTGGGTATCATTCACTTATTATTGTTTCAGCTAACCAATAGACAATCAGATGGTGGCGACAGTTTGAGGAGATTGGGGCAGTTTTGTCATCCCACACCAGCAACATGTTAGCATGACAAGAGATGTCCAAAAGAGAAATGTTCCAGACTAATGGTTTTAACTATACACCCGAACAAAAATGACAATTATCAAAATGAACCACCAACTATTCAGTCCAGTATTAGGAAGTATGGGAAATGAGAGTCGTCACATGTAGATAATTATATTGATTTAGTGCTTTTTTATTGGGCATCATATTTGAGTTAACTTTTGTTGATTAAATACACCTGAAGCATTAATGAACACTTCATGTCAGTGAGTCTATACAGTCATTGGGTGAGACACAGTTGGGAAGTGAGGCTGCATGGAGCCGTTGCAGAAAGCTGCATAGATTAATATGACAGTGAATCTGTCTGATGAGCCATACGAGCACAAGTGTGTTTGAAAGCAAAGTGTCAAAGAGAAATGTAAATCTTATATTTTGGGAACCCAGGTGCCAAAAAGGATATTGCACAGCCTGTCTGCTAGCAATGTAAAAGTCTGTGCTGAATTTAACAGTATGACAGCATCATGATCTGTTTAACATCATTATCTTTGATATCACAATCCAAGTTATGTCACTAGCTACATTCAAAAAGTGCAGCAGAAAAGTTTGCAGAGTGACGTATGGGGAATGGAGATGCCTGGTGTCAAACTTGTTACAAAGACACAGCAGACTGGTTTTTATTCAAAGACTTCAAATTCACCCGTGCTTATTAACAGAGCTCAGTGGGCATACATACTATACCACCAGAATTATCTCTTAATGCGCAGAAGGGTGCATATTTTGGACATTTTTAATAAAATCCTAGTTCTTATAGTACATTAAAATCATTTTAATATCAGCAAATGAATTACTAACTGTTGCTCATCCTGCTGATACGATTGGAATGCCAGCTGGCACAAGCCTAGGGTGGATTATTGGAAGAATGGCAGTTAAATTCAGAGATTAATTTGAAGTTTTAATGCAAAGTACCTCACAAGTTTTGTTGTGCACTGTTGGTGGTGTTGCATCTTTACTGAAGGCACTTGATATATAATTTTGGAGTCTGACAGTATTCCCTTTCCCAATCTTAACCAGAGTTTCCAGAACACAGAGATGAGTGTACCCGACCAGAATACGGAGATACTCCGGACTCTGCGTTACCTGAGCAGTGTGATTGAGAGCATCAAAAAGCCTCTGGGCACACAGGAGAACCCGGCTCGTGTCTGCAGAGATCTGCTTGACTGTCGTCATAAGCTCAAAGATGGTGAGAGTCACATCTGCTGATACTGAAAGGATGTAATGGCAGGATGTTCAAAATATGAGATTTCTTGTCACACATATGTTACGCATATTTAGCTCCTTCCATAAGCAGTCTACAGTACTTCAGATTTCCCTGTCTCTGTCGCACTCTGTCCTTCAGATTGGTTCTGGGTTGATCCAAACTTGGGCTGTGCTTCTGATGCCTTTAAGGTCTTTTGCAACTTTACTGCAGGAGGGCAAACCTGTTTACATCCAGTGGCCTCTAATAAGGTAACAGTGAAGTGGAGATATCATTATATCAACATACCAGGGTGCTAGATAAAATGTAGGGCTGTCTTACTTCATGTAGTCTAAATAAATAGAAAAAGCTGTTATTGTACCATGTTTTGGATGGTGGGGACTCTCTTCATCCCCTCTCACTTCCATCTCAGCTGATTATTTGAACCGTTACATGTTATCTCAAACAGATCTTACAGCAATAAAGCATTTATATAGATTCAATTGGAACTCCTGCAATTAACTTTTACTTTACTGCAACCCAAATTTTTCAAATGAGCTAACTAGGAACCGCAGCAATCCTTATAGTGTTCTTGTTCTTGTTCACTGTTTTCAAATGTTTAAAATGTAAGTTTTTATCCCATTGTTGTCATGACCACATACTTAACCACAGTCTTTGCTCTCCGTCACAGATGGTGTTTGGTGTTGGGAAAGTCCAAATGAAGTTTCTCCATTTACTGAGTACTGAGGCCAGCCACAGCATCACACTCCACTGCTTAAATGATCCCTTGTACAGCACCACAGACAACTTCAGCTCCATGGGATCCATCCCACAAGACGACAACACTTTTCGGTTTCGAGGCTGGAACAAACAGATTTTCGAGAAAGACACACTACTTGAACCATATGTGCTACAAGACGAGTGCAAGGTGATAAGCAGCACAAAGGAGCCGATTTGGCAAATCCTTTTCCCTCAGGTCGAGATGGAGCAGGACTTAACGGACTTCGTAATTTAATGTGGTTTTAGAACATTTTTGGTCTTTTACCAACAGAAATGTTTAACCTTTCTTGATGACTTGAGAGAATTCCTGCGCTAAGTCCACATTTAGAGATGAGAACTGGTTCTTCACAGGCCAGAGCAACAGCAACATCAAGTAAGGAGATGACTGGAACACACAGATCATCATAAACAGTCTAATGAAATCTGGTAAAAGTATATGTGTTTTTTGATGATCCACATGTTCCAGTACTCTCCATTTTGATCTTTCTTTATAATAATCTGGTGTCACGACTTATTTTTTCTTTGAATTAAAAATACATAAAATTTATACATATTTTTTTTGCATTTTCTACCTGATCTCACATAATTTAGGGACTATGCTTTGCAAACATGCATTTTTAGTATCAGAATTCTGTGTATTATCTGTCTAATGCATTGATGAGCTGATGGAAATTGAGGGTGCACTGTAGCATAAAATGAAGACACTTTGACTGAGGCCACGTTTACATGAGAGCAGCCCTGCTAAAAACGAAAAGGTCTTTCCTTTGTGTCTTCAAAATATGTTTACGTTTACATTAACAACCGAAAGCACTGTAGTATGCATGCCAGGCCAGTAGACGGCAGGGTAAGTTTGTAAAGACATACTGTCAAAGCTGCCAAAGGTGTAAACCTCCTGTTGTTGCTAAGTCTTAAGCAGCCACAAATTAAATAAATTCAGCTGTAGATTGGCCCTTTTAAATTATGCTACGATCATTTTAATTAGCCTCAATAGACTGTCGTCAAATTCGACCTGCTTTTAGTGCACTGTAGAGTGTTTAATCACAGTTTGGTAATGGCTAGAGCAGAATGCGTTGACTTGCACTAGCATCAGCATTAGCATTAGCATTGTCACTGTATTCACAGGCACTCCGCTCGCCATAATTACACTCTGCAACCCGGTTTCAAACATTTGTGGTTTAAGGGGTGCCAGCATGCCGTTGTCATTTAAAAGGAAGGCCGATCCGCAGCCAAAGTGTTTCGTTTGATGCGAAAACTTCTGACGTGTAAACTGCCCCTGAGCTGATTTGCAGAAAGCTCAACCAAACAGTTTTTTCATTCTTAAGAAGAACAAACAAGCATTGTTTATATTTGATATGTTCATATAGACTGATTAGAATTTAAAGTATAGTTTTAATATTTATTAATTTTTGCAAATTGTAGTATGATTCAGTTTAATGATGTTTTTCTTTTTCTTTTTTTCCCCTCTATCTTCCCTCTATCAGATCCAAGATGGCAGCTGGCACCAGTCACGTTTCTTCTTCCATACTCAGGACAGTCGTCAGCTACCTATCGTAGACATACAGGAGTTTCCCACATCACAGCCCAGTAGTCAGCGACACATGGAAATCGGTCCAGTCTGCTTCCTGTGACATCAGCATCACCGTCATGTAACCGATTTACATGGACTACTAAAATGCAAGGCTGCCTACTGAAGAACCAGTGGCCACCAGACTTTGTAATGGAATAAAATAAAATAAAATAAATGGAACCACAAATGTCCAATCAAAGATCTACATTGAAGAACTCAATCTTTGTGGAACATCCAGGCTTAGAAGGCCAAATGAGAACAATGTACACCAATATTTATCAATAAATGTATAAAGTGTGTTTTGTCAATAATTTTTTGTTAAACGGTACATAGGTTGGCTGTCTATGGACTAATATGCTCCCTGATCACAGGGTCAGGCCTCACTAAGCAGCAGCCTGTTCAAAACCCCCAAACTCACACCTCCCTCTCATCCCCACCCCCAAACACAACCACACCATCCTAAGCAGAGGCCTAACCCGAAGGAGTGTGCCAGGCCTCTCCACGGGAGCACTGTCTAACTAAAGGTTTTTATGAGTGCAATAGCATGTGGATAATGTGTGACTGCTTTAAATATTTTCATTTTCCGATCAAAGGCTATATTTTACATTGTTTTTTCATGATATTTTTGTCTTTGGTCCTGCCCAGTCGGACCTGCACATCTTGACAGATGGTGCTCTACCTCTACCTGCTCATTTGCTTTCTAGAATAGATGCTCATGTCAAGTTAGTCTGTTTTTGCCTTTGTGTTGTATGTACCGGTTACATCAAGATTTATTATGTTGTATAAGTACTTATGTTGATTTGGTCATTTCTAATTTATGAACCCTTTTTTGATACACTACATATTTTTGTAGCTTTTCCTTCTATGTGGTAGGTTCTTCAGGGGAAACCTATCATCGGTGCTGCAACAAAGAATGAGTCATCATTGAGTTTTTACATTTCCTGTGTATATATTGACAGCATACTGTATGTTTATTTATATCCTTTTTGATTTTTTTGTTCACATTACTGTACCACAGTAAGTTATACTCTCAGAGAACTATTTGGTCAACCACAACTCAGTCTAAAGAAGTATTTATGTCTAAAAGGGGGGTTTGTGTGTTCACACCTGTGACTGTATGTTTATTGTACTGTTAGTTCATTCAGTGGTGGTGAGGTGGACTGGCAGCTAAAGTAGGCCAGAGTCAGAGTACACAGAAAACACAGTCATCATATTTCTAAGTTATATTACCTTGAACAAAATGTAATTATATAAAGTCTGTGGAGAATGAGTTTGGGTGCAAATGTGTAAATAAATAAGTTGACAAACAAATAAATAAATGGAACATTTTATCCACAATCAGTTCTGTATCCTTTTTTGTTGGGATTAAACTACACTTGAGATAAGCCATAACAAAATTAGAATCAGTATTATACATTTTAACTGTTTTGTACCAACAGATCCATTTAATATTAATGCTGAACTAAAGTTTAAAGAAACAGTTTGACACCTAGACTGTTCAATATTGAGTGAAAAGTGAATCCCTTCGTCATCATCACCTCTGAAGTCCCTTAGAGCAACAGCCTTAACCCAAAATGGTCTGGTGGAGATAAGACTGGTCTGGGACAGATCCCAGGTAGCAATGTAGGATTATGGTCAGGGTGTTCCAAAAAAAACAAAAACAAAAAACTCTTAGTCTTCATGATAGTTTCCTCATCATATAAAAGTTTAAAATGAGATTTTAGTCAAGATTTCATCAAGATTTTATTGATTACATCTTTGACAGTGAAAAATTAAATTAATGATATGACTGAGTTATAGTTCAATGATACAGTGTTCATTTTCAGGAGCTTGTGTGTGTGTGTGTGTGTGTGTGTGTGTGTGTGTGTGTCAGGTTGTTTTGGTGATGTGATGGTTCTTGCATTGTCACTAAATAAAGTCTGGTGTGAGCCCCAGGAAGAATAGCTGCAGCAATACTGTGTAACTAATAGGGATCTAATAAACTAAACTAAACCATATAATGTGAAATCTGATTGTGGCATACATGACTGGAAACTGCCCTTGTGTATTCCCCTCTATTATAGATTTCCCATTTAAACTATAACATAACATTGATGCAAGTCTGACTAAATAAGAGTTGTGCTTTCTTTCTGACATGTGCACATCTTTAAAATCACCAGAAAACAAAACAAAAACCTTATTTGATGTAAGTCTGTAAGGTGCTGAGGAACTAGACCTGCAAATATAATCTAAAATCTTATAGGGTCTCGTTCCAGTTTGTGTTTCGACGTTGGTAAATCATTTTGCAAGGGAAGTTGTGAACATTCTTCATTTTTAACTGAGTTTCCTGTCGAGTCTCACTTCCTGCATGAAATCAACTTCAGGATCCAACTGAAACGTCCAATAATTATTTAATAAACTTGTCAGAAGTATAACATTTTTGTGTCCTTCTTTGTAGCACATTTTAATCATCCAACATAAAATGTGTAAGTTGAAAAAAAAATCATATAGTAAGACACACAGAACACCTAACTCACTATGAGCAAAGTAAACCTCGTTCTTTAGTTTTCAAGCACTGTAAATACAAAGAATGTGGTGCAAATATCT
>JAQLOL010000020.1:9262705-9278909 GCA_029783665.1 Naso thynnoides | reverse complement strand
TCATTTTTTTTTTTTTAATATTTTTTATATATATATATATATATATATATATATATATATATATATATATATATATAATATTTGGAAAGTGTAGCCTACAGTCATGGCTGCTGTGCAGTGATTGGTCGGACTGTTCATTTTGAGAAGGAAGAGGAGACAACTGACAAATACGTGAGCGTCCATTAGCAGAACCTGACAATCATTTAAAACTCAACTTAAAACTTGTGTCTCCAATCCCCAAGATGTAATGCTTCAGAAAGCATAAGCTTGTTACCAACAACCTCTGACTCCAACAGCAAATCACAACCTGAGCTACATATCAAGTAACAAATCATAGGTGGCTCCACATGGTGACTCCTGCAGTTATTTATTTTTACAAAGACTGATTGCTCTGTAGGAGGGACACTGACAAAAAATGCTCCATTTTTCATCGACTGCAACTGCTCCCATGAGCACACAGTCGAAACAAACGTAAAAAATTCAGATTTTGACAAGTAATCCTGAAATTTACAACACTACATCTGCCATGACTTGAACATCAGAGTTTGCAGTTACTATTTACCCTACTGTTTACTATAAACATTTTATCCATACAGAATAAAAAACATACAGTACTTTAATACGTGGTACCTTTTGAGCAGACAAATTCACTGTTGGCACTGATTTGAATCTAATGTAACACCAAGTGGATAAAAGTACAGAACAGTAACCTGTAGTGCTACACATATGTTCCTTTTGTCATGGCTTTTTCTGTGTTGAATTACCACACATTTTATTTTAGCAGTTCGCTTAATTTTCTGTCTCAATAAAGTTACTCAGTGCAACCACACTAAAGCTCCGCTTTTGTCTCTGTTTGCTGTTGAAAGTCAAATTGAGCTGTTTTTAGTCTGTGGAGAACATTTGCTTTGAAAATAATTCCCCCAATTTAAGAAAATTGCCCTTTGAAATTTTTGTAGTTGGTTTGCACTTAATTAGTCTTGATTGGGTGGGCAGGGCTCAGCTGTGCTGCCTGCAGAGCTGTTTTTTTAATGGGACTATCTTCAGGACACAGCTCTGCTGTTTTGGCCTCATCCAGAAACAGGCTGATGTCGACAGACTTTGCACAAGGAAAAGCAGGTACTGAAGCACAAAATCATGTTTCTTGAGCATGATGTCACATATTTACACATGGCACAAAGAGTGATTGTCATTCGACACACTAATAATCATTTATTAAAATGTCTGGAAAATGTTTCCTGCGTTCAAAATCTAACACATTTCTCTTGCAACCAGCTCTACAATTGTGCTTACATATTTCACATGCTGAATTGATTTCAGTTGTTTTCGCTTATCTCATCAGTCCAAACATAATATTGAAAATATTACAATATTGACAAAATATTGAAATTTCCTAAAATGCTGTACCTCAGTGGTTTTCTGTGGTTTCATAGTCAAGCTCACAGTGCTATCATAAAATGTGGGGACAGTTTGTTTTTGACACGACAAATTGTCTTTGGCCAAGAGAAGTATCTCATTTTCAGGATGCACAGGCTCATTCTTAGTGATTTTCCCTCAGCCCCCCACCCCCCCCAAATCTGTACTCATACCCTGCTGGTCACATTTCAGATAAAGCCTAAATGTGTGGCAGGACTTTGGTGTAGTTTATACAAAGCATAAGTAAAACTTACTAAAAAAATTAATGTTCCAGACCCTCGGACTGATTGAACTCATCCTGTGCTCAGGGATGAGCAAACGCCAGTGTCACACTTCAACTCAAACAGTCCAGCAGTGTTGTCACTGCGGTCACCTTGGAGACTGATTCCCAGCAAGCTGTTTGCAGGAAGTGATTCGCTTGTTCCATTTTGTCTGCTTTGTGTCAGTCTGACAGTTTGAAGCAACAGAGCCTGCAAGTGGTCTGTTATTCTTTTATTATCAGCCTCAAATTATCAAGACAAGCAGTATTTAGAGCACCTGCCATTGGCTCATGAGAATTCCTGGTCAGATTTTCTCACTAATACTTTATTGCAGCTGCTCTGTCCTTATTTGCAGTCCTCCCTAAGTACAAGCAATGTATGGGTTAAAGAGCAACACTAAATTATCCCAACAACATGTAACCATCAATCTAGACCCAACTCTCATTTTCAGCAGCAGACACTAAATTGCATCTAGATGAAAAATGCAAGCAAACACAATTGTGTACAGAGTAAATAGTAAAATGACAGCTTTTAAAAACTTTTGACATTTAAATAACAGAAGAAAATCATTTTTTGTAGATGTTTGTCCCTGTTACCATGGAAGCTATGTTGTTTAGCTCCTGGTAGAGTCTATTTGTGGGGCCAAATCAGTGCAGAGGTCTGGTGTGTTGCCATTTGAGGCATGAGCACTGACCCACTGACCTAATTACCAAAATGGACTCTTGGGAAATGGATTGTCACCCCTCTGGTGGGACCTTTTGCTGGAATAAAGCAGTACCAAACAGGTATCCGATCACTGAGTTTACCACAGCACACAGCATTTAATCTTTTAAGGTACTTTTTTTCACAAAGAAATGAAAATGGGGGGGTATTTGGACAGACACAACAGAAAATGGGGTGAGAGACAGAAGGTCAGCGAAAAGTTCCTGGCTTGATTTTCACCAGGTGTGTTGTGACATAAGCCAAGCTCCTGGATTGGTGCTAGCCTGTCTTCCACTGTGGGGATACTCATGAGCTCATGCTGAACACTATTGTCTCAGAGGAGAAGGTGCCATTCAACAATTCAGAATGTACTTGGGTGTGTGTGTGTTAGAGAGGCAGCCGTCTCCGGACTTCACAATTCTATGGGGAACTTCATAGATGTGTATGCCAGTCTTGAACTGTCAAACACTTTGGTCAAAAATGATTAGTGGCCAAAGATGATTATCTTTAAAGTCATACCAAAGGATTTGTAATGATTCATTTTGATTTTGTCTCTAGTTTTGGTTTAGGTTAAGCTGGTGTGTCAAGTCATGTCCCCGGATAATGTGTGTCTGAAGCAAATGGAATGAGACTTACCCCTAAAAGGCCAAGATGCTGCCCCCATACGAGAAGAAGACCAAGCGCTGTATTTTAGAATCACTGAGGGCGTTATGGAGTTTTAGATCAACGGCAGGCTGGTGCAGGATTGGCACTGGCAGTGGTGCAAGAATTTTTATTCATCTACTTAAGTTTTAAGTTAAGTTCTTAGTACTTTAAGGTCAGGGGCAGTATGTGGAGCTCAGACATCATGAGAATACTTGAAGTGAAGCTACTGCTTGTTCACATTGAAGCAGAGGAAGTTGAAGTTTTACACACCTGACAGTCCCGTGTCCATGCATGCATGGGCCAGATCCAAGTCTGATTTAAAGAGGGACCTCCATTGCACATTACCATGTTTGGGAAAGTTGTTGTGATGAGGGGCTGTGCTTGGTCTGCAGTCAGGTTTGTGTGGGTTAAGCATGTCAAGAGGCATCTATACAAATGCCAGGACCCAAGGTTTCATATCTGAAAATTGCATTGTAACAAGATAATCAAATGTATCACTTTACTCGTCAATGGTTTAAATATGGCCGCTGATGAACGGTAAGGACCCACACAGACAATATTTATAATATGATAGGATGAAAAATAAGATGTAGCAATATTTATTTTTGTATAAGTGTTTACATGTAGCCTATACACCTAGGAAATATGTCTGTAGTACATTTTTCAGTTTGTGTCTGGGGGTATATAATTAGCAGCAACAAGATAGTGATGATAGTATGGTCAACATCCTCATAATAAAAAGCTAAACATTTGGGAATCACTAGCTAACAACTTTGACTGTTTTGCATCAGTGATGTTCAGCAGCAAACATCACTGATGCAAAACAAAGTCCAACGGCTCACAACGCAGGTCACTCATCAAATGCAACAACTTAATCCAGGATGTTGCAGTGGAGACAAGTCTCTGCAAAGATGTTCCATCTCATCCAATCTATTTTCCTGTGACCAGCATTAGCCAGGAGCAGTCTTAGGTCCAAGCTGGGAAAATGGCTCTTATCCCAGTTCTTTTCCCTCATTATGCGCTTTTATACAAAAGAAAACAGGATTGCATTTCCCTAATAACATCCCAGGGCAAGAAAAACAATGCAGGCCAGTCAATGAATAGCAGAATAAATCGATTAAAATTGAGACAATACATAAAAAACCTGAGACCATCATGACTAATTTAAAAATTGCATGGCTACAGGGACATAAAGGCACCTTTAAAAGTACAGAATCTGCATCAAGTGCCCTTAATTCAAGCACTGTGCTTGTTTTTTGATGCTGATGAGTGCAATTCTCTCATAGGTAATACATGCTCTAACAAGCTAAACAAATTAATGGACCAAAACAACAACAACAAAAAGCATGAGTTATACTGCTCACTGTAAGGCTTCATGTCTTAAGTGCATGTGTATGTGCTTCTTCCCTTATATGTAGGCCTATATTTGTTTCTTTGTGTGTTCATGCATTGCAGTAAGTGAGAAGGGAGGGCCAGCAGGCACTTTTAAACTGTGCAGAGCCAAGAGTCATAGTTGCCACTCGTTCGTTATATTTCCATGGCATAACCATTATCAGCTCCAAAGAACAAAAGATACAGAAGAGATCAGAAATAGTGTTATAGGGCAAAGTGGGAGGTGATTTAATGACTAAGGCTTTACTAACCCTCATCCCTCCACAATAGTGGAAACCAGGCTGCAGTTACCCAGCATGGGGGAGACATAAGAGTAGGAAAATACATCACTCTTGTCACTAAATGTTCCATGGGAACATCAGAAAAAATCCTTATCCTGAAGCCAGCAACTGCTTAAGAGTTTAAATCACATTTTTAAACCCTAACCAAGAAAATTGTGTTTTATGACATTAATCATAGTGGTGAAATGATCTGTGGAAGAAATTAACATAGTTTCTTTGCTTTTTTTGTGACCAGCGTTCACTAAAAGTTTTATTTGTCAAATATGAGCATATTTGCATGGAGCACGGAATGCAGGGTCTTTTTTTCATATGAAATTTCAAAACATCACTCTTTGCAGTTGAGTAATTTCATACAGAGTGATTGTAAATATCCATAAGTGACTAAGTAGCATAAATGACCTTTGGTATTATGGAACTGCAATATAAAATAAAGGGATTAATTTAAGTTTGGAGTTGGACTGATAGCAAAAAAAGATGAAGCAAAAGCTTTAAAACTTTAAAAAATGACTGAGTACTTACTTTGCCATCTGTTTATTCAGGACCATTTGGATCAGTAGATAAAATGTTGCATTTACTTTTATAGAAAACTTGATTGGACTTATCTTAGTTAGGGCGGCAATAAATGAGGTTCAGCATAATGATAGATTTAAACTCCACCTTTGCTTTTGGTCCTTGATACCCAGAACCACATTTTGTATCAAGTTTTACATTTAAGCCAGTTTGGGAGGCAGTCAGAACTGTTAAAAGAAAGGAGCTCTCCTGCCAAATCCCTTTACCATTTTACAAGAAGTGAAGGCAAAATAACAGCATGTGACTATATGATCTCATTAGATCTGCCTATGTAAAACAACAGTGAGAGCAACATATGCCAACATTAGCTCAGCAGCTGAAGGGATGTGCCCCTATGGAGGATTATTCCAACATTGTCTCCTCTTGGCTGAGACTCGAGACAGCCAAAGGCAGTGCTGCCTCTCCCATCAATGCTCAGCTGTTTTGAGCAAGTGATCACTCTCTTGCAGCCCTGGTGACAATCTGACAGCTTGGGTGGGAAGCGACTGATTTTTCCCTAAGCCTGCTCATCAGTTATTCTTATGTAATTACAGATGAAGGGAGTCAGAGCTTGAGGAGTTGCATCACTGTCACTGTTGTGTGTTTTGTGTGTGTTCGTGCTGATGAGAAGGTCCCACACGCTGTCAGGATTTAGCAAATGGATGTCTTTCACATCACTACGTTTCTAAGAGAAATGAAATGTTATATGTAAACACATAATGATACATTTAATTAATTCAAGTTTTTTGCAAAATCAGTTGAAATGAAAGTGAAAATGTGCAGGTGGAATCAGGTGAGCCAGTCTCACTAGATTTCAAGCACAGCATGCTTTTACCCGTTTTGTCCAGCAGGTGGCGCTTTTTAAAACAAGTGACTGCCTTTGTAAAAGTACTCAGTGGCCAGCCTCTAACCCTCCATGCTTTCTGCCCTGAGTTCCTTATAACAGTGAATATTAACCTGAGTTATAGACAAGGGAGCTGTAAAATGGCTGACATCAGTGCTCAGCAGCTTCCAGCATGTTGTAATGGCCTCTATCAGTCCTGTTAGCTTTTGGTCGCACAGCATTACGTAGTGCTTGATGGAGCTTTAATGCTAATGTCTTTGTCATATAAACACATTTCGGGTTCAGGGAATGAGGTAGTCGCTTAGTAATTTAATTGCAGGGGCGCATGTGAGTGAGAGCCTTGTTTGCCTGTGTGTCTGAGAGCGATAGTTTTTACAGGTTTGAGCTGAGTTAGCTGGGACACCACAATTTATTTAAGTGTGATCTCTGGGTTCTCTGAGACAGTTAAGGCTGAAGGATTGTGAACCTCACCACTGTGCTCGTCTGTGCATTATAAAGGAATGTTACGGATGACCGAAAGGACTGCTCACATAACATACAGGTGCCATTACATAACTGAGTTAGCTGCATTATGTTAACAAGACAAATGACAGTCTGATTGCATGGCACTCTGAAAGACCAAAATGGAAATATACTTCTGTAGGAAGCAAGAGAGGGAAAGAGCAAAAACAGGGCTCCATGAAAGTGTTTGGACTGTAAATCCAGGCTGCAAGGGGGCAGCCACACATCTTTGTGATTAGGTAAACCTCAGAAGCCTTTCATGTGAGCAATCTGTAAAACCTCAGTGGGCACATCCTGTGCGGTATGCAGCTCAATCAAAGGCAAAGTGTCCCGCTCAACCTCTTATTAAATAGACTCGACTGAGACTTACTACCAGCAGCTATGCAGGAAAGTTGTGCAGGAGTGCCATGTAGCTGCAGATGCACGTGTTTTTTAATAGCTGTTTGTGAGAAGATAAAATGCCTTTTGTGGACACAAGTGGGGACTTGGGAGTGTTTGTGTATATTTGGAAAACCTTCTTAGCTAAAGTGAACATGTTGCTCTGAAATATTTTCCAACATCTGCCGCCCATCAGGATGTCTGCTTTCTGAGCCACTGCTGCATTCCTGAGCCGCTCCCTCTACCTGGATCAAAAAAGAAACCATTCCCTGTCGTTGCCCCTGAGCTCTGCTCTCCCTACCCCAGTTCAAACTGCACTGTAGGTATTTGTACCAGATGCTCGAATCTGCCATCAGGTTTTCTTTAAAAGAAAAAAAATAACACATGTACTTTTCAGACTGATTACTTCTTGTCTTCTTTGATTATACATTTCATATTGCGGGGCTTGGGCTACATGTCCATCGGGATCATAAAACTCATAGGACCAGTCGATGCTCAAGTAAACAAATTGTGAAAATGCCATAGCAGGGGTCATGTGGTGTTGCTCTGTCTTAGTAGCTGTAACACTGAGTATGAAGTTCCTGTGACCACAAATGCAACTATGTTACCCCAGTTTCCTGTCCTGTACCTCATAATAATATTTCTTAATGCCTGTTAAACTGAAACCTGGAAGGGAGACTTGAACCCTCCCTACTTCGCAAGGCTGTTTACAACTGTTCAGCAGACCCCTGCAGTTTAAGAGCCAACAGAGGCCAATGCAGCTAATTCACTACTAAAGGCAACTGCTAATGAATTAGGTCAATTTGGTAGTGCCATTCTGCTGTGTGAAAAAATGCTTCCCTGGGAACACATTCTTTGTATACAGCCCATTGTATACAATAATAGTCATTGTCCTTCATGCATGGTGTCTAATCCCAGCCCATTCAGAGCAGCACTTAAGATTCTTGGCATACTCCCATACTCATTGCTTCTCGTAGACTTAATCTTTTTTTCCCCCTCTCAAAATCAGTCGAGTGTATGGCTTAGCCAGATCAAATGAAAGCTAGCTAGCTTGCTGCAGAATGGCATTCCAAGGCACATAAAGTCAGGAGTGAGAGCCTCCAAGGTTGTGTTATATAAGAATGGTCTGACCCTTCTCAGTGTCTGTCTAAAAATCTGTTGAGTCCACAGAATGATATAAGAGAGGGATTTTCTGTGAAAACGGTGAGTTTAATTATCCTTTCTCAGCCCTGTGCATGTCAGTAGTTGGAAGAGACTGAACCCAGGCAGTGTCATATTTCATAAATAAATCCGTTTTATTTGTAGCATATAAAATTAAATCATTTTACAATTTATTCCAGTATGACACATAATATCCAAATAAAGTAGCTACATTTTTGATAAATAATATTAATAACAATAATAAAAACATTCATTCATCCTTTGACATGTTTCGCTTTGTCTTTTTCATGAAGGGAGTTCAATAGCTGCCACAAAACATGAACAATAATGCCCACGTCAGGAAGGAATGCAGCCCCACACTTGTCAAACAAGTTTGGAGGTTACATTTCGGTGTCTTGTTCTTAAGATACAGGATGGTATGCTAATTGAAGTTGCGCATGTGCATATCTACATATACACACACAAGTCTACAGTCTGTGTCATGTCTGATGTAAAGGATCAAAATATACACAGTGAATTGATACCAGCGACTAACATAAATTTACAAATATTAATTACATATTGCTCCATAACGAAGCTACTCCGGATGCTCCATTAATACGAAGCAGTTCTTAGTTTAAGAATGCTGATGTAGTCACAGCAAACAGTGCACTTCATTAAGTCCTCATGATGTAAGCCCACAATTCCTTGGGAATCTAGTTACAACAAGAAGCTGGTAGTTGATTGGTAGTCTATTTACACCCCTGCGTTCATCTGGACTTCCTTTGACTGCCAGTGCTGTATATGATCTCTTTCTCTTGCTGAGGGGTTTGGTCACTCTTCACCAATCAGTCTCTGAACTTGTGGATATCGTTGGAGAGGCGGTAGAAGGGGTAGGAGGCTTCGTTGGCACTGGGACAGTTGTAGGTGCACTTGCAGGACTCAATCATCATGATGTTCTTGTTGAAGGTCTCGCCGTCCTCGCAGCGGAACTTGACGCGGATGGTTCTGGTGTCATGGGGGCTGCAGCAGCGGCCATCCACGCAGGCTCCACAGTATTTGGGCCTGTACTTCTTGAGGCTGGAGCAGCCAGCGTAGGTGAACTTTACTGGCTGGCTGGACTTCTTGGTTCTGCTGCACTTCTTTCCTTTCTGCAGGGGAACAAACAAGACAGAGATCAAGATTAGTCATGCACTCAGAGCCAGAAGGATGCATTTTCACTATCATGCATGCTTCCATCACATTCAGTCACAGTGGATCAAGCTTACCTTCAGACTCGAGTAAGGTGACTGGGTGCATGGCCGCACTTCACAGATTCTTGTCTCTTTCACCAGCTTGCACTCGCTGTTGTTGTTGGTGACTCTGGTGGAGATGCCTGTTCCACAGCTCTTGGAGCACTGGGACCAGGGTGTGGTTTGGACGATGCATTTCTTGCTGTCAAACATCTGGACTTCAGGCTGTGGTCTGAATGCTGTGATTGAAAGACAAAAATAAAACATTAGCATCTCAACATCCCACATAATTAAAGATCTTCTTTGTCTATGCCCAGCCAAAAATAAAGATTTTTTCAGGATGAAAGGCTTTCTTACCAGGTAGAGACTTGAGTCCTCCCTTGACAATAGCTATGAGCTCATTCCTGTTGGTAAGGTCTCTTTCCAACTCGTCAGTCAATATGTCTTTGCCAAAGATCTTCTCCAGGATGTCTGTCTGCTTGCCATCGTCGCAAACCCACTCCTCGCAGCACTGGCCTGCCACCTTGACCAGTCTGGGGTTTGCACAGCCGAGGTTGGGCAGGGAGAGCTCCTGTGGGCACAGTGGGACACATCCCACTGCCCCATCAATGCATGTGCACTGGTGTTTACAGTTGGGCTGAAAGCTTTCTCCGTTCTGGTAGATCCTGCTGTTGTACTCGCAGGGTCGGCCCTCTGACTTGGCTGTAGCAGGAGAAAAAACAGGAGGAAAGGAATGTTATTCTTTCCTGCTCCGCTCTTCTGCTGAAGACATCACATGGCTGCCAGGTAAAGATCAGTTAAACTGTGAAATTCTTCAGGCTGCCTGAGGAGTCTTTTCCCTCCACAGTGGACTGTCTGTACTCTGAGGTTTAGTCTAAGTTTCCTTCTATCTGCATTCCACAGTGCTGATATCACACATTTTCCCAAACTCCTTAATAAAACCCCCTTATGAAAAAAAGAAAGAAAAAGACTTCAGACTAATTCAAAAGCAACTCAAAAGCATGCACATCTGGGGCTGGATGATCTTATACATACCTCGGCAGATGCCACGAGTAGTAGCACCAGCAAAGCTGGCCCCAAAGTTACACTCCAGCCCTTTAGTGTGGTCACAAGGCTCGGTCAGGCTGCAGTCCTCATTCAGCTGCCTGGCGCAAACTTTGCAGCAGCCGCAGCCGTCCAAGACGACGCTCACACCGGGTGCGCACTTGGGCATCTCCAGCGGACACTCACACACGGAGGGGCAAGAGGAGGAGGAGAGGACCTGTACAGCAGACAACAAAATCCTCCATTAAAGACGGAAACTTTATTCATACCACACCGCATATCTGAAAACTCTAGTGAATTACTCAGTTTTTTAATTTAGCCCGTCAAAAGAAACTTTAGCCTCTGCTTCTCTCTAACGGCTAAAAACATAAAAATACGTTTCTCCTTCAGACTGAAACTGAGAAATAACTCACCAAGTTGAGGCTTCCGAGGAAGGTAACGGCAATTGTGAGCATCAGCATCTTGGATAATTCTTCTTCTGCGTGTTCAAGAGGAATCCGGTTCCCAGATTTATGAAAAGTAGTTGTAGTCTGTCTTCGGAGGAGTCCTTAGATATTCCCTCACTCAGTCGTCTGTCTCTCTTGATGTGTTTGCTGGTAGTCTCTAGTGTTAGAGGCTCCTTTAGAGTAGTTGAAGCTCTCGGTAAAGCGATTGCAGTCTGCTGAGGTCCGGCCACCTCCTGACTTTTATACCGTAGTGGGAAGCTGACGTCGTTCCTGGGCTGCCTGCTGAACTGTTCCCAAACTATGCCAGGAATGTTTCTCGGCGCATTTTCCATCCAAGACCTAAGCTCCACCCTGTCTAAACCTTTCTCTTTTTTCTTTTTCAAATGGATTTTTCCCCCCTGGATCCCATCTGAACACACTTTTCCGTCTCACATTTTTCCCTTCTTGTTTATCCCCCTTTTCATTTTCTTCCTCTGCTCGCTTCTCACATCTATCAACTCAAGTTCTGTGAACTTTTCTGTGAAAGTAGTAGAATTTAGGCGCGTTATTGTATTTTTTTTCATGGTTAGATAATTTGGGGGTTATATTCCCCCCATTTTATCGTTATATACGAAGAGGCTAAATAAAATATTAGGGTTTTGTATCCTCTTCGTCTCAGTGCATCATCTGACAGGTTAAGAGTTTAAAAGCTGATTGCAACTTTTATCCAGTGATTTAAAATCTCATGAAAAACATGCTTCAGAAAAAAACAAAAACTATGACCCGAGGTGTAGAAAAAGTATTAGGCTATAAGGCTACTATAAACTGATTCCAGTAATAGTTATACATCTTTCGTGAGCCAGAAGTCATTTTGTGCCAGTAAAGCTTTTGCTGATCAAAGCAATTTGTACACACTTTTATGGCATGTTGCAGAGGCTTCAGTAAAAGTAGCTGTAGGTTTTTCTCTGCGAGTCTGAAGGTGTGGGCAGAAATACGTTTAACAGTGTCTATTTCTGGCTTTCCAGTGCATTTATTCAGAGAAGCTAAGCGTTTCCAGATGCGCACCAGAGCTCAGACGTAACAATATTGCCATATTTGGTATGGCAGTAGCCTACATTATTAACATATTTCTCTCCCTTTGGCCAGCAGACCACAAAGCATTCCTGACAGCTTAAAGGCTTGTTAAATATGTTCTTCATGCAGGGAAATTCCTTTGCTTTCATTCCTTGAGGCAATTTGACTTTTCACGCAATCTGTCCATCACGTTTCGGGGGGGTGAAGTGGGTCCCGTTGTAGGTAAAGTGATCCAATTTTCCACAAGAAGAGCTGTTGTAGTGTTAGTGGGGGAGGAAAAAAAGCCCTTTGTCACCACTTTTTTTTCATCAGTGGTTTCAATAAGTCTTTTCCACCGAACTTTTCAAATTATTCCGATTGATGAAAACTTTCACCAGATGGAAGCGAAGTGCGTAAAGACGCAACATAACACCATTACTGTCTCCGCGAACGGTGGGTAAACTCCAAAGAGGACATTTGGCATGAGGGCAGAGGGTTTATGTAAGTTTACTAGGATCGGACATTTCACTTCTCGTGTGTAGGTCCAATGTGACGCTATACTGAGACAGCAGCAGTGAACAAGACGACTGGAGAACTTCTCCGGTGAGTTCGGACTCCTTTTGTTTTCTACAGAATTTACTTTGATGAGATGTGAATCACTTTTTACCTGCGAAACCCTGAATCACCAGGGTACTTTGTTTGTGTATGAGTCATTTAGCAATGAGAATGTATTCTTAAAGTATCGTTTTCATGAGCAAAAGTAAATAACATGGTTTTGCGGGTCGCTCCGTGCCCGATGCGAACAGGATGACACTGAGCACTGAGCTGCTTCAGCTGAATGTTGTCCGGGCTGAAGAGGACTCCAGGCCGACAGTATGGGCTTAGTTTGCTGATGACATGTTTGTCCAGCCATCACTGTAGCCTATACTTCAAACATGACGTTCATGGGATTGCGTGGCGATCAGATCCATACAGCGTGTCTGTGGGAGGATTTTGACTGGAGGTGTGTGCTGCTTGTTTGGATAGTGGGTGTGTCAGTTTGAGCACATGTGCAATGCTTTCTTGTGTGTTGGCTATTTGCAAACTGTGTTATGCTCCTGTGTGAGTGTGTGTCCATTTGCTTATGTAAATGTCAATTTAAGATTTTGATTTTACACATTCATCATCATTTTAATCATCATAGCAAGTAACTCAGCCCGTGAGAACACATGTAAAAACTCTCCTATGGCTTTTAGGTTTAATTTCTTTTATTTTTTAATTTTTGGTTTTAAAAGCCTGCCTTAAAAACTGTGGAATCTGAAAGATGTGTCTAAACCTGACAGTGATGGTTTGAAAGAAAAAAAAAAGCTAAAGGATGCATTATGGAAAATGTTGGATCCAGTATTTTCAAGCTTGACATGGCACACAAGGTCTCATAAGTCAGAAGATTGCAGCTTGACATATCTATTTTGATCATTCTTTTTGTTAAGAGGAACTTTCATCTTATGTTGATTGTAGCGGCCAAGGTGGACAAAAGTGGTACTGCTTACTGTCATTAAAGTCTTGTTTACTGTATTTGTTTTGGAAGAGAGTAAAAAACGTGTCACTTATTTGCACAAAACTAGTTCATCCATAAACACAAAGTATTGACATCATCTGAAGAGAAATATCCTTAGCGTTTCCGCTGACTGAGTGGACCACACGAATGCATCATAAAAGACAGGATAGTTATCTCCAGTCTCTACGCCAGTGGTCTCATTTGCCCATGTAGGGAAGATGTGAGGCATCAGTGTTACATTCAGACTGCTTCATAACTAGTTAGAGGTTCCTCACAGGGACTTTAATCTCTCACAAACCTCCTAAATTTTGTGTAAATGCAATAGGACTTAATTTCTGGAATTTCCCTTTAATGTCTCAAATGTTTCTGCTGCTATGTTTGACTGTCCTGTTGACCAAGTCTCTGAAGTGTGTATGTGCAATCTGTATGCATGTGTATGGCTGCATGTGTGCTTCTGCCTTTGAGTTACTGTGACAGGAAACTGTGCGGTCATTGTACGTCAATGGAAAATAACATTGCAGTAATTTTTATTCCATAATTAGCCATTCTGTTCAGGAAACATTCCAAAAGCTGGACCTGTGTCCCTGTGTCCCTGTGTGGCAAGTGCCTAGGCGTAATAGTTTCCACTTAGATTGTGTTTGAGCCCACATCATTCACATACAGTATATACATTGTCTTTCTCCACAAAGAAGAGGGGGTCTCTGTCATTCACAGAAGTCATTGTTGTATCATGCTCACAGCTCTGTTGTTCGATCTTCTGAGCAGCTCCGCGGCCTCCAGCTGGTAGCTGCTTAAATGATTTCACTGTTCACCAAAGTTAGCGAGAATTATTGTATTGTGTCGTGACTCAGTGTAATGGAAACCCATTGTCAGATCCCACCGGGAGCACTCACAGCAGAAGAGACTGCAGCTCTCAGGAAGTCTGTGGTGAGCGGCCCTCAGCCTCCCCATTTATGTCTAAGTGACAGATGGAACAGAGCAGGAGAGCCTGGCATGTTTAAACAACAGATTCCATTGTAGTATATTCAAGATAAATGTCATAACTGGTGTGCAGTGTGTACTCGCAACACTTCCTTTCTCTGTCAGCTCATGGAGTAGCAGGAAGTCAGCTGAGTTATGGGATGTTCTCGTGTGAACGAGGGCAGAGATGACGCCAACGATTAAAATACTGAGTCGAGTTTGGAAGAAATATGGATCGGAAGAGCCCGCGGGACAACAGAACTCTGTTTCAGTGGATTTGTTTATCGAACTTTTGTCATTAGACTTTGCTGATTCTTTAAAAGTGAATAAAGGTTCGGTCTTGAGCGATGTGTGAGGGGACTTTTATCTTTTATTTTATGTGAGGGGACTTTTGAGGGGACTTTTATCTTTATTTTATTTTATTTTATTTACTTTTATTGTCTCTTTTATCTTGAAGTTATTAAATTTAAATTTTTCTGTTCATATAATGTATTTTACTTTTTTCCACAAGATCATTTTTAGGTAGATTGTGCATTTTAAAATTTTATTTCATTCTAAAAAATTCTGAAGTGCTCTGCCAGCAGTACACCTCTGTTTGTGTCTTGTGCATACATACAGCCAGTACATGACTATCCCCTTAGAGTTTTTAGTAAGGTTCGGTATGTTTTTAACATGTAATTTCACTGTGGATCCATAGAGTAGGACTGTAACTGACCCTAAGCAGAGATCTGCCTCACACGATGCAGCCAGAGGTAATTTTCAATTACTAGTGCAGAGCAATGTGTTGTCCAAACATTTTTAAAGTAATGTTAACATCTGCTGCAATGACACGTTTCAGGAAGGTGCGTGAAAAAAAAAATTGACTTAAGCTGCCACCGCCAATGACAAAGTTATAGCCTATGCAAGCAAATGTATGTGCATTGGCAAGAACAAGAGAATAATATCCTCATTCTGCATTTCTAACTACTTTAAAGGACACACATGCTTGGTAAGCTAGGAACTGTGTATTTCTCATTGTTGTAACAAACAATCTGTAAAAGGGCTTTTAACAGCAAAGAAAGAAATGGAGGTGGTAAAGCTAACTGTGTTGCAGACTTTTGGAATAAGCCTTTATTCTCTTCTTGTCAAATCTGATATATTTTAGGGCTGGACGCCAGTCAGCTGTTGGGGCACTAATCTGATAGGCTCAAGGGGAAGAGAGCAGGACAAGCAACATAGTTTGCTGACTGCTGAAAAGTTAGAGGCTGTGATGAAAGGTCACAATATCACATTTTGACACACGTGCACACATTTGTGCTATTGTTGCTTGAGCAACAGCCCTTCTGCCCTCCATGGCAGAGCTGCCCCTCTGCCCCTGAAAGAGGGTTTTTTGTTGTTGTTTTTTTTTTGGCATATTGATATGAAATTCGAATAGCCTGTTTTTTGTAAAGTTAGACCAAATTAAATTGCCATATCATCCTAACTTTAATTTATTTATGACACGGTTCATCACCTTAGTAATGCCCTTTGTCCCCTGTCACATTACTCACGTGTGACAACATTGACATAATAATTAAATGCTAAATGTGCAAAGGGATCGCAAAACAAACAGCATTTTTTGTTTGTCAGTGTCACTCATGTCTGCGGCTGCTTGTTGGTGATGGCTCCTCTGGATAAGTCTTTTGAAGGTGTGGACTGTGGAGATGGTTAATGTTAATGAAAAGTGTAACTTTCTGTAGAGATGCGACCAGTGTTACACCTGAATTGGCAGCTGTCAGATTTAATGACCAGACAGGGCTGTCAAAACTTTCTACTGATAGTTGTTGCTTTTCATGGGAGTATTATCCAATAATAGGTCAGGAACATTTT
>JAQLOL010000020.1:9212324-9231212 GCA_029783665.1 Naso thynnoides | reverse complement strand
ACCAAAGGGACTGTGATTTATCTGAAAGGGGTTAATAGAGACCGATTCAGAGAAAAAGAGATATTTTTGTCATGTGCAATAGAATTCAGCCTTCAGAGCTAGTTTTCAAGCCTGTGTGCTCACTGTTTTGGAACAAAACTCTCCACTCCTCCTCATCTCTTACTTAAATTGTCAGTAGTTTGGTGATGAATTTCTGTAAAGCGAATGCTCCTTTAGAGTCAAACTGAAAGTAAAAGTCAGAAAGAAGAAATAAGTAGATGTTTCTGTTGTGGGGCCAAAATTGTCATCACGAAAGGAGAAATATGTTTTTATTTTTTGCAGTGATAGTGCTCTCCACCAAAGTGCATTATCAGCATAGATGCATACAAAAGACCGTCCATTATGTTACTTCAATTCCAGCCACTTCGTGGGCCTATCAGAGACATTGAGGTGAACAGCCTGTTTGATGCTTTCAAATATGATGAATAAAAAAAACCATCATCTTCAAATTGCAGACACATGAAACGTCTTTGTTTCTTTTCATCTCACAGCCCAGATTTTATTCATGTTGAATATACTTTTTTGTCAAACCACATATGAGTCGACAACAGATTTCAAAGTTACATCACGCTTGTCAACATGCCGACAACATTACAGATTAACCTGCAAACAGATGGAAAGTCAGACCTTCAGCTCAGAAGAATGTTCTTGTCACAGCCACATGGCATCAAGGTCTCCTCGGGAATGTCACAGGGCTCTCAACCATCAACTGCTCAGTGCTGGTCAGCATGACTTGAGGACACGCGCACAGACAGACTGACCATGTAAGGCTCTGGTGCCAGCATGGATCATGACTCAGTGTTGTATCTGGGGCTTCCAGCCTCTAGAATGATCATGAAGACACCTGTTTCCTGGATCATTTACGTTAGTTGTTCCCAGACCTTTAGTCTTGTGACCCCGCTGGACAAATGTTCACTTGAGACATCTCATCAAGAGTGATTACACTGCCTCAGCTTCCTTCATTAAATCATATTTAGAGGCCTGAAAAGTAAACTGCTTTCTTTAAAAGCCTTTGCACTCTGTTTCTGTTTTTTTTTTTTTTTTTTTTTTTTTTTGGAATGCGTATTTTAAATCCGTAATCCAAAAAAAGCAAAACAAAAACCCTGCTACACACAGAAACCTTGCACACTGAATCTGATGCGTTTATCTTTCTATGCATTGCAGAAATTTGCGTACAAGACAAAATGTAGCCGTCAAGCAGTAAGGATGATTTTGTGGTTCTGTCAATTCTTGAAAAAGGAAAAAGCAAATACTGGGTTCATCAAATTCTAAAAAAACAAGACAAGAGCAAAGAGACTTCCACCTGCTGATAAAGGAGTGGCAGAGTTATACCGATCGCTTTCAGGTGTATTTTAGGATGTCAGTGGTTCAGTTTGATACGCTGCTAGCTATACTCGAACCACACATTGAAAAGAAGACCACCAATGTGGCTGGCAGCATGTTTGAGGTAGGGACACACACAGAAACTCTCTCTCTCTCTCTCTCTCTCTCTCTCTCTCCCCCCTTTCTCAAACAACCCTTAAAATTTTTTGCACAGATCCCCCCAAAAAAAGCAGAAAATTGAACCTGTTCCGAAAAATGACCAACAGCAGTTTTGGAGTCATTTGTAAATATGATTGACACTGCACAAGATTGTATTTCATTTAAAATGTGCGTTCATTTCAGACGAAAAAAACAGACTCAGCGTGCTAAGACCTTTACTGTTCATCATCTTTGTATGTTACTTAACGTAAGTAGTTGAAAGTATCTCAACATTTTGTAAAGAATTAAATTAAGAATTCAGTAAAGTCCAGCAGCAGCAGTGCTTATATTACTCTCTAAATACTTTGATGTACTCAAGCCCATTGGTCTCCTTCGTCACACTGGGTTTCCATATGTGACAAATGTATATATTTTTAAGAAAGACTCAGCAAATGTCTAGAACAGCTGGGCATTGCAGGTTAGCTATCATTTTTTCAAGAGTGAATGATGGGTCTGTTTTCAGCAAATTTAGTGCTCCAGGAAGCTTGATGGCAGCAAAATGATGTATGTGGGCTTGAATCAAACAAACTACAAAGCCCACGTTTGTGGTAATGCAGGAACATGCCAGCCATGTGTTTTTAATAGGTTTGGACAACAATAAAAGCTTATTAGAAGCAAAAAAAAGCTGGATGAAGCAGCAATTTATAGTTGTTTTTGGTCTTTAAATTATGAATAATATTACCCGATTTATCCTTTAATCTGTTATGCATGAAATCTTCCCCATGTGTTTACAATTTAGCAATATTTGAAATGTGTAAACTGAGTTGAGGTGGCGACTTCCCTGAAGGTTTTCATATTGACCGCCATTGTCCTGATGGTCAAGCAGGAATTTGGAGCTCCCTGAGAAGCTTTGTGTCAGATGTCGAGCATTAAGGATTAACTCTACAAAGAGAAGCAACAGATTGTTTTTGCCATTTATGGAACCCGACATAGTGAGTACAGCATCAGCGGATAGAATGACTTATTTAGCAGCTATTCTGTGACGGCCTCAATGCACTGAAATAAAACATCAGGAATGTAAAGTATGTGTGCTTACTAACTCATCCGCTGTCCCATTGTCCTTGGGAAATATTTTGTGCTTTTAGCTTTTTGTTTATTGGAGTCTGTAAGTCATGGAATTGGAATTGCAATAATAATCCCACGACGTTCTTCCACCTACATTGTAATTACGGTTCAAGGACAATGACTAATGGAACGCAAGAAAGCAAGCTCCTTGAATTAATTGTTCGGAGACAGAATGGCATTTTGCATGCAACCCTTTCCATTCAATTGTGTCACACTCGTTCTCTTTTGTTTCCTGCCACCGTGAGGAGGAATTTGCTGTTGTTAGAGGAAATGCAGCCACAAGGCTGAGCATTTACCCATGCAACAATTTGGTGTCCGGCCAAAGCTTCGTAATGAGGAAGAGATTTTCATGAAGCCAAGTTCCTCATCATTCTTCCCATAGTTTGTCAGAGGAATACACTTTTTCCTTTAGTTTATATGCTGTTCATCTCTCCCTCCATCTGCGTAATCCTCCCAGATTGGGACCATTACATCACTGGGTGATAACAACATGAGAGCCACCGGCTTCTTGGGGAAAATTCTAAATAGATTGGGCCACAAATCAAAACAAAGTTTAAGGGATTTTAAAAGGTTTTGCAGTGATGTGCAAATAGATTATCTCTGTCAGATCTTTTTTCCATTATGGTGCATGAGAACATTTGGTCCTGCTTTTCGATGCTTATAGCAAAAGGATAGAGCTGATCTTCCTCTAACCCTGAGAAAAAGGTCATCTAGGGTCCTTGTGAATTCAAAAAACCTCCCAAAGTTATCTATAGAGGCTTAATGACAGAAAAAAAACTCTTCTGCTGCATCTGTTTCATTTAAGTGTCAGTCAGGCTGAAGTTTGATTTGTTTATATTGAAGCTTTTTAAACACATATGGTTAAATCGTCAGTTGTGCAATTGTGCAATTGAGTTTCTCATTTTCATTTTGTAATCCAGTGCATAATGCAATGGGCAGATTCCTCGAATCATCCAGCAGGGGCTCTTTGATGTGTGTGGACACACTAATGGGTTAAGTTGGTGTTTGTGATTTGTCACAGATTTAAGCCATGGCCTGAACTCATCAAGTAGAGCCATGTTTATCCCAGGTTTAGCCATCTGAACGGAGAGCTTAGCTGCAAAGAAATGATGAATCACCGATAGAGAGGACGGGGCAATAATATGTCAAATCAATCATTTGTGACGGATGTTTCGTTCATAAAGTTTGGCTCTGTGTTTTCCTGCATTTTGGTCCTGTGATCAGTACACTGGGATCGTTTGTCCATGAGACCCTTGTCAACAAAAATAGGGGAATTTTTGGACTTGTTCAATGTCCACACTGATGAGCCACCACCAACAACAGGCCCAGTCTGGCATCTGGCAAAGTGTGTTTTCATAGTTTGTTGTTTGGACATATTTTTGGCCTCCCCCTTGAGGCGTTTCCTGTTTGTCAAGAAAATGGATTAAGAGTCTTTTGTATTTTGTGTATATTGTTGGTAAGAATCTTTCTTGGGAGCTGTGACTTTGAAAATGTCTTTGATTCCTTGATACCTTGTCTTTAAAATGTGGTTTCATGTTGACAAGTGCTTGTTTGAAACATTTTATTTAATTTTATCCTACTGAGACTTAGATTGTAGATTTTTCTTTTTTTACATTTAATGGTGGGAATAATCATAAAGTAGACTACATAGTTTTAACTGTCAGCAGTAAGCCTATCACACATTGCAGAGAAGTTTTTTGTGTTACATTGTTCAAATGTAATGTAGATACAGAATATTCAGCTGTTTTTATCGATATGTAGTATCATTTTCCATGCTGGTTCCATATGAACCTTTTGATGGACTCATAACAAGCACAAATTTGCAATAGCTGTGACTAGCGGCTATGAGTAATGGAGGGGGCGGAGCTAAAGTGTAGGGGCGGGGCAAGCCATGACCAATTAAAGTGTGTGCGTGGTGTTCTACAAATTTTGACCATTTTACATGAATCCATTCAGAAGTTATGCACGTTTTTGTTACAGGCCACTCCAGCTGCCACGCCCCGCTTCTGACAGTTGCCCTTAACAGTTAATCAGCTGTCCTTGTCTCATGACCACCCTTTCCACTAAATCTTGTGCAAGTCTGTGAATCCATTTGGAAGTTATGCACCTTTTTGGCAATAAACGAAAACTGTGGCCCCCACAGAGTTGGGAATTTCTGTGGACCAGGTGACCTATAGAGCTACTGGTTGCAGGTAAAAATAAAGCTTACCACAGATCCATGGCTTCACTCGTTGCACTGACTAGTTCTGAGGATGGGGACATGTTGTGGACAACATAGCTGTAGAAACAGTTTGCATGTTGTTCTATTTTGTGTTAGATTCAGACAGAAACCAAAGTAAAAATGTTTTATATACAGTAGAAAAGGACAGACTATGTTTGCCCTTCAACTGCTTCCCGTTATTAATCATTTGCATTTGGTTGGACTGTTGCTAAGAAGACTACTCTCTGACACTCCTCTCTTTGGCACTCATTTATTTGAAATAAATGACTACCTGTCTCCTTGTCTCATGGTGTCACTATTGGTGTAGAGGCACAGTGAGTGTGTCAGGTGTTTTACACCATGCATGGAAATGCTGTTTGGACAGATGACCACATGCCCTGAGCAGGGGGCTGAAGATAGTTGTGTGACACAAAATGAACAGCCTTTGTTCAGCACTCACAAAGGCATTCACCATCAAGCACGGCCCTGAACTGCGACTCCAAAGTGTGTAGTTACTCTTATCATTGGCATGAAGTCAGCTCTCTTGTATGTGTGGCTCAGCAGCTGTTGATTCAACATGTCAGGCTCTGACTCGGTCTGAGTGTATGCACGTGCATGCTTGTCTGATTATATGCCTTCATTGCTGTGTGAGTGTGAGCTCACTTTGAACCGCTACATGCGTCCTCTTGACCTCGAGGTTGAACTTTGTGGCCTTGCCCCTGTAAGGCAGAATGCTGGGTATACTTTGCCCCTCATGCTTACCATAATGAACACACTTGAAGTGGCATGTTCATGAGTCACATTTATTCAAGGGTCCAAGCGTCTTTATCAGTATTCTGTGTCAGACATACAGCTGTGTCTGAACTGCTATGATTAGATCTGACGTGTGGTAGGTTCACTTTGGTAAACTTTCTTTTGTAGCTGCAAAATAGGTATGACACCTCAGTTTTCCAGCCACTCTTTCCCTGCAAATGACATCACTGTTTTAAGTTATAGTCTAAAATTAGAAATGTGTAGCAGAACAGGCAGCATTTTCAGCATTTCCCTTTGAAGTCTCTTAAGACCATATTCATATCAAACGTTACATTTTCATCTTAGGTAGAATCACAATATTGACATCTTGAGGCAAGACCTCTGACTAGCTCTCCCACTTTGTTTAAATAATACAAAGTTAAAAGTATAAAGTGCAGACCTTAATAACATTATTTTAAGATAGCTGCTTTTTATTGTGCTGTTGCAAATTACACTTGGACTAGACTGAGGATTTGTTGATTTTAATGATTTACCTGTAATAATCCAAGTTGAGGTCTTTGTGTTTGTTCTGTGATGTAAAATTACGTTAAAAACATTTCCTCTAACCCAGGCCAGACCATGTTCCCTTCTGGGTGGAAAGGCATTCATTGTTCTAAAAATCATTTCTTTTTAAATCCTTCTTATCTCAGGCAACACATTTAGAGGGTTTCTCCAAGGTTTTTCTTTTTCTTTTTGGGGGAGGGGGGGGATTGCTGTCATTGGTTAAATCACAGTAAAACTACAGACAGGGGGTGTGTCATGCAATAAAGGCCCGTACTTGTAATAAAACTGGGGATGTGTCTTAACCTCCCAGACACCACATGCCTTCATTCCTAAAAGCCAGTTAGCATTATTTCACTTGTAATCACCAGGAAGACATTCAGAGAGGTGGCTAGAACTTTAATTAGCACTGAGCATTGTAGGCTATCACATTTCCAATAGTAATAAATACAAATTGGGTAAAAACTTTTAAGAATCCAACTGCACAAAGACCAAAGTGTTGGTAGAAAATAACAATGATCAGAGAGGCACATCGCCTGTGTTGTGTGGAATGCTAAACAGTTTTCATCCAGCAGCAGTGGAGCAGACTGCAGTATACATTAGCTTTAATGGTGCAGAATCTTCAAGAACTGCAGAGGAAGGGAGGCTTTGGATCAAGGCTACTAGAATTCCAACAATGTTCCAGTTCAGACCTACCACCAGGATGTTTTCTGTGTTTGTGAGTGTGTGTGTATTGCTGGCATGGACTGCTGAAATGGAACGATGTTAGACCAAGTGGTAACCGTGGAATTTTCTCTTCATCTGCTTTAAGCTTTCCTAAACCACCGCTGATGCTGCCAAAGACACCATCTCTAGATGATAACAAAGACTAACCAGCTGTTCGAAATCTTCTCCCTTAAATTTAAGCGAGCTCCTGCAGCACGCCGACACACAGACAGACACGTATACACATATACACACAACCTGAGGCCCAAAATATTCAAACCCTTATAAGGTAAAATCGCAGGTCGGTCTAGAGTGAATCTGTTTTGCAGCGTCCTGGGCGAACTTTGGTATTTGCGGCTGGGAAAGGCATCAAGTATGCAGAAAGGACATCCTTCAGTGTTTGTTTTTTCTGCTTCCCTGTATGCATCCTGTGGTTCTGACTGACTGGCTGCTGGCATTACGTAAAAGCCAGACTCCGTGCTTATATATTTTTTCCACCTCAGTTTTTGGTAAATGATTCAGCAGAGCCTGACTAAATGAATGTTTTCAGAGCCTGGTTATGAGTATAAACAGCTTTCCATTTTTTTTGGCCTGAAGTGCTGATCGTTTCCAAATTTGCGGTCTGTCTATTTGTGCATGCTGCACATTTTAGGCGACGTGACATTTCATGCGAACATGTGCCATTTTTCTAAGCATTTGCAGATTCTGGTATGTATTTGATCCAGTATTGATTAATATGCATGTGCACGTGTGTGTTTTTTGTGTGTGTGTGTGTTTGATTGTGCGTGTGTGTGTGTGCATACCTAAGCTTACAGCTATGTACTTAATCATGTCCACCTATGTTCATTCTGTAAAACCTGATAGAAATGGCGACTCAAGCCACAGCTATCCCACAATGCCCCCCTCTCCTTTTTTTATCACTAGCTAGTAATTATGTGCTCCAGTGAGAGGCATGCACCTTACACGCACAAACACAAACAAACACACACACACACACACACACACACACAGACAGGGATACACACTCACCTTGATTAGCAAACCTAATGGATGGCTTTGCTTTGTATTCCAAGAACATTCCATAACGCAGAGGGCCATATAATTGCTTTCTACCATCAGAACTGTGGCAAGCATTAGCGCACAGCCACTGCCACCTCCCACTCTTCATCCTCCTCCTCATCCTCCCCCATCTGCTCTTCCTCTGCGTCCAAATCTACCTGCACCTCCTATCTAAAGCTGCTTCTTCTCATCCTTCCCCTCATTTTCCTTTCGTAGGCATAAATCAAATCATTCTCAGATGTAACATAAACATGCCAGATAAGCTTTATTTTTGGGGGGGGATGCTATAATTCATTGCATCTAATTCTTGCATGTATTGTAAAAAATGGTTGTTTGTTATATCAAACTACAGAATCATCATCTTACTCTGCAGCTCTGTGCAGTTTTTACTGGAGGCTGTACAGTTAAGTCTCATAAACCCTCCATATGAAACTGTAGTCCACATTTTCTAGTAAACAACTTTTGGCAAGCTAACTTGGTTTTGATTTTGCTGTCTATTCAGCATGACACAGCAGCGAGTTGAAATATGCTGAAAATTCTAGCATTTAGCAAACTGAGAGTCTATATGTTCATGGAGATGAAAAATGCTCATAATAAACAGCTAATTAATTATAAACAGCCAATTTTTGACTTATGTTGGCAGAAAAAAATTATCCAAGATCAGAGTTAAGATGCTCTGCCAGATATATAGGTACACATTTGTTTGCTAACAGGTCAATTTTACCCAACAGCTAAGCAGCAATCATGGCATAAGTCTGATTCTGTGAGTTTGTTTTGTTGTTTTGTATAAAAAATGACTTACAGTTGAGAGTGACACTTTCTGTCATCTAATATGAATAACAAAACAGTGTGTCAATATGAAAGGCGTTACATGTAGTTATGACCTCGCAGACCATCTGAATCTCCTGCAGTTCTCAGCTTTATGGGTTCATTAATTGATCTTTGTGTTACAATTCCTGAAGATTCAGCAATATACGTACCTGAGTGGGGTTGTTCTTGGAGATGACCACCATATGAAGCCACCAGTACGCCACATCATCAGTTGTGAACTTTGACGTCCTTGGGTGTTCCGGCCTTTTATCACAAGACACTCTCAGTCGAGGCAGGCCCACCCAGGTAAATCAGGTCTGGGTTTGTCATCTGTGGTTGGCTTCTTGGTGGCCACTTGGAGCCATTTGGAAGTTAGTCAACATCCAGGTATTTTCTTTTTATGCTTCAGTCCTGTTTAGCAGACTGTAAATTGTGGACTGACTGGGAAAAGAAGGCACAGTTTTGAGGGGAAGAAGGACAGAGATGAGGGGTGTGTCAGGGATAAAATTTGGTAAATGGAACTTCATCTCAACCACAAACCCACCGGGCTACGTGTACCCTGTATTTATAGAAAGCTTTAACTCAGGTTGTCTTAGGTTCAGTAGGAATATGAGATTGCGAACTTGCGACTTGAATTATCACATTAGGACACAACATCATATTCACTCATTAAAACAAGTAGCTTGTTATTCATTTTTATTCTTGCATCAGCCTATCTGTCACAAAATAGGAATATTTTATGTTCTACAGTTGCAGGAGTTGTGGTTGTGTGGTTTGAAATGGTGCTGTAAATCAACAGTAATATACTGTACTGATACAGTAGCTTGGTGCATTCTGACAAATAAAGGAGGGGAATAGAAAAAGACATACTGTTCAGATATTGTAACCACTTGTCACTATGTGCATACAGAACAATGAATATGAACATGAAACAGTGTGTTTTGTATATGATTTGGTTTCAGTTAACTGTTAGATTTTTGTTAAATGTGTCATGCACTGTTTTAACCCATTAAAAGAAAGGTTTTAGTAGTCTTATTTCTGTGTTTTATAGAATCAGTAATATATCATATGAAGTTAAACTTTGCTTGGATTTGTAAGGTTATCAAGTTTGAGCTGGTGCATTTGCCTTATACATAAGTCTGATGCAACTCTAAAAAAGGTGCAAATAGATGAGTCTGAGTGTGTTTGGACTGTTGAGTATGTGTCTGCGCATGCATGTAGCATACACAGTATAAACATACTGCTCAGATGAGACTGAACCATGCAGATGCTCTCACTCTTTTGAACCTACAGAACAAACTGCATGTTGAAATGAAATCAAGCCCATATAAGAAAACATGTTGTTTTCACTCAGTGCAGCCACAGTCAAGTTTGCACATAGTCATGCATTCTTTGTTAGCTTAACTTTCCATGTTGAAGCAAAGGCCTTGGCCGGGGGCTATTTTCCTACCAGCTTCGCTCACCCAATGAGGTCACACTATCCAGAATCCCGAGAATGTCAAGAATGGCAAGGTTTAAGAGCTTCTGAACAGCACTATATGTTATCAGATGGAATGGGGCTGGTTAAGAGGGGTGGTCGAAATGTGATCCACTTCTATAACACTAAATGAAGGAGGGGGGAGGGACTGACACGCTTCTTCACCTTACAGCTTCTTTGCTGATCTTTGGCCCTCCTATAGGGGATGCCAGGGCTTCACATCAACACTGCTTCATTTACACTTTTGTTTTAAATCTGATGTTGACACTTAAAAATTATGACATTACGCTGGCACCAAAACAGGATTGGCAACTGCACACTGAAATTGTCAGGCTCAAATTAAAAGTAGGGAGTGTCCTAACTTAACCCCAAAGTTGTAGATTAGAGCCACATACTTACGAGATAAAACACTGTCCGGAATTACACTCCAAGTCAACACGTCTTTCACTGTTCAGCTGTATGATTTCTAAGGTGAAATATGTCATTTGGACTTCAAAGCTGAACATTTGAATGAAGTTGCAGTTTAATCTCAGCTCACAGGTTTTTGTTTTCCTGTTACAAACAAAGTTACTTCTTGTTTTACAGCACACAGTGGGGCTGGAACCAATGATTATTGATTCATCTGCTGAGTACTCAATTGATTTATAGGGATGAAAACCAGAAAATTGTCTTATTTGCTTGCCTTTGCCATTAATTAGCTAATCATTTTAGCTGTACCTCGCAGCACACTGATATCCTTGTCCTTGATATACCTCTGTCAAGCATACCCCTCACGCACACACACACACACACACACACAAAGCAAATGTACCATCCTCATACCTGGCAGGCACACAGGTGATGCTGCAAATTCCAGAAGAGACACTCAGTGGACGGAATATTTTCATAATTCCTATTTTTCACATTGTTTAAACAATCCTGTGACTCTTTAGAAAGTCTAGACTTTCAGTTTATGTTTCATCTATTGAGTCAGACGTAGAATGATCAGTATGCAAGACAAAACACTGAAAAATAAGTCGCAGGAATTTCTGTCTTTAAAGGAAGTGTGCAACCTTGCATCACTAAAAGTTAACTAGTATCTCTGATGAATTGGGATTTTCATTGCTTTTGTTGCCTTTGAAAAATACTGTGACATGAAGGTTTATTGTCTGTAATGTCTATGCGCTAATACTTATAAAAACCTGCTCAGTTATTTCCTGAAAGATGAGATGTCCTGTTGTCCAGACGAGCAGAAAGGGTGGGGGGACCAGGCTCAGGCGTCTCTGTGTATTTTTTTGAGAGGGTTCAGGCGAAGATGCTTGCTATTCCCTCAAGTGTCTGGAAAGTGTGCCGTTTCCATTACAGTCTGTCTCGTTTCGCTGTAGCAGTGGCGATGTTTTTGCATGGAGGCCCGAGGGTGAGGGGCGAGCTCTGTGGCCTTGTGAGTCAGGGCCTCAGCAGTGCGAGGTGAGGGAGGGAGCGGCTGTGGCCCTCCTAGACACACACATGGGTTACATGTGCAGCTTCAAAGACATAGCTGGACGGACCTGTCTGCTGGCAGCCTGTTATCACTGACAGGAAAACAAGGGGGAGCTGCCAGGGACCGGTTTCAGACTGGTTAGCGAGATAATTGAAAAATGATAGTATTACTCTTTTGGCAGTGGGCAGACTATCATGCTACATGACATGCGTGAATGTTTCTTTTTTGAGGCCATTTTTTGTCACCCATATCCATATGCAGTTGTAGAGCTATATTTTGCCTACCTCAAGAAAATCTCCTTTCATCTGTGTATTTGGTCTCTGCTAACTCCTGGAGAAAGTATCTGACTTCAGCTGCCGAAATCCACGGACTCAAATCAGGTTATCATCAATTTAAAGGACAGATCTGTGCATTCAATGTCACAGAGATAGGTGTGTAAGTACAGGTATGCTGTGTCAGTGAGATTATTTATATATTATTATTTTTATTATTTACCCCCCTTGTGACGTCAGAGACAAGTGAAGTTCTCACCACAACCCTGGCCTGCACTTATTTCTTGCTTAATTGCTTTTAAATTACCTTCTTAAGTAGGAACTGAAGTCTGGAACTTGCAAGCTTAAGACAATCTGCTCTAAACCAGACACCAAATAGTATTAGCACGCCAGCAAAGAATAAAGATACTGGTGATCAGAGCTGTCATGCAAATAATATATGAGCCTGCATGCAGAAAACAAAAAACAAAAAAACAAAGTCACATTTAAAATTCACAGTAACAGCTACACTGTGCACACAGAGTTGACTCCCTGGAAACTTACCTGAAACAGTGGTTAATAAGTCTGCAGGACTTTTTTTTAAAGTAAAACTGATTCTGTCATCTTGGCCTCTCTCAGATTTGAGTGCTTCTCTGCGCACGAGGCCTGCTCAATTCTTCTAACACATCATCATGCAAATCTAGCTACCTCACTACTGAATCCCTGTGGAATGGTTAATTCCACATGGTTTTCTTCCATTTACTTGAAAATCGGATGGCTGGATCCAGTCCTGCTGGTTAACATTAACACCTGACCTCTTGTTTCATGCTGAAAGGAGGAAAAAAAAAATCTTTCTGGGAAAGCCCTTCATTAACGTTTATGGGAAACCTTTTGGCCCATCATTTTTTTCCCCTTTCAACATTAAAACCCATCGTTCCTTGCCTTCTTTTCCATACCAGTGACTCCCTTACATCTAACTTCACATGGCTGTTTTGGGAAATATCTCATAATGGGCAGTTAGTCTGCACTTTGCCTGGCAAACTGATTTTTTTCCCCTTTGGGAACACATCCATTGCATTCTTTGGAAATCGTGGGTGTAACTGTGTGGTATGATGGTGTTTTCTTTCTTGCTGTGCTGTGTTTCCATGCTGTTTTCAGTATTCTGGACAGAGCAAGGAGGAACAACTGCTGGAACACCTCAACAATGAAAAGAATGCAGATATGAGAGGGCATAAACAGATTTTTTTGAAAAAAAATCTGGACAATATGCGTGGCATCCAAAGTTGGGCAGATCTGCAGTTATACCTCATAGCCAAATAGGGTTTGCTTATTTCACAGATGTCCAGAATGCTATAACAGTACTGTAGTATATGGGGAGGAATTTTTAAGAGGAACACTATACTCATATGCAGTGAGGTCAAAATTCTCTGACTCTGACTCCTCATATCCTCCCTCTTTACTTGTGTGGCTTTCCTGACCTTTTAGCCGGGGGTTCCTTTTTCTCTGAGCAAGTCAACACCATACACTAAGAGGACTCCCTGCGTGGGAGGGAAGAGAGAGAGAGAGAGAGAGAGAGAGAGAGAGAGGGGGAAGCCTTCATCAAGGCCTTTTGATGTGACTCACCCAAAACTCTCCGCCTCTTTTCTCGAACTTTCTTGTAGCTCTGTGCTCCGTGCTTTGCACTGCCCCTTTAAAGCTGCAAATCTTTCCCATCCTCCCAAAAAGGCCATGGTAGGTCAGACTGCAGGCCACATAAATCCAGACAAACCTCTGCAGAATGTGTTTGGTTGGACACTCCGTTCTGTGGCACACCTTTGGGCCTCACAAATGTTGAAACAGCTTAGATATGTGGGAGCTCTGGGTATTTTTACTTTGGCTTTCCAGGGGCCTCAACCCTTGGAACAAAAACAAACACAATGGGGATTCCTACTCAAATCATCTCAATCGCATCATTTTTTAGTGCACGTGAGACAGGCGCCAAAACTTGATTCTGACAGGGTAATAACAGTCAGTAAACCACAGCGCTCGGAAAGCTTGACAGGTTATGGGATATGACTGCTGGTGACAGTTGTCAGGCATTCCACTTTCCATCCAACTTTTAATTCCCTTTTCAATCCTAAGTTATATGTTCTTTCACAAAACCTTCCCGGCAGATGTCAGCTAAGGCATATTACCATCTTACATCAGTTCATCTGTTTCTGAATGCCTTTCAGTTCTGTCAAATTTAATTGTTCAAAAGAGTCTCTGTCTTTCCACATCATTAAAGGACCATATCACTGTGTTTACAATTTGACCTCCTTTAAAGGGCTGTGTTCAAACAATTTTCAGATTTTGGGATGTAATACTAAAGTTGGCTTGGCCTGAATTTGACCCAGCTTGGTACCACTGATATCAAACTGTTCTGTTACTTAGTGTTTTATCTACCCGGGTTAGATATCTCCATTTAAGGTGTCTGTCAACACAATAATACAATATAGTGGAATTTTGTTTCTGGGACTAAGAGCATTAGAAACTGAAAATTACAACAGCAGCTTGCTTTATGTAATCTACTAAGTATGCTTTTTAAGGGATTTGTTAGTAGACAGTCTCTGGATTATCTACCAATTTTGCTGACTGCTTGTACAGTAATAGACTTTGAATGTTTGGCTATCTTTTTAAGACATCTTCTGGTTTTTTTCTCATAACCTAATCATGATATTCATTTAAAGAAACCAAGGCAGACTTTTTGGTCAGTATGGTAGAATGCACAACACAGGTATAATACAATCAATTCTGCTCACAGATTTTCATCTTTTTTGGAACATGGTGGAATCTAGTGGACGGTTTGGATGGTCTGGCATGGCATATGTTGGGGATGAGTTCCTAGTTATGATGTAAAGTAAACAGGATTTGCTGCAAATGGACTGAAATGTGGAAAACCACTGTTTTCCTTAAAATAATGCAGACGCTAGTACTGGATGACCCTGTGCTCACACACAGACTTTATATTTATGCTGCAGCAAATGGAGTGACTGACATACACAGTGTGCTCACCTTGAACTCCCATCCTCGTCGCCGTTAAGTAGAGATGTGGGTGGTCTGGTGTCTGTATGTCCAGGTAGGCCAAAGGTAATGGCGAACAGTGTTTCACCACACAAGTTTCCTTTGAGGAAAAAAAAGAGGGAGAAAAAAAGCCATTAAGCTGCAACTCTCTGTGTACTCAGTGCTCTCTCCTTGCCATAATGTTAAATTATGACAGATTTGGCTATTAGTGCTTTATTGCTCTGGATAATAACATCAGGTAAATGGCTTAAGCGTAAATCTCAGATTATCAGCGAAGTGCCCGGGAGCTTTATAGCTCTTCTTGAAATGTCGGAGGAGAGTGGAGCGACCTTTAACCGAGCAAGCACTCAGTGCGTATGCTAGGCTTCCAATCTGTGGAATATTTCACTTCTTTTCCAATTGATGTCATACAACACAGGAAATCTTGGTCGTAAATGAATTTTATTAGTGCTGCTTGTCATTGGTATTGAGCAGAGTGACCTGGAGGGCATGCAAACTGTTCGTCTTGAGTACAAACAACCATTGCTGACAACCATCCAGCCTGCATGGCAACAGTGCAATTCAGCGGAAATTCTTGCATGTAAAAGTTATGAGTAATAAATCAAGCTTAATTTTTTTGTAGTACAGTGATGTTACCTATTCCCACTACACCCCCCCCCCCCCCAGCCACCCACCCACCCCAAAACCAAGGGAAGCCAGCTCGGGAAAGGTGAACAGTATTTCTCCATGAGGTAGGTGAGTTTATTGGCTTTTCCCTCTGTTTGGGTATAGAGGTCCAGTCTCTGGGGTCAAACCCAATAAACACGGAGGAGTTGGTGCCAAGTGGAGATGTATTTATTGAAGCTCACTCTGTTTTGCCCCACGGGGGAGGCTCACATCCATTCCTAACCAACAGCCTCCATCCTCCTGCTTTCCAGCAGTTCCTAGCCTGCAGCTCTTCTGTGTTTGTGGAGCCATCACAGTAAGAGGTAGGCAGTGGACACATTCTTTACAGCTCTGCTGATTGGAGCGAGCACTTTATTTGCTCTGGGTCGGACTTTGGACCTGTCAAACAGAGTCATATTTCTGTTTATTTAGCAGCACTCAGCTCTGCTTGGGTGTCTCTCTATGTGAGTGTGTACTGTGACCGGCAAGGTGTTACAGTACAAGATGTCACATTTTTCACTCTACCTTTCTTGACTTTTTTTTTTTTTTTTGGGGGGGGGGGGGCTTTTTCTCTCCCTTGACTACATACAGTATCAGTGCATAGGGCCGTCTCTCCTGATAACAGCTGATTTCCGAGGTTAAGAGTGTTATCTGAGAGAGATTCTACAAGCCTTATTCATCAGCTGTACTCCATAATCTGTCATCATCTCTAAGAACCCTTGTAGTTACAATGTGTATCAGTAAAACTGCAAGTCTTTAAAAACATGAAGGAGGTTTTATGATCGTCTTAACTCTAAAATGCATTTGGAAAATGAGATCTGGATCTTGGAGCTTCAGTTCTGTGGAGATTGATAGAGAATTTGTTTTCCAGAACATCCCTTTAACAGAAGGGAGAAAATAATATTTTTTTTTCCTGGTTAGAGTGTCTTTTTCATCATCATCCCAGGACCCAAATTTAGACCCTGTTCATTGCAAGATTTGTGATGAAATGTAATTTTAGCAGTCTTTTATTCACTTTTCTACCTAAAATAATAAGGGGGTGGATAATGAAAGGCACTAGAACATTATTAGAAAACTAATCACGAAGAAGTCTTCATTTCTGTTAAAACAGTCTCTACACAGCCAGTCATCCACACTTTTATGTGTAATTATAAGAGGAGCATAGCAGCCTTTCACAGCTCTCCAAAATGCAATTACCTCTCACACACAGCATAAGCTTTCACAAAGCTGAAGACACCCCATTAAACAATCACCGGCACAATGCCTGGCCTCTTTAATTTGTTTCTCACTCTCTTTTCAAATGAGTTGTGTAATCTTCCTCTTGTCTCTATCTCCCACCAGTCAGACGGCAGTAAATGTGTCCAAGCAGGGCTAAAGTGTGGCATTTTCCTCCTTGGAGCCCTGATATCCTGGGAGCCCCAAGTGAAAGCAGTCTGGCAGTGCAGTAGGTTTGGCTGAAACAGCTCTTTTGCTAAGGCAGACTGCCAGATCCTTGTGGTTGATGTGGTGCAAGCATATTCAGACCGGCTACTGTTAACTGTGCACGCCTTTACATTGACCTACTTCTCAACATTTATGTAATCCTAAAGCTGTTGGGAAGATGGGGGTGGGGTAAGTTGACATGGCTTGGTTAACCACAGGTATGTTCCAACATACACTAAGGATTTGTTTGTATAAGGCAAGGACAGGCCATGGAGGGTTTGTTTTCTTTTGGCTGTGACTAAATGAGTTGTTGTCATTTCATACTTTTATTACAGGCTGTGACAGTGCTAACCCCTGCAGTTAGTTCCCTTCAGGAATGTACCGTTTGACCACCATGACAGCATCAAACCGGGCCTATTTTTCCATGTACGCACCCGCCTGTGTGACTCATGTATGCAAGCTTTGTATGGAAAAATAATCATTAAGTACTGATGTCTGATAAAAGATTTTTTTTTTTCAGTTTTTGTGTGTGCATCCTCTTTGTGCTTTGTGTGCATGCATGTACGTGTGTGCCTGTATGTGTACAATAGCTCTGTCAGAATCCCATTACAGCTTCTGTAGATCTACTCTTTCATGGCTACAATTTATTTGAGCCTTCAGGCACTCTCTGAAACGGCTACCTGTGCCAAACTTTTGACAAATCGATAATCGAGCCATTAATAGTAGTTACCTGAAAGGTTCAGACAGCTTTATCCACATAGTTGCTGCATAGCCCATGAAATCTGTGCATTTATTTTAAATTCCACTTGGTCGATTGCCCTGAAAAGCGGTAATTATTCCCATTCTGTATTTCACTGCTCTTTGAACTTTCCTCCGCATCAGGCCTCTGCTATCTGTTCCGATCATCATCTGTGTCCTGGATGTTCAGCCAAAGCTTAGCTATGACGCACAAGACTCAGTCTTCAAACTTGTGCCCATATGTCAATACAAACAGGTCTCCTTTTTTTATTGTTTTTAAGCACAGCACTTTGAATCAGTCATCTGCAACTACTGACCATTCGCTGATGGTTTTTTGAGTCCGTCAGGTTTTAAAAGAAGTCTGGAAGCTGCACCAGTTATTATGATTATTTATTTGTAAAATTTAAGCTCTCACAAACTTACTGTACTGTGTGCTCAACATGAGGTATGTTAATAATTTCATTGACTTTTAAACAAAGGTTTATACTTAGAGTAGTCGAGTTGTCTATAAGTAAGTAAGCACTCAGAAAACTATTACAATAAAGAAATTGTATTTTTGATACCAACTTTGGGCTGTACTTTAGTATATTAGAAAAAAATTTAGTATATTAGTATATTGAACTTGCCATGCATACTATTACATCTCAGAAGCATCTGTTAACCCAAGGGATTCCAAGCTTTGCCAAGCCAAGGACCCCCATGTAGCATTAGCCTCTGGCAAGGACAACCCTTTTGCCAAATTTCTTAAAGGGCAACTCTGCCAATTTTCAACCTTATTTCTATCCATCGGAATTAGGGATATAATGTGAAAATTTTTTGCGAACATTTTTTTTCAATGATCTCTGTGTCTCTGGGAAACAACTTCAAAATCTCTTGTTCTTCCTGGAACCAGTGACATCACTGGAAGTACAAACTTTTAACTTCGCCTATCCCCTCACAATCCGGGTGAGCCAGCATCATGTTTGGTTTAAGAGGATTTTGTGGCTCTGGTGGACTAAAAACCTCCTGTCACTGAAAACTATGCAGTATTTAATAAATGTTCCAATGCAACAGATAGCAACCTTGGAGACCCGGCAAGTACTGTTCCTTTGTGATTCAATGCATCCTGGTACTTGTAGGCACTGCAAGAACAGTTGTGTGAGCAGGACAACTCTGAAAACTC
>JAQLOL010000020.1:9192605-9209071 GCA_029783665.1 Naso thynnoides | reverse complement strand
ATACAGTTCATTCATTCAACAGTAGTATCGGATCGGTATCAGATATCGGCCGATACGCTCAGCCCAGGTATCGGTATTGGATTGGATCCGATAAAAAACTGGATCGGTGCATCTCTACGTAAAACTGGGGACCGTACTCAGTGGATAGATGTATTTCTCTGTAAATGCTTTTTGAGGAAAGAGTTGAACAATCATTTGATTAACAGTATGTCTGTGGGGAGTTATTTTTGACTGGCAGAGGCTAATTGTTTTGCTACAGCGAAACTCATACACAAGCATTATTTTTATTACACTGATACAGGTGAAAATGCACTAAGAAGAGGAAGAGACTTAAAAAGCAGTTACATTCATTGGCTGCTTTACTGTTGAAGCCCAGCTTCTCTATTTTTGTAATTATGAATAACATCGCTGTTCCACCAGTACATTCCGACAGTAATGAGAGATTTTGTTACTGTTTGGTTTAATGTTACAATGTGCAAGACACATGATCTAGGCAATGTAGTCTGCTGATACTAAACATGCTAGTTGTGATATCTTGGAAATGCAGTTCTCCCGGGACTCTCCCAAGCTGCATAGTTTTAAGATCCATTCATTCAGCTGTAGTCTCACAGGCAAAAAATTGTTAATGACAGAGGGGTGAAGAACTGGGCCACATTTTTTTTTAAATAGCAGCTTGGCATATCAAAAATTGCAGAGGGTTATACAGAACAAAAACCTCATTTAACCAGGCAGAAAAAACTGCTGCCAACAATGCACAAGTATTTAGGTTATTTGCTTCACTGAATGGCTGTTTCTGTGACAACATACTGGTGGTGGCGTCAAAACAGACCTAAATCAACATGAAGATTGCAGGCAGATGGAAGCGTAATGGTGTCAGGGGGGTTTTCTTGGCTTACGTCAGGCCTTTAGGTGCCAGCTGAAAATTCTTTAAACACCACAGCCTACAGAAACATTGACACTATATTGATGCATCCCTGTTTGGCCAGTGCTGTCTTTACAAATGAATACGCAGAGCACAAACAAGCTTTGCTCCAATAACTCTCAGGATCTCAAACTAATTGGGCGTAGTTTGTGATGAGATGCAGCAACATGTGGCATTTCGTTTAAACATTTGCAAGACCTCAGCAAAGCTTCCCATTCTGAATCCCTATTGGATTGTTTATTGAATTTAGGTAGTCAGAGACAAAATGGACCAGGTCCATCTAGATCAAGTACTTTTGCTGATTTTTCTCAAAAATAATTTGGCTGAAAGTGCCTTCAGTCCATCACAGCCCACGCTTACTTGTCCAAGTTTGGATGTTGTCAGACACCCAAAGCTAACCTGGGCTGCTGCTAACTGAAGCTGACTTTCAGCAATTGCATTGAGCTCTGAATGGGTCAGAGACGGCTTAGTTTAAGTCACTGGAAACTGATATCGGAGGAAATCGGATGATACTGCCACTTTGCCCTAAAGCAACAGATTGATAGTAGATAATGTCTGATTTATGACCATTTCAGTTGTGTAATTATTCCAGTTTTCCTTGCAAAATTTGTCTATTTATTCACAGTCAGTCTGTATATCTATATATATACACACAACGCTCTATACAATGGGCATTACATCACACGATGCGCACTCAGTGTTCTCATTGTGCACCAACATTTTAGTGGGAGGACCCCCCTCAACTAACATGTGTTGACATGCTGCTAATGTAGCTTTTTGTTCCTCTTCTTTTGCAACACAAACATTTGTGCTTTTTTTTGTCCACATTTCATTTTCCATGTACACTAAATCTCTCATGAGCTCCATTTTGTGGGGTTTGTGTGGGAAGAGGACCTGATTGATGTTTCCCACCGCACGCACCCAGCAGACAGCAGATATCATACTGTCGTCTATGTATAGGGGCCATTAAGTTTCACATGTTGAGGGGGGCTAAACACCCTTCGGGTCACATCACCTCAAGTGATGTCAGAGGAAATGCCAGAGGGATGAAGTAACAAGCTGCTTCATACAGTCCCACAGATTCCTGGGGCAGACGACCACTGAGATAGTGGAGGCTCAAGTGTGCTACAGAGAGAAGAAGAAAAGACAAAGCAGTTGCTGATAATGATTGAGACAGCACAGTGTGTAAAATGCATGGCCTTGTTGTAGAATTTTTTTTTTGATTTCCTAGTCGACATGATATGGGGCTTCATTATTTGTTATTTGTATATTTATTATTATTATGTGTGTGTGTGTGCACTCCAGTTTTGTGCCAATCTGGCCTCGCTGTTGGGCACAGAGAGGCAGACAAGGTCTTTGTTAATTTTTTAAAAAATATTGAAGTATTTGAAATTGCTTGTGCTTCCTCGCTAACGATAAATCGATGACATAGCAAAAAAAAAGAAAAAAAGCTTGGCTGGGATGAGCTGAGACTCCACAGCAATGGGACACAAACACAACAAATAACAAACATGGAAAGCTTAAGTTTTCCCAAAACCATCTGGATTGTTTACTTCCACAAAATCTGACTCAAGCTTTTAACCCACATTTGTACAAACCTAACTAAATAAGAAGCAGAGTGCCTTAATGATGCCTTTGCTTTGCACAAGCAAATTTAATAAACAAAAATAGAGAGAGGGATTAACTGTTGCCTGTGCTTAATATGCTGCTGCTGTTGTCAGTGTTGTAAAGAAACCACAATTATATTTGTGAATCAAGTTACTTGGAAGGACACTTTGCCCTTCCTGGGTAACTGAAGCAGAAAGATGAGCATAATGTGCGTGTGGTGAAAATAACACGTTAGGAGGAAAGTTTGATGATTTTGTGAGATTCCACTGTGTTATGCCTGGAAGCTGAACAGGTATGAAAAATGTAATTGGATGACAAAAACTTTTCTTAGACACAGTCATCCAAACAACAGGCTAAAATGGCAACAAAAATTAAATTAGCATGATGCATTACTTATACACTGAGCTGCCAGTTGACTTAGTATACTTTGTAAAAGCTAATGCAGGCTGATACAGCAGTCCTGCAATATCTTCTCCCTTTATGAAGGTTTTAATGTTCATTTTTTTGCTGAACTGTTTTAATAATATTGATTCAACGTTGTGATCATATTGGAGAATGTAGTTTGCGTTGCTGTCCAACTGTCTTGAATTGCACAGAGTGGCGTTTCGGTCATGTAGCCTACCCTCATTTATATAAATGAGCTGAACAAAATTAGGGCCTGACTGATTTATCACTTTGCCAGTATTACTAGCCAATGCTAGCCTATTGCAGATTTATAGGTATTGGCATATATGCTCTCTAATATTCACAGATTTTTCATAAGGGCTTGACGTGTGTATCCATGTGTGCAAATGCAGGCCTTCATTGTGTTGTCTGGAAAGTGCATGGCATTCTACCTGGATGACCTCATGCTTCAGATCTCCACACATGAGCAGAAGCAGAAGCATTGTGTTGGCCAAAAAGCACAGTGAGCACTGCAGGCTGAGGTCATAGCGAGATAGGACTTGTGGAAACACTGATGCTCTTGCTAACATGACTGGCCTTGGAAAGTACTCCCGCAGGAACCCCAAAAACAGGACAGTAAAATCACACTGGGCGGTCAGACAGGAGAGCAGACCAGACAAAGTTCAGCCAGAAAAAGACCTGCTCTCTCCTCAGGTTTCCAGCTCAGCAATGAGGACATGCAGGTGAAATGTGGATTTCCATCCAGGGAATCCATTACATAATATATCTTAGTGTTATCCGGGTGGCAGCCATCCTTTTACTTCCTTCCCATAAATATGCAAAAGACAGATGACCCAGAACGTGAGGACAGGAAGAAGCTTTTTAAGGGCTCGTGTTGGTCCCTCAGCCGGCCTATTTTCTTCAGCCACTGCCTTGTAAAACTTAAACATACTTCCTCAAAAATGACATCATTTCATGGCTCATTAAGATGATGTCAGCGCAACCTGTTAAGAGAAAAGGTTTCGTTTCATCGCCCTCAGTCCCAGGAATCTGGATAGTGCAGATTACTGAGCCTCAGAAACACGGTGAAGACCTTCAAATGTCTGATGAGCAATGAACCACATTAAGGTATCAGGGGAAATGCTGATGGTGCAGCCCATTTGGTCGCATGGCTTTATATACGTTATTACATTATCTTTTGTTTAATATCAGCAGATGTTCTAAGCGTATTTCTGCTTGTGTCTCTGTGTTCTTTGCAGACGGAGGTGATGAAAGAAGCTCTGAAGGATTTGAATCTGAACATTGTAGAGATGACTGACGAGAACGCCACGCTGGATGGAGGCGATGTGCTTTTTACAGGTGAAATATGTTCCTACAATCCCTGCACTTTGTTAAACACCTGAACCTTTAGCTCTGCTACATCGGTGAAACACAGCTTGAATCCATGCACATACTGGATGTCGCACAGGAAACATTAGCTGCTCTTCTCCATAAAGGGCTATCATTGCTACTCAAGGGCTTCTATGAATTCATGCAAGTTACTGTATATCACATAGTTACATATAATAACTGCCGTGAGCTCTATAAGCTATAAAATTCCATTCAATAGATCCAATAAAAACCCTAGAGTACTTTAACTTTACATTGTATGGCTAGTTATTAGTTTATACAGGAATAAAAAGTGAGAAACTCAGGAAAGGATTATTTTGGCCTTTTACATCCAACTTTAGAGGTGGCATCTTAAGGACTATGTCTGCTTGTTCTGGGTGCAAAATGAGGAAACATACCAGCCTATAATTTAGTACTGTGAGGTTGCTGTGATATAGTTATGAAATGTATCCTTGGCCTCCATTTCCTGCGCTGCATTCGTAACCTAAATTGCAAGACACATCCTAAAATACAGATTGGTGTGAAAAAGATGTTGAAATTTCCTACAGCTGCTATTAAAGCTGCTTATACTTACAATATGAAACATTTTCCACATTAAAATGTCTAAATGACTCTGTAACTTTGTCATACTTTTTTGCTGAGCTGCATGCTATTACCCCAAATCATACCAACAAACTTTGAGAATTGTGTAATTTTATTAAATTAATGGTGAATTTCATTTTGTCACCTGTTGCTAACTTATGATCAACCCTAACACCAGTCAGAGAATGTGGAAGGAAGTTGGCAAATGTGACTAGAATTAAATACATCTGTGAACATTTCTGCCTGAGTTGGTCAGATAGATTTGCATCTGACTTTGCCACAGTTTTAAACTACTAAACTGTGGAGTTTGTCCTGAGTGGAACCAGGGAGAAGTCATGGGGTCATTTAGAGCTTTCCTCCATGTTTTCTGAAACACTTATTCACAATATGATGATATATGAACACTGCTCCCTGCACAGTAAACAGTTAAAAAAAAAAACAACTTTCAGAAGATTAAATGCTTTTAGTTTGATTTCCGACAGTGAGTGCTTTTACCTCAAACAACACACAGATAAGTCATTTTTTGCTTAGCCCTGTGCAAATAGTATCTGGTTCATGTTTTTCTACCTTGCTTCAATGCTTGAGGTCAGTAATGACGCGTTTCAACTTTTAATTTTCCCCTTACGGCCATAAAGAATGGCAAAAATCTCCAAACATTAAAAAAATATATTTTAAAGCAGCAACATAACTCACTTGTTTCTAGCTGGCTTACAGAAGTCTGCTAAAATCATATAAGAGAATTACGTGTGCTGTGGTCTTTTTGCCTGTATCTCATCAATTATTATGCATCTCAAGACATGTAATGTGTTGTTTTTCTTGTGTAATAAACTACAATTCAGCTGTAAGTTCTGGTCTTCATTGAAGACCTATGTATGTACTTACTGAATTTACAAATAAGAAGATTTGACTGTTTACAGGCAATATTAGAGAGCGGTAAGAAAGCAGAGCATGATTTTATACAGATTGTCACAAGAGAGAGGACCATCATGTGGCTTTTGGCACTTTCGTTACATTGTGCGACTTTGTTGACCTGGTGCCTCAGTGCACTGAGTAGAATTTACCTTGAAAAATAATCTAAAACAAATAAACTGTGGAAGTTGACCGCATGGTCAAATTGTGTCTCTCACTGCCGGCGTCTTATTCCTCTGGGTTCAGGTAATAAAACTGAGGAGGGCAGAGAGACAAAAGCACAGCGATCTTTATTAAATCTTCTGTACATTCTGTTACAATGTGGGGATTCAAAATGTGGGTCAATGTCTTTTTCCCTGCACAAGCCACTAGGAAAAAGCACAGTACACTTAATTGGGTTTCTAGACACTGGCTCTTCGCTCCTGTTGCTCCCAGCTGAAATCGGTTTCACATGGCAGGGCTAGAAACATTTCCTGTTGGCAGGGTCTCGCTAACGGCTCATTTTGGAAAGGCGCAGCAGCTACATTAGGAGCCCATCTCTGAACTCAGTGTGCTGCTGAAGCCTCGCCAGGCATTCAGGGCTCTGTCTGTTTGTGCCCCATCGTACTGACCGCAGTTGGCCTTTCTCACAGGCACACATAAGTACACACTGTGGTGACTGCAGTGTTCAGCTGGTGAAGCTCTACAGGCTCGCTGTGTTGCTTGCTGTATTGGAGAGAAAATAGTTACATGTGCTGGAGTTATGTAATTAAATTACAAAATAAATGTAGTTGTAAATCATTTAAGTTACTGAGAAAATAAATGTGTATTTAAATTACAGATTCTGATTACATGTTGATGATTACAAAGTGTTTATATCTGAATTTGTAGAACTGAACAGTCATTCTGTTGCTTTGCAGGATATCTTTGTTTGGCATAGTGTGGACCACGTGAGTCAGCAAAGCCACTGGGACGCATTTAAGTGTAACACCATCCAGTAAAAGATGGCTTACAGGGAGTTGTCTCTTGGTCAAGACAAAAGTTGGGAATATATTCTCAAATTTTCAGAGTTTTGATGTGTTCTATACTTTGAATTTACGGTGCCTTTTGGCTGCCAATCAAATCAATGCACCCTGCCCGAGGAGACCTGAGTCTAACTTGCCTGTGACCACCTGAACATGTCAAGACAGGTGGTCATGTCTTTGTGAAGATAACCTTTCAGTTCTGGAAATTCAACATGTAAAATCAGAAAAGAGCTGTAATGACTGTACAGTGCAAAGCTTGTTTACCAGCAGTGAAAATGTTATTAACATCCAAATGCTCAATGTCAAAGCTGAGGAAGGAACTGGTTGTTTATGTAACTGCAATCAGTCAAACAAAACAACATTTTAAAACCCGGTTTTTGTTAGAAAAGTAACAAAAAGTCATCAAATGTAGGACTAGGAAAGAAGGCAAGGAGTACCCCTGATGTTACTGTAGATGTTGTATGTTTTATATGTTCAAACTGCAAGTATTATACATTATAGTCCAAAATCCCCTCTGTTGTCCCAATTGTGTAATTATTATACTACCTCATGACCTTGTGTATCTTGGCCAGACAAATATATTGCTTATATTGATAATCAAAAGTTTCTTAAAATGTCAGAAATCCTGCCTCCATTACATACAGTATCTTTGTCACAAGTATTTGATAAACACATTCAGCCGACATATTACACTGGATCTTACACTGGAATTTTCTCGCTCCTTAATATCGATATTGGCATCGTCCCAAAAGTCCCATGTCAGTAGGGCCCTAGTTAGGCAATGTGTAGTTGTGTATGTAATTGCTGGTCTACATACAGTTGCAAGTACAAGTGTAAAGTTGTATTGTATTGTATTTAATTAAACTGAACTCAGTGAGTCTGATGTAGTTAATGTTTGTCCACACAGCTTCAAGTGCTTGTTTTTCCTTTGTTCAGGTCGAGAATTTTTTGTAGGCCTTTCCAAACGGACCAATCAGAGAGGAGCAGAGATCCTAGCAGATGCCTTTAAGGTAAGTTTTAGTGGTCTGTTGGTCTAAAATGTAATATATCTACACACATAAAGCATCAAGATAAGACTTTGACCGCGACCTGCCGCTTTAAAAAGCGGAACTTCATGATACACGTTAATATGTTGCACAGAACAGCAATTTTAGTGAAACTGGGTCATATTTTGTAGATAAAATGTCTTCTGGTTTTCCCTCTGATATCCTCTGACACCCTACAAAAATCCCATATCGGTCAGGTCCTCCCACAGAATAATGTTCTTAGTAATTTTGTGATAAAACTTTTCCCATTGAACATCTGACCCCTTATTTGCATGAAAATATATATTAGAGCAGGTGGAACTGTCAATATAAACAAGTGTGTTTTTTTTTCTTCAAAGATGCATATTAAACTGAAATAATTATGCTTTAAAGATGTATTCTAATTTCATTAATCATTATGAACATGCATAAATGTATGAAATTTCTGTGCTGATCTGGAGATCTTACTAAGAAAGAGACCCCTTTTTAAATGTAGAACTAACATTTTCTTCTCAAGTCTCTGAAGTGGTCTCTAAACACAGGTCTGCTGTGAGGAATCAGACATCACGATCAAGAAAATAATAGATAGATGTATTATCACCATAAAAGCAGGAAGATAACAGCATCATCACTCCATTTAGCTGGCTTTTTCATCCAGTTCCACCCCTCTGCCTCTGATTCAATTTCCCCCTCCATCCATCACTGCCTCACTCCAGCCCCTCCTCTCTGTCCATTATGTCTATCCTCTATCAATCAGCATCCATTTCTTCCTTCCCTGCATTTACTTTGTTGTGCTGGTTGTTGCTGTCCGACTTTTAGTCTGTGTCAGGGCCACACTGGCTTTGTGTAAACACAAACTGCTGCGAAGAGATGTGGAAACGAGACATCCTATTAGCTGTATATGCTTGGAATATTGATGACAAAAAGACAAAGTTGTGTCCATGAGCTTTCAGATTTCAAAGACAGGCTGGTCATTGGTGTAGAGCATTAAAAACAACGTATATAAATCTACATTTAAGAAATTTTGTAGGGAAAGGAAATCAACATGAAAGTGAGAGCAATCACAAAGATAAATACTTGTGCATGGAACAAATAACAAACATTTCTGCTTTGTTCTTTAGCTCCACTGAAACTAAGCTCTGTGAGATAATTGACTGATGCGTGCAGCTGCAGAGAGTCCCAGTGGCAATTAGTCCTCAGTGGCCACGTCCAGGCCTCAGCTGGCTTTGAGGCATTTTTAATCAGCTATTGATGCAAACCTCTGGCACCTCTGTACACAATGATTAAACAACTGGTTGAAGACACTGATTAAAAAGGTGATTTGGGAGGGAAACCCCTCTCTCGTGAAGTAATTATGAACACCTTCATCTTGTGCCATTGAATGATTAATTAATTCAAGCTGTGTGGCGATCACTGCTGTGCTTATAGATTGTTAATGTTGAAAATAAAAGATGTTTTCACACAAATTGTATCCATTGCTAACGAAACATATCGGTTATATATCATCATCATTGTCCTAATGATTAATACAACCATCTTCATAATTGTCATCTGATTATTATTGTCATCATCTTCATTATCATCTTCATCAATCCCTGACTCCCATGTTTAAGATTGTATTTGTAAGCTCTTTCATCCATGCTTTACCAAGCGAGTGACTGTTGTCTTCCAGTGAAGAATTTCACCATTGGCTACTTTGTTGCTAATTTGATGATTGAATCAGTTCATCATTTAGCCTCCAATTAAGTCTTTAAAAGAATAATTTAAAATGTAGGAATGAAAACTGATGTAACTCAAACCTGCCAATACTCCCAGTTTGAGTGGGAGCATGGGAGCCTCCCACTAATCTCCCAATTTTATAGTAATGCAACTCAAATGGGTGTTTCACAGTTTCTGTGATTTTTTTTTTTTGGTACTCGGCCCCCAAACCCAGAGGCATAAGACCCTGTCTGACGTGCAATGTGGCACTTGTCACTGAGCTTGCTCAAGCTCGTGGAGTTTTTTTTTAAAGTTTTGTGCCTTTATTAGGACAGGACAGCTGAAGAGTGGACAGGAAACAGGGGAGAGAGAGGGGGAATGGCATGCAGCAAAGGGCCACAGGTGGAATCAAACCCGGGTCCGCTGCGGCGAGGACATAGCCTCTGTATATGGGGTGCCTGCTCTACTGACTGAGCTACCGGGCGCCCCTCAAGCTCATGGTTGAGGTGCTCTGTCATAAACTGAGTTACCTCCGCTCGCTTTGCCACTGAAAATGAATAAAACAGGTCCCAAAAGAGAAGAAATATGCTTTCGAATTCGGCCCACTTGGTGCAAGAACTTCCCATTTCTCACCATGAATTTTACAAGCTACTGTGTTAAGGGTAAGCCATTCCAACCAATCTCCATCTTTTTCACGGCCCAGTGTTGGCAGGTTAGTACCTTCACCTACCCTTCTCGTCTTCAATTAGCTTTTCCATGAACACATTTAAACAGAAAGCATAACATTTCATTTCAGTCAATGTGAATGCAATAGTAGAGTGGCTCCCATGTGCACTGTCCTGCTGCTTAGATACTTAAAGTTTTAATAAAAATTAACATATGTAAGATGATTTGTCACATTAGAAGAGGAAAGACTTTTAAAAAGTATTGAGAGACAAACACATAGTTGGCTTTGGTCTTTTCTTGGGAAAAAATGTAAAATATACAACACCAGCTAACCCTGTCTTAAGTGTTTTGTGATAGATTTTTGTCTTCCACAAGCCTTGTTGATATCAGTGGTTTTGCACTGGAAATGATTTTATTGTATTTTTCTTTCCCACTAAATTCTGGTGAACATACGTGCGCAGTGGCTTGACCTTGATAGCCACAGATGTGCTCAGCAATCACAAGTTTGCTTGTGATTCATTCGAAGGAAATATTCTGCAATAATATTCCCAAACAACTCTAAAACAACAAATTCAAGCAAACTGAGGGTTAGGGCTTACAAACACGGTCACAGGGTGGGTCACAAACACAGACTGATTCTATCTTTCTTGTTTACTGTTATTGTAATGTGAAAGAGCAGACGTGTGTGTTGCGTTTGGATTTGCTCTGAGAGACCAAGTCTAAAGAGAAAAGCTGGCTGACTTGTGAGTTCAGAGGTGGGTCATGAAGTGAAGAGATCACCACATTACAGTAACCTGAATGGTCATATTGCTGTGCTTCCATTGCCCCATCTGTATCTGATTGAATACCTCATTATGGATTCTACTATGTTTTCTGTTATCTTTGATAAAACAGGACTTAATGATGCGTCTCTGGCAAATGACACTGGGAAAAATCGTCTGAGCGTCCATTATTGTTTTTTCCGTTTTTTATCAGATTGATTCCTCCTGTCACTGTTGTTTTTTCCTTTCATTATCAAATTAAGGATCATTCTGCTGCCAGGTTTGTTTAGCACTCAACAACTGCATACAGATGTTGAAGCTCTTTTCTTTATGGCCCTTGCAGAGGTCAGAATAGATTGTGCTGCTGATTGTTCAAGTTTTTTCGGGAAGAAGCAGTATGGAGGCCAAATAGCTTCTTTTCCTCTACTGCTAAGAGGTGTTGAATCCTGACTTGTGCCAATAAGACACTGCTAAGGATCTCAACAGTCTGTGATGCCTCTGGGTTCATCAGAAGGGTCTTTTCAGGTCATAACGTTGCAGCGAATCAGCCTCTTAGTGCAACTGAGTAGCAACTCTGCCACTCCCTTAATTCCCTTATGGATATTTATTAATAATGAGAAAAGAATGAATTCTTCTTCTAATTTTACACTGCAACAAGACCAGATCATGGATAAGGAATGAAGAAAGTTCGGATTACATAATTCCCCATTGTCCTTCTGTATTTGCCGAACAAGTGCCAAGGAATGAGTTCAGGAAAACATCAAGGATGGAGTAATTTAGGTTTTTCACATGATGAACTGCCAAGTGCTTTTCTTTCATTCAGTTGAATTCACTGAATCATGGCACTTTAATTGAGCCAAAGATGCAGTACAAATATTGACCTGAAGAGTGTTAACATTTACTTGAATGGAAAATGTCACAATGGAGTGTAACAATGGAAAATGTACACAGTACTTCCCATGGTTTTTATGGAGCTAAGAGCTATAAAAGCCCCATTCAAAACATATTATGTGATTAAAAAAACATATGAATATCAGTTGGAAGTTATTTTCTTAGGCACCAAGCAAAATTTATGCAGTCATATAAATGTATTCACATACATTCAGGAAGGAAAATACGCTTAAAGTCTCATAATTCAACTTCCAGATTGGTATCACTTCAACTTTAACAAATCTCTGAAGGCCTGGACTCTGGCTTTTGCAGTTCTCCAAACGTTCACTGTCTAACTGTCGCATGCTGCGAGTCCATGTATCAAATGCTCAATCAATCAACTTGAAAGTGGGAAACTCTTCCGGCCCAGTAAATCAAATTCAAAACAAAGTCAGTGGTAAACTTGTGTTATTTCAGCAGAGTATGCTATGCCATAATTCTTCAAATATGAACCCCAGGCTTTAACTCCTGCAGGGGTTTTAACTGGCATTTCTATGAAGGGATCTGTCCAAAATCAGCTGTCACAGGCTAAAAATAAAACAAAAAAATACTGTAGGCTCCTATACAATATGTAGAATTGATCCTGTACTGCAGAGATAGGGGCTGTATCGCAATCAATATGGATGCAATTACCAGTAGAATGCTGCTTTTATCCTCCATCTAGTCTCACTTAGTCAGACCTCTCTCCACACCACATAAATGCTGTGCCAGGCCAGGGCTGGAGGAAGGTCTGCCTCCGCCTGTTATCTTTCTGGAATATGCTGGAATATAACATCCTCCACCTGACAAGTTCAGAGAGATTAGAGAGAGAGATTTAAAGGCCCCTGACAACAAATAAATTCTGGGTAAGCCTTTTGCCATAGTAATCCAATATGTTGGGGTCCTGTTTGAATGCTGCCATAGTCTGAACAGTTTTGGTAATCCCGCATGAGAGATTTCTATATTTGTTTTGTTGTTTGCTTCTCCCCATGGTTTGAAATGGGCAGGGCTCCATGCACCAGTCAGTGTTGAGAGACATTTTAAGCAAAATGTAACGGTGTTGTTAGCTCATGTTGCACTTGTAGTTAAATTTGATGAAACCCCACAACCTTATAGTCCCGATGAAGCAAACAAGGTCAGATTTTGACAGTTACGCTCATTAAATAATAAGAAATATTTAAATTTGATTGTTGGTATTTATAGTTAGATTTAAAAGATAGCCAACTGACAGCTACAAATGAAAAGATGGATGCAATCAGCATCCATGTCCATTACCTTCCAGTGCCGAAATATGAAGCCAATGTGGAAATTCCAAATACTGCAGTTCCTCTAATGGCCACCTGAGGCAGATTCCAAAAACACGTCAATCCTCACAGACTCCATTGTTTTGTAACACCTCATTATTTGACACGTTATTTCCTTCTACCGGAGAGAGCCTCTCCAATTAGGCTCCTGCAAGTTTCTTTTTAATGGGATGCTATAAGCCAGGAGTGCCATGATGTAATCTTGCTCTAGGACACTTGCACACTACAGGAGACAGAGATTAAACCACCAGCCTTCTGATTAGTGGACCTCTTTATATCCTTAGCCATAGCCCCCTCACTTTTCTTACTGTTTTCTGTGCATAAGATTTGTCTCGTTTTGTATACAGAGCAGGAAAAAAAAACTTATATCAAATTACATAAGATGTAGACATTGGGTTTTGGGAAATTTGGTGATTCCTGCTCACAGAAGTCACATTGATAAAAATATACTTCCACGATTCTTTTCATGTTAAGCTTGTGCTTCACCAAACTGTGTTGTGTTTATAGGACTACGCAGTGTCGACTGTGCCTGTGCTGGAGGGGCTGCACCTCAAAAGTTTCTGCAGCATGGGAGGACCAGGTCTCATTGTCATTGGCTCCAGTGAACCAGCACAGAAAGCCCTCAAGGTATGAACTTTTGCGTGTGTGTTGTATGTACAGTAAAAGCATCCCCTCCATTGCTTTGCCTCGCTCAGAGCTGTAGTCATGGAAACCATTGAATCAATGCAGTGGCATTGTTTGTATAACTATGACGCACATTGACGCAGCTGATTCTCTGTTTTTTATTCTTTGGTTACTCTTGGCTCGATGCTGTTGGTGTGAACAGCCGTGTCGTTTTTTTTTCCCCGCTCTGCAAAGTATTCAGCTAGAATAACACAACAAGACAGGACATCACACGTGTTGATTCAGAGCAGACTCCCTTATGTACAGGCTGCTAGCTGCTACCCACACTGCACTGAAGCAACCTTTGACCTTAATCTCTCCTCATTAATTCATATTTTCAACTAATCTGAGAGGATTGCCCCTGGCACTGACACTCCAGATTCAATTACAAAGCTAATGTCCCGCCATTAAACAGCTTGAGCTCATTACAGCATAAAAGACCTCGGAATTTGATCGAGCTCTACCGCAACAATAGCCCTTAAAAAATAAACCCAGGGGATGCCGAGGGACTTGACGTAAAGCGGAGACAGTTTACGCCCTAACAGAGAGAGATTGTTTTTTCTTTCACAAAGATGGAAGATGTGATGGAATTATCTCTCAAATTCATTGATATATGAGCATATACAGTAAGTGAACCTTTTGGATGGCAGATTTGACTGAAGTACAGCTAAATACATGCCTTAATTTCCACAGCATACCTTAGATACGCGCTATATGTCACTAGTACATACACCCTTGGCCCTCGAGAGATCCTCACTGGCGTGATACCCCCCTCTACTGGCCCAACCCTACACAAGGTGACTCTAAGTCAAGGAGAAGTCAGTGTTTGTCAGGGGCAATTAAAACCAGACCACCTGACAGCACATCCTAATGAAATGAAGTATAAAGAGCAGCACTAGGTCAGACATGTTTGTTTTGTGAGCATGTTTGCATATCTAAAGTGTACACAAAAACTCAAATATCTACGCCTTAAAGCACGCACTAATTGATTTTATATTTCAGCATTGACTCATTAAGATTCCTGCCTGTTTGATCATCCCAGTAATTAGCTACTGGAGCGAGGAGTGGCCTTTAGCGAGACTTAATGACAGGCTGCTCGCTATCTAATTACGGCTTACGTCACCCTCTCTTGCAGCAATTAGCTCCTGTTTTAAAGGACTTTTAACGACCGTGGATTTGTAATTAGGTAATGTTCTCTTTGTGGGGGGAGAGAGATCTCATGAATGCTGTTTTAATGAATTCAAAGTGCTTGTTTTGGATGCAGATGCAGCTCTTATGGCAATGAGGCTCCTTGTCTGTGCACCCTCAAACAGAGATGCTTTGTGAAAAATTAAAGATGGAGCCCGACTAATTCACTGCCTTATGGGAGCTTAATCTTGTAGTTGGGGAATATTCACTGACACAACTTTAGGTGCTGAATTTGTTTGGAGGTCTGCATAATGTGTATGTCACCAACTGGCTAATAAGGCGGTTAACTTTTACTCTGTTTTGCAGTTTTGATCCGTCTTAATCTGGGATTTGTTTCACAAGTCTCAATGCTCAGACTGTGTATACGTGTCGTTTTGGTGTTGCCTCCTGTCTGTGTTTAACTCTCCCCAGGAAGAGAATACATGTTGACCGTATGTATTTCATCATCCATCTGCCGCTGTCTGCTTCACTCATGAAGTCATCATTTCAAAATACCGCCTCTGTCAGTGGCTGCAGCGCTCACTCCCTGTTCCCTCACACACTGTTCCCTCCCTTTAGTGGCCTTGTGGGCAGCGCTCTATAGCTCACCAGTCAGCTCCTTCCTCAGCCCTGTTTGATTCATGAGACCATTATTCTCTACTGGTCAGGGTTTGAGCTTCACCCAAAGGTTGTTTACACACTTGAGTTTTATAGATAATGAGGTGACAACACCAAGGTTGTATTCAGGATGAGCTGTGTTTGATGACCCACTCCCAATCACAAACATGTTCCTATACAGCAAGCAAGTCCTCAAAATATGAGCATAATCATCTTTTTTAATTAACTTGGATGTACGATAAATAAATTAATGGTTTATGAGTATGTTTTAAAGTCAGGAAAAGAAGGGCTTTTGGTCATTATGTTTCCTTGCCTGTGTTGTCAAAGCTTTTATTCCACAGGGAGTGTCAGAGAGCAACAGCTGATAACACATATTGGGTCACATATTTTGGTCTATGAACCATTTGACAATAATTACACAAGAACCTGCCTTGAGAGCCAAAGTAGGCAAACTCGGTAACCTCCCATAAACCTCTTCGGAAACTCACATTTAGCTTATGGCTTTTACTTAACTGATGATGTTGTTGTAATGATTTTATTTATTTTTCTCCATATTTTTTTAATCTTATGTTTGGGTTTTTGGGGGGTATTTTCGAAGCACCTTTAATATATTTTGAAAGGTACTACATTTATAAATTATTATTATTATTATTATTATTATTATTATTATCATTTTAAATTTCTACTATGGCCTAACCAACATATCCATTTGCCAATATTATTGGTCGTGTTGACCTATCACAGATACATCAGTAGCTGCATATATGTTCACTAATACATGCAGATAGTACAATCCTTTTTTAGCACAGAAAAATACTTGACCTAGGGATTAATATGTACCTGATATGCCCCCCCCC
>JAQLOL010000020.1:9170300-9192505 GCA_029783665.1 Naso thynnoides | reverse complement strand
CTGATATGCCCCCCCCCCCCCCACACACACACACACACACACAAGTGTATTATCAATGGTTATTTCAGACTGGTCTTCATTGTAAACTCACTGCCCCGCAGCAGGCCAAGTGTCATCCCTTAGAAAATTGCAGGAGTTTAACAATGTGTATTTTATCAGGAAAAAGGCCGTATATGGCGTTCAAGCACTAGGTTTTTCTCGCCAAAATGAGTCAGCTGTTGAGTCAGACAGACTACATCATGGATAGCAGTGTGGGGTCTCTGAGCTGTAGCCTCATTTATGGATAAGATAATGAGGGGATCTAATACATGTAAATTGTTTCAGGACTCTCTACTGAATTCAGTTTTTTTCCTCAGTACTATCAGCCATGTTCTGCATTCTTTCCTCCACTTCCTGTCATTCTAGTCATCTTCCACTGGCTGCCTTAGGGTGCAGCAGCAAACACTCTCTGTAGACCAATAATCTTTCCAGAGTGAAATGTGTGTCAGGGAGCCATAACAAACATTTACTGTACATCAACAGGAAGCAATTTCTGCTTCAATTCCCCTCTGGAGCTGGAAACAGCCTCAAGTTTGATTTGTCCTCTACATGCTGGTGTTCATCAGTGAAAAGAAGCACTGTAAAACTTTTAAGGCCTCCTGGGCAGAATGACTAGAGTGAACATTATAAATATTTATACCAGAAGCCAAAGTGAAGGCTAGGCTGGCGACTGTGATGGGTGCATCAGATCCAGTAAATGGTCTTTGTTTTTGCAGCCTGGCCGTCACAGAAAAACATTTGATGTTGTAATTGTACCTTTCAAAGTTTCATGTCATAACAATGTGACATAATTCTGATGAAGTATAGCCCTGTGTGAACTGACTCTTCTCACCTGGATGAGAAAGCGGATGCACAGCAGGTCGCGGGTCACACTGGCAAGACGACTGCCAAGCAGAATGCCAGTTTTCACATCAAGGTCCACCGTTTCAACTGACAAATTCTTTGGATGGTCAGAACATTTTACAGGCGATTTTGTGAATATAATGAGAGGTTTGGAGAACTTCCAACTCTGTTTTTAGCAAGCAAACCGAGTATGTCTTTTTTTAAGGAGACAATGTTTCCAACCGTGTTTTGAACATGATCTTTGTTTTTTTTTTACACTAACCAAGTACAAAACCTAGCCAGAATTTCTCACGTAGAAATAAAGATTTTCAGCATAAAAAAAATGTAAAGACACGAAATTTCAACACACCTGTAGTTTTGCCAAAAAAAAAATGCCAACATTAATTCCTGGCAGCTGGTTTAATTTAACTGGCCAAGATTGTCTGTCCAAGGAGGATTTTATCTCCTCCCAGTAAACATTGTGTTTTGCTGTTCTGACCGAGCATGTTTTGCTGCCCAGTTACCACTGTGTATTAACTGGAGCCACTACTTGGAAGTAAGCTGCTGATTAGCTGTGTACCTAGTCAAGGGCCAGGATGACTGTGTAGAAACTTGTTTGTTTGGGTTTTTTTAATAATGTCAGGTAGAAGAATGTAGGTGAAAAAAGGCAAATAAACAAACAAAAACAAACAGTAACCAGAGTAATCTTCCCTTGATTTTTTTTTTATTTTTTGAGCCCCAAATTTTGAATAAACAAAGACATCTTCAGTACTAAAAAGACAAGAGCCAGTAATTTGGCATTATTTCGCCTAGTTGCACCCACTGAAACAGACCCAACTGTTCCATCAGTCAGGTGAATTTTCTGAGGATTCAATTGCTTTTCATGGATCAGAACTTTACACGAAGCGCGATAAAATTCTGCTGCAGGACATTTTTCTACGCCCTGAATAGTTTTTTAATCTCCGCTTTTCCTGAGAAAATGAGATATTTTAGCGACAGAAAGAGAAGAAAGAACAACTGTGATCTTTGGTGGAGTCCACGTTTGTTCTTCCCTCCTCCACTCTTAATCCCCCTGTGTGTGAGAGACCAAGTTGGCGGTCACGCACATGTACAGTGTTTTCATTTAGTGCTGCTGCAATCACCTAACACACCCACAAGTGACCTGGGAATGTGTCTGGTCTGGTTACACACATGCAATCACATGCACACACACAGTGCTTGTACTCCACCCTGCAGCCCTGCAATGTCAGCTCCTATGAAGTTAATCTGATATATTATGCGCTCTTAGTCATTTGCTTGGCTTTTCAGTTTATTGCTTATGCATCAAAATGGAGTTATTGCTATTGCTAAAATTATTAGTGAGGCTCCATCAGTTTGCTATACCGCTGTAAAGCAAGATTTCCATTTTTTTCTTGCTTTTAAAATAGTGCAGAACTCTCAGTGTTTGTTTTGCACCACACTTCCTAGAGATCACCACTCAAGTTCTTTGACAACTTTTTCCCTCAGTTTTCTATTTGTTGATGGGATTTACTGCTCACACTAACCTCACAATTGTCCCTCTGATTATTCCAACTAAGCGCTGTTGCTGCTGCCAGAAACATAAAATGTGTCACTTCCTGCTAACAGAGTAGATTTTCCCAAGAAAGCCCTAACAGAGACCTTAGAACAGCACATTTGCTGTTGGTTTGGATCAGTTGGCTGTGGACATTAACTGACGTGACAACAACTCGTTTTTTTAGGGTGCAGTGTGTGTGTGGGAGCATTCAGCTTATTATGCAAGTAAAATGATGCAAAGTAATCCATACTGTATATAACTCACACAGGAAAAGGGTCTCTCCCATCACCGGTCCTCCCTATGGAAGCAGACGGAGTCTGTGGGAAGTGAAATGAAAACATATTCAGCTACAAAGCCCATTGTGCTCAGAAACCACACGCTTATCCCACGTTTGCAATTGCGTCACATTCACTCACAGCTACTCCCCCAAATGTAAATGGGCCTCAGAGCAGACATCATACATTTTGGTTACTGTCCCATAAGTGGCTTTTGGTGAATTTCATGAGTAAAGTCTGATTTATAGACTTCAAATTTCTTTCTTTCTTTTTTTTTTTTTAACTGCTTATCACTTGAAAGAAAGAGATAACAAGACAAGCAGCAACATAAAGCCACCAAAACAAATGAAACAAAGGACATTTATGTGGTGAAAATCTCACTTCTTAAAATACCTCTCTGAATGTTGGAGCACTGGATTATTTAAGTGGCCTCCCACCTCCCGTCCCCTCCTCGTCTCTGAGGTATCCGTCCGCAGATGTTCTGCTCATAAACATTAAGAGGCACCTGCCTCTCCTCTGGTCATAACATCCTCACCCCATGACTTCCACTTGGCAACACGGGCGTCTGCTCCACCTCTCTTCCCCCCAACTGCCTGTTCCACCTTCAGCTCTTTCGGATTACATAAATAACATGACATCTGCTGAGAAAGAATGTCCGTCTGCTCCTGCGTTCTCCATTAAGGCCCCCCAGGCCCCGAGAACGGTTTGGCCAACAGGAGGATATGGCTCTGCCTTTAATATTGTGACTTTGTTTCTGACTCAGAGTATCTGATAATCTGAATATCTGTTTATTGTCTGTCTCTCTGAAAGTCCTGTGGACTCCCACAGCCTCCTGTTTGTTTACCTAAATGTGCCTTTCCTGTCTCTCTCTTGTCTGTGTGCGCAGACCATGCAGCAAATGAGTGACCATCGCTATGACAAACTGACGGTGCCTGATGACATCGCTGCCAACTGCATCTACATGAACCTGCCTAATAAGGGACATGTGCTGCTGCACTGCACTTCGGAAGAATTTCCAGAAAGTGTGAAGGTAACACTCAGATCACATCACATCCTCACACACACATGCAGTCACATTTTATTTGCAATCGTGAGAAAGAATCATCATCAATATAGTCAGACTGCTTTGGTGGCTTAAAATTTAAAGAGCACTTGTCTTTGATGCTTTCCAACCTGTCAAGACCTTTGAGACAAACACTTAACTGGAGACAGAAACCCTGCAAGAATCAACGTAATTGTTTTACGCAGACCACCACAGGTCAACCACAACTAACAATGTCTTTTCTGACAATGAGTAACATTCAGTTTTATGTGAAGTGAAATTTTGTGGACAGAACCACAGACAAGGGAGTCATTGGGTTCTTTTTTCACTCAATCATCAAAGTAAGCTCCTTAATTCAACTATAATTCAGCTTTTTTTCTATAACAATTGATGAAATACTTGAAAATAGTGTGTCGTCTTGTAAAACTCAAAATTACCAGGTGACTCCGCAATTTCCCTAAGCTGTTCTAGCTTGTTTGGCATTATGACCTTCAACCTTACTGTTTGGTCTCAGCACTGTCATCTGTGCCAGTGTCAATGGCCCCCCAAAAAAAGGAATTACTGCAGGTTAAAATATTAATACAAACTGTGCAAATTATACTAGCATTTGATAAGCAAGACATTTACAAATTAATACTTATTTATGTTTTTCTACACCTAAAACTACTTATTTGTTATGTCAACAACAAAGGCAAACATTTTTCTCCTATCAATGCATCCTGGTCCGAGTCAATCAAGATAAAAGTAAAATGGCTTGCAGGGAACTCATGGGAGTTGTTTCTTTACTGTTAAACAGCCACCATTGCAGATTAAAATGTATTCAACTGACTCAGGCCGGAATGTTAACAGATGAGATAATGTATTAACATTTTTTTCACATTACGTTCACACAGACATGTTACATTCCCACAGACGTTCTGTCTGTCTCTCTGATGTATCATCTGGTATTTTCTGTGTTGTCACTGACAGAAAATAAAATAAAATGTAGTGTTACCTTGATTAAAATTCCAGATTTCTTTAACTCTTAACTGAAATTTGCGATACTGTAAGTACTCAACTCAACAAAATGTTAAACTTGGATATAGACATTCTTTGACATTGTTATGCAGAAATGTAAAATATTCTGCTTTTAAGTGCTGCTTGCTGACTTAGTACACCTGACTGAGCACATCTTTAGCGGTGTCTCATTGTGTTTCTTTGAGGAGTACTGTGACCCACTTGCAAACATTATTGAGACATGACTTATACCCACAACACTTGTATCTTTGTTTTGTACTGAGAATGATGTGTTGTTATCTCACTTTGTCTGTTTGGGTTTGGAAAAGCTGATCAGCCGCAACATTATTTAGTTGTCCTGGGGTCGTCGCTCCACATCACAAGAAATCCAAAGGGTTCTCACAGGATGGAGCCCAGCACCCTACAATCTGCAGAGACAGTGCTCAGACCTCAAAATGTACTCTGTGGTTAAAAAGCCAACCTCCGCCAGCTATTTTTAGAAGGAAGAATTCGCAAAATTATGCGTCTTTGGACGTGCACCGCAGTGAGGGCTTAGTTTTTTCCAGGAAGATTAACTGAGGGAATTCAACTCAAGCATAAAAAAAATCTATTTGTGTAACTCATGCTTCCTGCTTTGGTAGCACCTTTAAACGGTCCATTTGGAGCAATATTTGAGAAATGTATGTTTGTTCCGTGATCCAGTTTCCTTTATTATGTTCAACCCCACCAGAAATTGGCCTGGAACCCATTTTTTGGTCCAAACACGTGTTCAAGAAATGGTAGTTTAAAGAAAGTGGAAAAATATAAATAGCACAAGACATAGCCTAAGCAATGAGACAGTAGGGATAGTTTAATCACAGCTGACTTCCCTGCCTTGTTGTACAGTAAGTCCACATGCACGTTTCCCAGGGGAAATTGTTGCTAGTTCCTCCAATGAAATGTGGACATTTCTCAGCACAATCACTGCAAGACTTCTGCTGCTTTCTATCTGTAAACATTGTCTGTCCTGATCTCTGGTCTATTTTTAGATTGCTCGTGAAGTTACATAAGAGTCCCACATTAACAAAGGCAGGGGGTCATGAGAGAGGATTGGTGGGGTCGGAGGGGGCGGAGATGGGGCATCTTTAATGGTTTGCAGTGGGGGCTCAGTTCGGAGAAAAAGACCCTGAACAGACAAAAGGCAAAGTGAAAGAGCAAAGCCCCTACTGTGTTGGCCCATGCAACCCTCCGACCCAACGTGTAAATCTCAACTGCAGTAATGAGAACTCAGCTGGAAATGTTAAAAAAAAAAAAAAAAGAGACAGAGATGCTATAAACAGCAAGGGATTTACTGATGCTGTTTTGTGGGGGTTATACAAAAGCAGAACTTTCCCTGAGCTAACCCACTGATCATGTGGTCCAAACAAAAGTCTTATGGGTGGTGATTTTGCGCACTTGCTCATCATAAAAATTAGTTTCAGACTGAAATATCTGAAGTGCTGGATGGATTCCTAGACAGATATTCATGAGGATAAACATGTCTGACTGTGGTGATCCCTCAACTTTTCCTCTGGTGTCACAGTGCAGTCAAACTTTTTGCTTTGTTTTGTATTTTATTGAAATATCTCCATAAACTTTGGCAGATTGCTGTCAAACTTAGTACAAATACTTATGTTGCCCAGAGGATGAATTCTCAACACTGCGGTGGTTCTCTGACTTTTCCTTTGGTGCCACCATGAGATTGACATTTGTGGTATGAGTAAAATGCCTCCACAAATACTGGACAGATAGATAGGAGAGAGCGAGTCTTCTGCCAGTCAGAAGGTTGGTGGTTGAATACACGGCCCTTCTGATCTACATGTTGAAGTGTCTTTGGGCAAGAAACTGAACCCCAAATTGCTCCCAGTGGCTGTTTCATTGGTGTGTGATTAATTTAATTATTGACCAAATACCTGCAAAAATTATCTCAAAAATTGCATAGAATATGCATATGGGCCTATATAAGGTGGTTTCATGGTGTTACAGAGGAGTATGATCGTGCAGCACACACGTTACCCAAAACACTCTGGGTAGAAAAGAATCAAGAGTTATAAGGCACATAAATGTGGTGGCTTTAAACATGGCAATGGGTTCACCAGAGGCTTCGTCAGCCATATTGCATCACGAGATAAGAATTTGTTTAGTTGGTCCCGCTGGCTGCGCCGCAAGGCCTCGCTCAGTATCGCAGTGAGTGAGAGAGAGTTTAAAGAGAAAAATGTCCTGGTTTGGAAGTCTGGTAGGAAAACACTGGTTTTCTTCTGGAAAATGTCCACAGGGTGACACACTACTTTACGAGGGTCTTTTGAGGGTGTTGTAATAGTTCTCACTCCCATCTTTTTTTTTTTTAATATATTTTTGCCGGGAGACCAGGAAACCTTTGTGAATGCTTGTTCTCCCACTTCACTTTTTGTGTCTCTCTGCAGGGCTTTTATATCACAGAACATTACAAGTTGACAAGGAGAGTAAACAAACTGTGTTGCATAAGTTCCCCCTTGCAGTTTAACTGCTGCCAGTTGAGCTGTGCACCTTTTCTAAAGAGCTTGTTGTAATGCAGGCTCCTTAATAGCCATGACAGTGGCTTACAGTGGGCGAGGGCAGAGTCGGGAGGTAGCTGTTGCAATGAAAATATCTCAAAAACTTTCTCCATGTTTCTCCAATCATAATTTTCTCATCTGTTTTATTATAACCATAGATAAATTTAACTAGACTAATCTCAAAAGGCAGGATGTCAGTTTTTCCTATGACGGCCTTGTCTGTTTGTCCCGCAGGTGTTTGAGAAGTTGAAGGACCACATGCTGATCTCCGTGTCCAACACAGAGAAGGTCAAAGTGGATGGAGCCCTCACATGCTGCTCTGTGCTCATCAACAAGAAGGCCAACATCTGAGCGCACTCCTCAGGAGGTCTCTCAGTGCATGGTAACCGAGTGGAGCCTGTATCCAATCACCAAGGATCTCAAGGTTTAGCAAAGCTATCCTGGTGCTTAGAGGAAGGATAAACAAGTTGCTTGTTGCTGAGGGACACATAAAAATATAAATCAGAGGGAGTCCTGTGGTCTCTCTTTCTCCCAAAAATTCTCAAATTACATTACAAGGTCTTAATAACTGCGTGAGTAGTTCGGTTGAAATAAAACAGAATTAGTTTTAGGTGAGTTTATTATATTAAATTAGTCTTACTTGGCTTTTGATTTGAAAACATTGTAACATTTTCTATTAAATGCTGATGAAGGTAAAAGAATATGCTTGCAGATTAGATAATGGATCATAAATTCATCCCCATGCCAAGCCATTAGTGTTCTGATAGTGTCTGTTCCTTAATGATTAGTCTTCGAACCATTATGATTCAATTCTAATTAACTAGAAATCAAAAGAAGAAAGATCTGATCTCTGATCAGAGAAGGAGCAATATAGGTGCCATGTTCAGCCCTCACTTAGAAACCACAGAGACCCTTTTGCTTGTGTTTAAACCAATCCACAGTTATTCCATTTTACAGCCCTGTAAGGGAACTACCCAAAGTGGACCAACAAAAGCTGATGGATCAATTTGATCCTTTTTGTTGCCATTGAAAAATAGTCTTACTTAAATTGCACCTTTTACTGCAGGCTTGTGAATCACATTCTGGTAACTAACAAAGATATCTACAGTCAAAAATGTAAGCAGTTGGTTAATGCTGTTTACATTCTCCATGTAACTGTGATTAATTTTATGTGTGTACAGTTATATAATGCAGTTAGAGGTCACTTTGTAATTTACCTTTATAGAACTGCATTTTGAAACAAGATCAAGGAGAATCTACTGCTGCTACTGCTGTAATATGAAAATCTCACTGTTGCTATTTAGCAGTGTGTGAAATCTTTGTTTCTTCGCAGTTGGTGCTGAGTAAATTTCATGATCGCAAATCATTTCAAAGCCACTGACACGCTGTTCGGTATTTGAAAAAAATGCATGGCTGTTACTCTGACTTTTAGGTTGTTTTGATATTTCACTCTGAACACATTGTTCTTGAAAAGTCCTCTGGAGATATGAGCCTTTGGTACGATCACTTTGTCACTTTTTATTTTTTGTGATTAATACTGACAGTACTGCCATAAGGACCTGAGGTGCTCTTACTTTTCATGACTATACAGTGGTGACGATGACCGTGTATTTTTGTAGGCCAACCCGCAAGTTAGTACAACACTGGTTCCCTCAGCATAAAGCTTATGGGTTGTTTAAATAGGATTTGAATTATTGCCAAAAATAAGCTCTGCGATGAACACAAGTTTAAGATACTTACCCATTTTGTTCAGTGTGATAATCTTTACATATTAAATGTCAACATTTGGTTTGATTTAGCTCTAACTTATTTACAAAACTCTCTCCTCTTAGTGTGACCGGACATAGCTAGATCGTGATCATGGCTGTGTCACTTGCTAGTCTCACATCCCTTTTCAAATATAATATGTGTTTTATTCATGTGATGATGTGGAACATCCCTGATAAACACTGTAGTCTTATTTAACCACTTGTTAGCAACCGCCTTTTTAAAGACGTGTAAAACCTAAAAAAGTTTAAAAAATTGAGCATATTTCATGTCGCATAACAAAACGTCAATATTTGTAAATATTTTTGACCACAGACCTTATTTGAGGCATTTAACCGAAAGCCCATTCAATAAACACCTAGAGAAGGGAACCAGAAGTTTCAAAAATCCAACTGAGTGTCAGGTTTTAGGACTCGTTACTTCACCACTTTATTGCGTTCTAATTATTGGTATTGATCATGCAGAACTGAATACGATTTTTGAATGATCTCTTAGTCTCCTGTTAATTTATTCTACATGCACAGTGGCCATTTTGCATCCCTCCTGATGAGCTTGTCTTTAAATTCATGTGGGGGTGCAAAGTCATTTTTGCCAGCCCAACAGCTGCCTGTGTAGAAACTGTTTTTATGACTGTAAGCTAAGCTTTCATTTACTCAAACACCTTTTCTCCTTTTAATGTACAAAGCCTGAATAGAAAACCAATGAAGTCACTCCTGCTGAATGATTCTGAATACACTGTAATTTTCTCACACCATTGCTACTGCCTTTGTTGATTACACTGGTTCTTTTTTCCACTGTCTGGCAGCTTTTCCTCCAAAACTGACATCTGTTCCACTGAATCTGATAGCATCAGTGGTGACTACAGTCAGAGAGTTTGCACTCAGCATGCAGAACAAGCTAACTGCCCCTGTTTGGTGTTTCCATGTGTGCTCACAATGGTGGCTGCCAGCAGGAGTACAAGGAGATGTTGTGAGCTCTGTTTCAGTGGCCTTGTCTCTCTTGTTGCTAAATTAATATTTAGCATAATACATGCACACTGTGCATACACTACATAATGTACATGTCGAAGTCCATCACATCTGAAACCATGTTGTTCCTCAATGTGATTGTAAGTGAAAGTTGAGGAAATGACATCAGGAGGTGATTTAACATCCCTCCATGGACGTTTGTGCATGGGCAAGTGGGCAGTGATGATGAAACATGGAAAGAATTCCTGCTGGGAGGAGAAGCTAGTGCACCAGTAAACACTGACACTCTTAAACTTTCTATGTCTTTCTCTTGACCGTCTCAGCTCAGCTCTCTCAGCACTCACTTTCTCCCACCCTCTCCTATTGCCTCATTGATGATCCATGCAAATTTACGGCCATGAAGTCATACAGTCTGGCGAACACCATAGATGTGACGGCCTGCCGTTAAAATTGTGAGACTAGTAGTATATTTAACAGGAGGCAGCTGGCTGGGTGCAGAGCGACAGCTTAGTAGCAGAGCATCCAGGTCTGATTCTCATGCAGTTACTCCAGAATGCTGAGCCAGGCAGGACCAGTCATACACTGACTGGTTAGTGCAATGTCAACCATTGAATTTTACACAAGCGAAGTCGTTTCATCTAAAATTGTCATCCACTCACGTTGCTCTGAGTCAGCTCTTGGTTGCACAGCTCTGGGGCAACATAAGCTTTCTTGACTGCTGATTCAAAATCAAAATAGCATTTAATACATTTTTGGCTCTCGGCTGGCAAGGCTGGATGTGAGTAACAGCTTCTGATAAAGTGTGCTGACTTTGTTGAGACTTATGTATGTGTCTTACTAATCCCCTCACTCATCCCAGTAGTCACTTTTGTTGTGTTGTGTTTGCCCTTTTTCCAACTCAGGTCTCTTGGTTTTCAAACAAGTTGTTAGTAATAGTCGTTTAAATCATCTTTAAATGAGCCTATCATCTACTTTGTGTAATAAATTAACATCTGGCATTCAACAGTGTTGTGCTTTTCTTTAAAAACGTTCTGGTAAAAGTTTAACCCACCTAAACTGCCTTTTCATGATATAAATGTCATTTTAAGTCAAATCCTGTTTAAAAGCTCTGAACAACATATTTACAGGCGTAACAGATTGACAAGGTGAGTATAGATCATAAGGTGTCATCAGGTTTGTTAAATACAAACCTTAACCTGGGCCAGAATCTGTCTACTCATTTTCATTTATGTACAATTACTGGAGTTGTCTCAGTGAGACTGCCTGTTGATCTCTGCTACTATCTACTGACACCAAAGATGCTGAGACGGACAAAGTGTGTATTTAGGAAGAGCACAGAGTGCAGCAGCTGTTTGGTTGAAAGTAAGAAAAGATGCTTTCCTACCAGCTGCTTAAAGCTGAGGTTGGCAGTTTGTTTTTGGCATCATCGGGCAAAAATACCATAATAAGATTTCAGCATTTTGGAATTCAGGTAGTATGAAAGAAAACTGGACTTGCACACCGCTCCTTGGCTCTGTATTCAGACTGTGCCAGGTACCTTTCAGCCAATCATGGGTCATTTCAGAGAGCGAGTGTTCATATTGGCAGCTCTACTCTCTGCTCTTCTTAGCAACAGGTGATGTTGCTACAAGCTAATTGGCTGCAGAAACAAATGACGTGCCTTACATTCTAATACTGGACTCCGGAGGCAATAGCGTCTGCAGGCGACAGCATCAACCAGCTCGAGTTGAGCTGAGATGAACCAGTTTACACTGCTGCAACTTTGCCTGCAACTGTTTTGTCTCAATGTGAATCTCTGGTGTAAACTGACCTTAAAAGAGAGAGAAACAACATATGAAATAAAATGCAAGCAGGAGCAAAAAGAGGGAGAGGAGGGTGCAGCAACATTGCCTCCTCAGGAGTCTCATGCTACAGCTAGCTTTATTTCCAGGTGTTGCCTACCAGAACTTTAAGTCAACCAAAAGCACTTTTAAGTGTGTCTGGTTATGGTTGATTTCACAAGAATTGCAACTGATGAAAAACAACTTGTAAATGTTTATTGCCAAAAGTACAAACCCTAAATTTGTCATACAATGCATCATAATCTAAAAACTTAGGGCAGGAGATATGGCAGGAGTTGAAAGGCGTTTTGTTTATAAACACATCTGTGTCAACCTCCTCAACTTCTGAGGAACTTTTTAACTCATTAGAAAATACAAAAGAAATTCGTACAATATAAATGAGTTCATGAGTACATAACAACAAACAATGGGAAGGAAAATATCTGAAAAAAAAATCCAGTGAGAGAAAGTTACTTTCAAAAATATACAAACACCTCGTTTCATTTGCCCCAGTCCCTTATGGCATCCTTTTTTTTTTACCTTTGTTTTTCCCCTTTTTCACATTTTTTCTTGAAGGCATTTTAAGCCTAAAACTCTGAGAAGCTTCAGAATTTATTAACAGGTACAATACAGTCTTTTTTACCACCAAATTCACTGACTGGGTCCTTATCTTGCAGTCTGACAAAGTATCTTGTGATCTACGCTTCCCTCTAGTGGACATAAAAGGACACAGCAGAAGATAGACTGCCAGGCCTGATGTGGAGGAAACCTTATTCACAATTATAAATATAAAGTTATGTTCAAGACTAAATAGCCTTATCAAAATTGTATTTATTTGATATATATGTTTTTTAAATGTCCACCTTGGTATTTTATCTTTGAAACTGGTGCATTCGAAGCCTTTCAACAACAATAGGCTGTATCAGAGTGACAAAGCAAGATAAGAGAAGGCACTGTGATCGAAACTACTGTAACCTCCATTGCATTGTAAATACATGGTAACACACCTTTGTTTCAGCCACGGGTGCAGTAAAATGTCAAATAAGTTGTGCTTTTTTTCTCCTATAAAAGCCTTTTCCACAGCCAGAGCTGCTGGTGCAGTAAACTCGAGTATTAATCTGGACCAATTAACAGTGAGTTCTCATGTCAGTAAGAAAGTGCGTAGTATACACGGAATCTGCATCAGCAGAAACAAAGAGCGCTTGTTTTACTGTACATTTAGCTGCAGGGGAAGTTAGTATAGAGGTTGCCCGGGACCCGAGCAGCAATGACCTTGCAGTTGAATCTGTCTGCAAGCTCAGCCAAAGGCAAGTAGGAATGATTAAGGAAATCAGTGTCTAAACTGGGCGGGCTACAGACTGAGCAGTCAGTGCAGGAGGAGTGACATGTTTGGAAGTCCTCCTCCGTTACCGCCGGGCCTTCTTTCTCTCTTAACTGCTCACCGACATACTTGTTTCCTCTTAAGCAATGGATGACACTGTCTTTGTTTAGAGTCACATAGTCTGGAAAGTCTTCAAACGCAAGACTCCCATCTGTCTGTTCCCTGCTGGAGAAGCGTTGCGCTGGTGACAGGAGCTGGCTGGATTCCTCTGATGGCTTCTCTGATCCTGAGACTTCCTCCACAGACATGATCTCCACCACAGATGATGTGGTTTCCTCAAAGCACTGCTTTGCTGGTAATGGAGGATTCTGCAGTGTGAACACAAAGAAATGCATCTTTATACCTAAGGACACCATACACATTTAAAAGTGATGAAATCAATGGAAACTTGAGTAACTTTACTGTAACACACTAACTCTCTGACACCTTCCCTTCTTAGTGTGCTGTTATTACTATTATCATTTTCATTGATATAATTTTGTCTTCTTACTACCTCTGCTATGTACTTTTAACTTTGCTGCTTTTCACCTATCTTGCTTTTGTCACAGTTATCTTATTTCATCCTGGTGTAAAAGCTGCTGTTTTGTTTTTTTTTTGTTGTTTTTTTTTTAATGTCACATTTATTTTTGTGCAATGACATTGCCATTGACTTTTTAAATTATTCTTTTCTGCCATCATTTTTGTTCTTTTTCTTTTCATTTTTGTGCAATTACATTGCTATTTTTGATGCAATTTGTATTGCTCAATATTATTGCGATCGCAGAGGTCTGGGCAATATAATGGCCAGGTGCACTACATGAAGGCCAAGTAAACTTTCCCTCCTCATCCATAGGTGGCATGCATGTTATTAGGGTAGACTGTCTTTTTGTTTTGTTCTGTGTCTCACCTCACTGTATTTATTTGATGTCTGCTTGTGATAACAGTTTTGTGCAGTAGGCCTCCTGTTGGCCAAGACAAATTTCCCTTAGGGGACAATGAAGTTTATCTTAATCTTGATCTTAATATTTGTTGTTATGTATATTTTATCTATTATCCGATCTGAATGCATCTATATCTAGAGTCTGTGTTCAACTCTATATGGCTAAATTGTATTTTTCTAGTTGGGAAAAAAACCCACAGACTACCTTTTGTGTAATGTAGTGCTGCATGTATAATGCAAAATTTGTGGCAAAAATAATTTACCCATTTTTGTCCAATGATGTCTGTCAGAAAGCCATGTAGGACTTTATCAGGGTTGGGGACCGGCGGCCAGATATAATGCTTGAGCTTCCTATCCAAAAAATAAATAAAAATATGGTTATACAGTAGTGGGGGTATCACATAAAGTCAAGATTTGTTTTGTTAATTTTTTCCATGTTATTTTAAAAAGTGTCAAACAGTCCTACCTGAGATAGGTGCGAAACAAGGAGATAAGGATGACAGCAGTTATCAGCATCAAGACAGGGATAAACAGCAAAAGCAATTTGCCTATGAAGGATATTTATGTGGCATTAAGGTTTGAATGGTGTCAAATAAGTACTTAAGTTTTTTTATATGTCTGTATGTAAAACCTAGACAAAGCAGTGCATTTCATACAACACTACAGTTCTTACTGCAGTGTTACATTTGGTGCTATTTTACAAGATTTTAGTTGTGACTTTCAAAAAACTATTGGGACAGTCTGAATGATCAAATAAATGCTTATATTTACACAGACTTGTCAGTCTCAGTGCAAGCGTACCTCTGTCCATAGGGATGTCAACAGTATGCACATCAGACCAGTCACTCCAGTAGCCTGAGTAAATTGACCCAATGGGTTTAGCCCTGGACTTAACACGGTACTGGTTACCCGCCCGAACCTCTAGACAAGTGCCTTTCGTAGGACCCTTTAGTGATGCTGTCTGGAGGCAGAGAGTTGGAGTGGACATTCAGTGTTATGAATATTAAAAAGGCAATCTGAGTGGTGATGTTCTTTTTTTGTGTTTTGCAGCTTTTACTGTTTTCTTTGGTTATACTATAAATTTTGAAATAAATGTTTTGCTTTCCTTAAATTCTGTTGCATTTACACGTTTTTTCCCCATGTTCTCTTACAAGATTCAGTGTCAAAACGATATCATGGATCATCTTGCTGATTTCTGTTTATTTTCACTGCCCGTAGAATTGAAAATTCTGCTCTTTGGCACTAACTAGCGGTTACATCTAGAGCTTAACTGGCAACAGCCCACAGCCATCACTTGTGCAACCAAAATAGTTTTGAAGATACTTTGTTAAAGCACAATTCTACCCATAGGGCTTAAAGCTAATTTTGAAGATACTTTGTTTGAATAGAATTCTACAAATAGGGCTTAAAGCATATGCAAAAAGTGTTGCAAGGAAATCTGAAATGTATGAGGTAAGATAAAAAATGGACTGCATGCAAACAATTCTATGAGTGAACATAAATAGCTACAAGGAAAAGTATGTCAGAAAAAGAATTTTTGAATATGTTAAAATACAAAAAACAAGGAAAACATAAAATTGTGGTCAAAATAAACTTACCATCCATGCTTCCCCTCCTCTAATCTGGTAGCTGACTTCATACTCCAGGTCAGTGACTAGAGATGGGAGTGGAGCTTCCCATTTCAAGCAAAGCTTATCTTCCTCCAAAGCCTCAAACTTTAGGTTACTTGGTGGGGATGTTTTTACTAGAATCAAAACGCATAGACATTTTTTCCAATTGAGATTAAAATTGTTTGGCAGGAATGTTTTTATGAATGTGTTTAGTTAGAAATAAATAAATAAAAATTGAACAACAGAATTTTGTATTTATTTCAAGTGAAACTTTCTGAACATCAGTCTCTAAAATACCTCTGAGGAATACAACCTTAACACTGTAATTGTAATTTTAATGCTTTGAAGGACTTTAGTCTCCTCTTTGTCACGTGTCATCCCATCACCTGAGGATTCTTTAGTCAATAAAACCACAGCTAGCACATTACAGAAGGATCAAAATTCACTCACTGCTCTTGTTTAAAGTGAACTCTTCACTATAAAAGGTTCTGCTGAGTGGAGCCTGTGTGCTGCTCAGCCTGACCCTGACTTTTCTGGACTCATTTCCATGGAAGCGGCACAGGTCGGTCAAGTCCCTGGCAGGGAGACACTCGGTCCATTCTGTCGAGCCCAAAACTTCACTGGAGGGGTCAGGATATATCACTCTATTACAACACCATTTCAAACATGTTCTTCATTACCACAGAGAGTTTTATCAGTCAAGAATTAAATGTAGTAAAGTAACAGTGGTGTAGTGGTGCTTGGAGAAGTGGATATACTCCACATTTATGCCCCCATTTTTTTAAAAGGGGCCCCACATAAGTGCCCTCTTTGAACAGTAACATGTTAAAAATAGTGGCATGTGACATGCCTCTTGCATATTTAATTAATCCAAAAATGTGACAGTAGTAGGCCTATTTGCACATTTTCACTTAACTTCTGCTGCTTTACCACTATTCTGCCAAATTTTTACTATTTTATTTATTTATTTTTTCTTATTTTTCTTCTTCTTATTTTATCATAAGTACTGTGAGCATTATTATCATTATTATGAGCAGTATTACTATTAATTAAATATTTGTATAACCCAACCGATGCTGTCAGATCCTTGCCCACCTTGAGTCTTGGATCTGTTCCGAGGTTTCTGCCTGTTAAATCAAAGTTTTTCCTTGCCGCTGTCACCTAGTGCTTGCTTTTTAATTGTTGTCTCTCAAAAAATGTACATATTTAATTATAGCGTGTTGTCTAGACCTACACTATATGTAAAGCGTCTTGAGACAACTTTGTTGTGATTTGATGCTATAAACCACACTGACTTGACTTGACTTGACTTGCTTGACTTCAAGGAGTAAAGAGGATTATTATTAAATTAGCCTTGGCAATAGCAGAGGTGCAGATTTTGGAATCAATAATGGTCCACAGTCTGACTATAGGGTGAGATAATTACATAATTAGACATTTTCATTAAACAATGTCTTATTCTTTAGGTTATCCACACATGAAAAAAAAAAACAGTACAAGTAGTCCATGGGCCAGTAGTTTCTTTTGTTAACAATCTCTTGCTGGTTTGTCACAGAGGGGATTTAGAAGCAGGTATACTCAATGCAGACTGAAAAATATGCCTGCATATACCCTGCACTACACCACTGTATGGCAGTAACAGTGAAATAAGTGTTGTACCTGCGACCCATCTTGTAGAAGAGTTTGTACTCCTCCTCTAAACCATATCTATTTCCATTCCACTGACAGGTGATAATCTGCATGTCAGAGGTGTAGCACATCAGTGAAATGTCATCTGAAAAACAGAAAGAAATCTCATTAAAGATGTTACATCTGTGATGTGATGATGAGATGTTGTGCTAGTGATTAAAGAATCTTTCACATTTGGACACACCTGCACTCTGGGGCACCATGGCTCGCACAGGAAGTGACCAGCTACTCCAGTGTCCTGTATTTTGACTGAAGGCATATTTGACAGAGACCTCAACCTCAACCTCCTCCCCTGGTACCAGAGAGTCAAGTGTGTCACCTTCCTGTGCCTTGAGAAAACAATATATCACTGATGTATTTAATTATACTTTTGGCTAGTATGATAACGTTATTCTAAACTTGACTTGTCAGTCTCAAGCAGACATGTCCAAAGTGCAGCCCAGGGGCCAATCACAGCACAAAGTCTGATTTCATACGGCCCACAGCTTCTTTCTTAATATGTATTATTTATGGCCCACCAGCACTGTAAAAAATAAAAAATCATGCAGGTTTAAAATGCAATTTCTTTTTTTACCTAATTGTGCCAGCACCACTTTGTAACTTTGCCAGGCTGTGGGATCCATGCTGTGACCCTACAGGCTAATTTCTGCCATGGGGACTGTAGATAAAAAGTGTAAAAAGATGATGTTGAGGGCCGCCGCTTTCAGGAAAGACGGAAATTGCAATATTTTTTCACTAAAACTGAAACAATTGTGTTTGCCTAATTTGCCAAGAGACTGTTGTGTGTATAAGGAATTCAACGTAAAAAGACATTACTAGACAAAGCATGTTCATATATTACAGGCCATCAAGGACCAACTGTGAAACAACTTGAAGCTGTCTTGGCCTCACAACAGTGGTTCTCTCCCGTGAGTCAAATGAAAATACCACTAAAGCAAGCTATGAAGTGGCCATGCCAATTGCTAAACATGGCAGACCTTTTATATTTCATGGTTAAAAAATGTCAGGAGGGATTGTTGGCCTTTGGGCTTTTTTGTGTGATCAAATCTGGCCCTCTTTGCAAAAAGTTTGGACACCCCCAGCCCCAAGACTGACAAGACAAAATTAATACGTAGATTGTCTACAGCGACAAATATCTGTGATTACACAAACCTTAACTCACATTTACAGCGTACCAATACCTTTACATGTTAATTTGCTTGCATTTTATGTGTGATTTTGGTTTTCTAAATTATTTTGAATGACTTATGTGTTTTGTACCTCTCTTGTCTTCTCTCCCAGCTCTCTGGAAGCGTAGCGAATCCTATACATCAAGTTATTTTCCAAGTATTTTGGGATCTTTGAGAGCCATGAAACCTGCAGCTGTCCTACTTTGCCATTTTGTTGTAAAGACACATTGAAGGGAGGATCCAGGAGAACTAGAGACAAAAAGGTGAAGAAAAAAGGCAAGAGGTGAGGAGGGCCCCTGCAGTTCTGGATGGGTGTTTCAATAGACCTGAGATTCCAGCGAAAAGCGCCAGGTCGGACTGGAAGACTTCACAGACAAAACATAACAGATATGAGGCTGCCATAAAAAGCTCAAGATGTTCAAATTAATTATTATCATTAATTAATAAATAATAAATAACCACAGGTATAGTATTTCTAGCCTGTCAAGGCAAGGAATGGGTGTTGGACCCTTTATATTTCCTCATGATGCAAAAAGGGAAAAAAAAATAAACTGGCAGGTGTTTTATAAGAAAAAAATGCTTTCATGGTTTATTTATTTAATTAATTCAACAGAGATGCAATGTCAGCATCTCAAATGATAAAAACAAGTCACAGTTTTTGAGTGTAATGCAAATGAAAATCATAGATCAAAGCATACCCATGAGAAAGGGTTGTGCTAAACATTATAATAAAAATTGGGTAGGGCAGCTACATTGAGTACACAGTCCTCAGATTATGAGGCAGGTCCAAGCCCTAATACACTGACCTTGACTCTGACTTTGGATCAAATGCCTCTCTGTCCATGTGATGAAAGGCATTATTCAAACATGTTTTTTTTCCTTCTTTGCAGCAATGGATCATCTATTTTGATTCCTTTTTTTGTTGAGTCAATATTATAAATATTAAGTGTCTTACCATGGTCCTCCACATTCACGTAGCGTTTGTAGAGGCAGGTGTTGTTGCTGTGCTCCACTACTTCAAGGTAAATTTCAAAAAACAAGCGAACATGCCGATTAGGAAATGAGCAGATGTTGAGGAAAGTTCCCTCTTCTGTTCTCTGAACAGACATGTTACACCTTTGCTTTCTGGAGAGTGACAAACATAACAGACACTGCTTTTTCAAACTGTATTTGTGTAAATGTGTCAAAATTATGATTCAGAGAATTTCTCACTCTTTTTACGTACAAAACACGTTAGTTTACTGTATATAACATACCCGTCAACCCAGTAGAAGAAATCATAACTCCTGTTGTCTGGAGTCTCAAAGAAGCAGGTGAAATCATCTTGTGTCCGCGTGAAACATTTTGGATTCTGTTCATCTTTCAAGAACAAAACATCTGCACCAGAAATGAAAAATATAATGAATGACCACTTATGGAATTTAATGAATTTTTTTTCAAATTGTGAAAGCAAGTTTTTAACATTTATTGGATGGACAACTGACAAAAATCTGTGTGGCACAAGATATACTGTGCCTCTAAATATACAAGATAATAGTTTTGTCAATTCTTGTTTTCCCATTATATGCTTAAATAACGTGTTTTGGGACATTCAGGTGCTCTGTTTCATTGAAATAAAAGTCAACATTTTACTGGAAATAGAGGGAACATTAAAAATTTCAGCTGTTATTTGGTTAAACTTAAAACTAATTCAAACTAGAATTTAATTGTATAAAAAACAAACACTTCTTAATGCCTACCTTCTCTTGACACAAGTTGAATGGCTCCATCCTCGCAGCGTAGCACAAAAGGCACAAAGCCCACTTGAATCCACAAGCTAATGAGGAGTACCTCCCACCTGCAGGTCAAATTCATGGTGGATGGATATGTTAGGGGGAATTAGGAAACCACCATGACACTGACACCAACACGACGCATGCTTTTGTCTGTGCATTGTGTGAGTTGTCTCTCATACATGGTTTTAAGTGAGCACGGAAGGGTAGGGCTGAGCAGTGTTGAGGGGCTGACCTAATCTGATGAGCTGTGCTAAGATGAGGAAGTGTGCGTTGTGTGCAGTGGAAGGCAGCACCAAAACAAACACATGCAGTTTGGTAGGAGTGATTGAAAGTAAACATTAATGACATATTTCCATATTAACAGTGGGACACAGTAAATAAATGAGAACGAGTTTTTGTCCGCTATCTGGCTGAGTTTGAAGGTTTTTTCCTTATTCGACATAAAATTTTACAACTGAAAGACAAGTATTTTAATGAAAGGTATGGAGAAATACTAATCACTAACAAATATTTCATAAAATTTATCTAAATCTGCAGGAAAGGCAGCCATGCAGAATATTCAGATATGATGTGGAGTATAAAATTCCCAAGTAACCCTGTAAATAAAACATTTTAAAGTTAAGTTATGCTTATCCTTTTTCCACAGACTGAAAAAAACTCAACTTGCCCTATGTGCCTCAACTGATTTTCTCTGCTGATTGCCAACATCCTGACCTGCTGCAAAACAGCAGGGCACACCAGCACCAGCATGGTCCTGATATTGATCAGCTAATTTAGGTTTTCACAATGTTAATTAACTGAAACAATGATCACCTCCTGCCCTTTATTCTAAGTGCTCACAATTTGTAGCCTTCTTCTTAGCGTAGATTACATTTAATTTAGTTTAGTACTTAGAGGAAAAATAGACATTACAATGTCACTGTTTTTCATTGCATAGCTTATTTGATTATACATGGTATTGAGGTCTTGAACACCAAGCATCAGTTGTACTTTGACCCTCTCTTCCTGCTGGAGTCCAACACTCTGGAACACAATCCAAAACTGAATCCAAAATGTTGTGCTGAAGAGAGTTCCAAATTGTAAACAGGACTAGACAAATGAAATGGAGGAAATAATTGACATACTGTTATTTAAAATCATTATTATATCACCTTTTTTGTATAGAAGAGAGTCATTTGGGATCTCAAAATGACTGCCGATGGTCATACAATGTGTTAACCTTGAAAAGTGTTGATCATCTTCCAGATTAATTACATCTGCACTAGTGTATGTTTGGGATTTGTTGCTCTGACAACAATTCTTGATTAAGTTTAAGCCATCTATGAAGAAAATGCAAACTTGTGGAATCCCAAACAATCAAATTAATTATTCACACAGGAAGAACAAGGGACCATTAGTGGGTCATAACTATTAGATAATAGGTTTTTGCAAAAATCTTAACATTACAAAAGGTCCAAACCACCTCAGCCACTTCCCCTCCTTCTTGGGAAACACTACATGAATTCAAATGCTCTCTCATCTGTTACAAAACACAACCTCTTTTTACAGTCACTTTCTCAGCTGCACAAAAAAAGGGGTAACACTTTAATTTGATAGCCCCTTGTTGAGACTCTACAAGTTACCAATAAATATTCAGTGGCATGTCAACAGTTTGTCAATTAATTTTCAAAAACAATCTTTTGACAGACAAGTACTATGCGTTCAACTAGACGCAAATTGACTATAAGGTTAATTTCAAGTGGTCTACAGATCTGAGAAGGGTCCAGCTGAAGAATCAGACAACACATTACCACAAACCATTTCACTTCAGTAGAAGACACGCCCCC
>JAQLOL010000020.1:9142170-9159133 GCA_029783665.1 Naso thynnoides | reverse complement strand
GAGTCTGGTCTAGACCGCTCTATTTGTAAAGTGTCATGAGATAACATTTGTTGTGATATGGCGCTATATAAATAAAAATTGACTTGACTAAAAATTAAATTGACTCATTAGCGTATAATCAACTTAATAACAATAGTTTTGTTTTCATTAACTTAGGATGAGTTTTGTACACCGAGCAGGTCCTCTCCCATTGAGTCCACCATGTCAAACCGCCTTGTTTTTATGACTGCCCAAGAAAAAAAGAAAAAAAAAACTTTGACAAGTGATTTAAAATTGTGTAATTACACAGTTTGTCCAGCAGAGGGTGGTTTGTTACTTAATAACTGATAATTGTTAATTTAATAATTTACTGTTCAGTGTACTGATGTTTGTGATAAAGTTTTTTTAAATGTAAAATATACGGCCCTCTATTCATATCTTTGTCACAACTATAATCAGATCCAGCAGATGTGATTAATAGATTATGCAAGTAAGAAAATTTCAATACTTATATATCGGCCGATATCGGATATTGCAACTTACGCCTTTATAGGGACATCTGAATTGGCCCCAAAAATCCCACATCAGTTGGGCGCAACACTACATCCTTTGCAGGGACTGGTGGGTGGAAAGATTTTTACTTGGGTGCAATCTGCAACTTCACCACTAGATGCCACTTAATCCCTCACACTGGACCTGGAATACAACATTTTGACTACATGTTGCAGTGTTTGATAGTTAAAAATAATGTTATTCATTTATGAATTGTTCTTGTTGAGGTTGTGGAACAGTACATATGTTTTTGTTTTTTGTTTTTTTTTTTGCTGTTGTTGTTTTTTACTCTTATCACTTGTAGTTATTCTAAGCAAAACGGGAGATGTGAAAAAAGCAGAGTAAAGATCTGCAGAGTCAAGTGCTACAGTGCCTGAAAGTGAAACCAGTGGGGAGACAGAACTAGTCAGATGTTTATTTCTCAAGACTGATTTGGTTTGGTAATTTCCTCACTTATGTTCTTTCCACATTAAACTTCCTCTCTCATATGTTATCAATGTTCTATCAAACAAAAACTACTCAGTTGTGTAATGTAGAATCCATTGGATGAAGCTGTGGGAAACTGATACTCCACGGTAAGAACTGGGGCCATGGAAACCTTATACAAATACATAAATACATGACATAGCATTATGCCTGTGAGGCACATGGACAAATCAAACAAATGTGATCGTGCAAAAAGCTTCTGGCAGGCAAAGATTGTTTAGACTGGAAACATTCTGGTGCTTTCCAGGTGCAGATGATAGAGGATCAGATGGGAGTATCAAGCAGGGAGAATTTAACCTGCTCATTTACAGAACTACACACGAATGTGCAATTATTTAAATCAGGAGAGACCGATGTAGGGTCTAGGCAGGATATTGTTTACAGAACAGAACACCAAAGAGCTTATGAAATGTAAAGGTGTAAAGTCATTTCTGACATATCTTGAACAAAATGTGTTAGCAAATACATTTAGAGCTCCTTGAGGAATAAGAAAACTCCACCCACTGATATAGACCGTGTGATAAGATTGAATGCTCCACAGAAGGCTAATAAGAGTATCGTGAATTTGGTTTTGTTTTACATTGAGCACAGTAACAGTACATAAATTAGACCCTGCACATGCAACAATACATTCAGTAGACGTATAAGATTTCTTCATTTTCTTAAAATATTTCTTTTTCATATACAGTAAGTGGTGTCCTGTGAGATCTCAATTTTGGGCGGTGTCTGCCAAATTACCGGTGAAAAAATACAGTAGATCATACTCTTAACCAGGCTGCACAAAGGTAATCAAGAAAAGGTGACATGCACACAGCCTTCTTCTTAGTGTTGCATGCAACAGCCTGTACATTAATACAACTTGTGAATTGCTATCATAGTGTTACAACCACCAGTATGTCTCTCTATCCACAGAGGCCACTAGGTGTCGCTCACTCACCTCTGTTCTCACAGGCTCCTATCAGGTTGATGATGTTGGGATGCTGGCCCAGTTTGCACAGCACCTCCAGCTCCCCTGCGAAGTCCCGGTGGTCATTCTCTGAGGCAAACTCTGAAGGAGGATCAGCAGACGCAGCAACATCAACAAAGTGCAAGCGAAACAGCTTCAGATGGCATGTTTGACATGAAACTCTCACATCAGTCAAAGAGTCCATTGCACTGGGATTATTTTTGCTCCGTGTTCGTGTGTGATACACATGCAGTCACTATCTGTATGTGTTCGTGAGTGAATGCATGAATGTGTGCAAAAGCTACCTTTCAGCATTTTGATGGCTGCACTCATTTTATTGCCGTCCTTCTTGATCATGGCCTTGATGACCTGGTTTTGAGACAGTTGACTTTTAGCTCACTGTTAGCTTTTGAATTTAGTGAATAAATCCAAGAAACAGAGGAATAAAGTTTTTTCAGAAAATACATGAAGAGCCTAAATACCTGGCCAAAGTTGCCCTCTCCAATGACGTCTTCAAACTTTATGTCCTCCCACTCCAGGATTGGATAGGTGAGGGGCTCTGGCGTTGGTTTGGGCCTCCGTGTCAGGGTCAGAGTTCCTGAGTTAAACTGCAGAATAGTTTCCTCACCCTGGGGGTATAAACAGTCTTGAGCAATAAATACAAAAACTGTAAAAGTATGATGTTCCAAAAACAAACTTGAGCTTTGCCAGATCTGTTGTCATGGCAACAAGGATACAGCAAATCTGTCAGCTTTCCAAAATTGTTGTTCAAACATCTCAAGCAAATCCTGGTGCATCCCTACCGATCCAGACTGGTAGGTGAAAGTCCGCCGGCGGTTGAGCAGTGTCTTGCGGATGAAGAAAAGAGCCAACAGTGCCAGCAAGATGGTCACACAGGTGACAGTTACAGAGCTCACCACTGCCACCAACAGCTCGTTACCGTCCCCAGCAGGCCTCCCAGCCACACCCTGAGTGGTTGGGGTTAAAATCTGACGGCCTCCTTTGGTAGAGGGTAAGAGATGGAAATGGAGGACAGAGGATAAAGAAGTAGGCAGATGGAGATGAATTTAAGATGATAGAGAAAAATAGGTTGTCTTATTATCCAGAGTAAATCCCTGTCCTTGCGAGGGTGGTCTTGTTCAAAGCCACCTGGGAAAAGTTTAATGTATACAAAATAAGTATAGTGAATGTTCCACAGGGAGCTACTTTTAGCTTCAAGGGAGAAGAAATGTATGCCCAATTAACCATAAAATGTCCTTAATTTAATCAATATGCTGGACAATTTAATCATTCTTTTCAAAAGATTACCTATTGCAGTAATCCAGAAATTTTATTGCAGCACTGGCATGCCAAAGAGAGTCAGGAATTGCAACAAAATTTTCTCAAACTTTCTAGTCCAGCACCCCATTTAGGCCCCAAATCTTTTGCAATAAGATAGTTGTCATGAATCTGAATTGATCAAAAAACATCAACATGTAAATCTCACAAGTTCCTGCATTCCCATTTGCAGCATTAGAACTCACTGTGGCAATCCTGGATAAAAGCTGTTAAGCAGACTGTAACTTTACTCACCATCCCCTTGTGTCATCGCCTGAACAACCTCGCTCCACTCTCCCGGCACTTTGGAGAACGCTCTCACTCTGAACTGGTAGAGCGTGCTGCCATTGAGCGCTGTCACATCTTTTGTGGTCTTGTTTCCATCGTCTGTGTCTACCCAAGGGTGAGGGCTCCCCTGGCCAACTGGCTGGTACTCTATGATGTATTTAATGATGCCTCCATTGGGATCTGTGGGGGGCTGCCACCTCACCTGGATAGCTGACACAGACAGAGGAAAGGCCCGGACGTTGAGTGGGGATGATGGACCTGGAACACAGAAAAAATCATCGTTAGGCCAATCAAACTATATTCTGTGATAAAATTACTGCTACAGTCACATGCTTTTATGTTTAAGTACTCTGAGAAAGCCCAAAGAAAAGGGTTTAATAGCACTTATTGTTGCTCTCTTAGATGTACCTTCCTGTAACTTGACACTGATTGCAAGTTTAACTAGATTTCTCCTTAACATCAAATTAAAGTAAACTTTTTCATTTTTAAGTCTGTGAGCAGGGAGAGAGTCGCCAAGCAACCTGCAAGCACCAACCTTACTCTTTTCCTAAGTGTGTAAAGTGAATCTACCTTATCATCTCATGTATTTGTCTTGTATATTGATTATTGAAACTACATGCTCAACATACTGTATACTGTGTTGCACGTTATGCTTTGATGCAAACAGCTGTAGATGCACCATGAAGTGCACAAAAAATCGAGCAACATTTAGTTGGAGCCATCTTTGCAGCTTATCAGCAGCAGGTTATCTAGTTACCCTGGCTGTGGATGCGGAACTGGTAGGGTTTCGAGGGTGGTCCGTGGCTGCCACAGTTGATGAGGCGCACCACCACGGTGTAATCTTGATGGTACTGCAGGTTGTGGAACTTTGTGGAAAGCACATTGAGCAGGGTGGTCTCCTCCTGTAGTTTCTCACTGTAGGGTGGTGGCCCGTAGAGCTGCACTAAAAAGCCACTGGCTGTGCCGGCATTAATGCCATTGTTGGCAGGCAGTCGCCAGCGTACAGTGGCATTGCGGCCTTCCACTGAGCTGATGTCAATCTCAGGTTGAACTGTGGGGTCTGCAGCAACAGAGATGCAACACAAGATGAGCTGAGGGGACTGGCAGCTCATTTTGAACTTCTCTAATTAGGTCAGTAACAGCTCCCTCAGATTGCTCCCTGACAATGTATTTCAGATTTAACTGGAAGTGTATTTTAATTTACATTTAAACTGGCTACTGTTCAGTAAGTTTGTATGGACTGCTCCTTTATGAATTAAAGGCGCTCTGATTTCTCATCAACTTTTTGCTTGGTTCAATAGCATTCTGCTTCATAGTATGATTACAGTCCAACTTTAAATCTTTCCCTTTCAATACAAAACTACGAAATATTTTGATTTGTATTTACTAACTTCAGAGCTGTATTATACGTATTGCTATTAAGAAGATACTGCATGCAAAAGGGCCTGTGTTCATATAACTTTTTTTTTTCTGAGTGCCAGTGTCTTTTTTTCAATTCTTCCTAGTTAGTAAAGAGAAGGTTCTGGTGTCATCAATTACGCTTCTTTTTCGGGCAAGCAACCATTGGGTGGGACTCTTCGCTCATCACTCTGGTAATTAAGAAACTGGAGGAGAAGCTTGTTCTGGCCATGTCTGTCTATCCTGAGCTCCATGCTATATAAGACAAAAACACAAAGACTTGTTTGTGGGAGCAAACTGATCAGACAAGCTTTTGTCTAGGGCCCGACCAACATGGGATTTTTGGGGCCATTGTCAATACTGATATTAGGGAGCAAGAAAATTCCGATGTCCGATGTAACAGCGGATATTATATATAATATCAACTGAATGTGGTTGTTAAATACTTGGAACAAAGATATGTAATAAAGGCAGAGTCTCTTATATTTTAACAAGCTTTATTCCAAAGATCAGTGCACTGAACAGTAAACATCTCAGTTACTAGTTATTAAATTGTGGACCTTCTGCTGGACAAACTATGTAATTACACCATTTTAATTCACTAGTCCGAGCTTTTTTTTTTTTTGTTTGGCCTTTAAAATCAGTTTTAAAACAATGCACACTGGAGAACATATAAGCCAACACCTACAAATCTGCAGTAGGCTGATATTGGCAAATCGATATATCAGTCTACTCAAAGCGCTCCACAGTGAAGGGGGGATCTCACTGACCACCACCAGCATGCAGCACCCAACTGGGTGATGGATGGCAGCCATTTTTGCACCAGAACACTAACCATACACCAGCTTGAGGCGGAGAGTGAGATGAATTAATATGTAAGGCACTTACATAAGGGGGTGATTAGGGGGCCAGATTGAATGAGTCAAGTTGGGAATGTAGCTATAACATCGAGGAACCCCCTACTCTTTGTGACAAGTGCCATGGGATCTTTTAAGACAACTGTGAGTCAGGACCTCGGTTTAACATCTCTCCTGAAGGACGACATCTCCCACAGTACAATGTCCCTGTCATTTCACTGGGGCAATGGGATAGATTTTTTGGCCCAAGGGAAGATCACCAGCTTCTGACCACAACCAAAACCACTTCAAGCAGCAATTTAGTTTTCCCAGGAGGTCTCCCATCTAAGTACTAACCAAGCCAACATCTACTTAGCTTCAGTGATACCAGAGGCAGGGTAACAGTATGTCTGGCTGCTGGCATTGTAACTCTCTTTTATTAATGTCAGGACTATTTCTACATAAAATGTACTACTAGTTTTGTCACTGGAGTATGTTCAAATTTAAATTTTTCCGATAAGTTTGGTTTCAATTAGTAATTTGATGCTAAAACGGGAAGGGCGAATCATCATGCTTGACAGCTAAACCTGACCCGTGATTGAATAAGGCATCTGTACGGACAGAACCTCGATACTGTGACTCCATCTGCTGATCACGACTGCAGAGACACTGAGTCCAAATGAAATCACCTGCACAGCGGTAACAGTGCCCTTCTAGCACATTTTTGCCAGAAAAAAAGAAAAAAAAACAAAACAAAAAAAACCTCACTATGTAGACACTGGACCTTTACATGTAGTGTAGCATTGTTACAACTATAACTTTGTTTTCAGCCTACAAGCAATATTATTAAGTGGTAATGAGACTGGCTAGTATAATGGCTAATATAAAAACTGAAATTTTCGATGTAGAAAATAGTTTGCATCATATAGTGGTTTGGCATAGTTTTTAACTGATGTGTGGTCTTTCTCAAAGGCATTAGAGTTATTAAAACCCTATTCACAAACAGTTTGTGCTTGTGCAAGAGAAAAGTATTACATTACGAATTTAAATTTGTTCCATTTTACACATGAACCTAACCACATCTATTTCAGTATTTTCCATGATTTTTTTTTCTGTTCTCACACACTCAGATATGTTCTCTCTCTCTCCGCACCACAATCACTGATAAATATGCCAGACTCTGCCACTTGGATATAACTATTCTTTATTAGTTATGTGATTCATAGCCGACAGATGAAGGTTCATTGCTTGAGGTTTATTTCTGTTGATTTCAGTTTGGATCCCGTGGGACCATCATTTTATCATAGCAAGGTGTCCAAAGATCATTTTGGTCCACTTGCATCTTACTATATTTGCCCCCTGCTTGAGTCACCAGGCCAGATATATGCTCACTGGGGAAAAGACAACTGGCTCCTTAAGGCCTGGGAAAAGTGCTGCTCGGCAAAAATGATGAGAATTTACTATTAGTCTAACCAGACACAAGATAATTGTGCTTACTTAAGTTCTGTAGTCCAGACTGTAGACATTTGTTCCCAGGCAAGATTTCCAGACAAATATAGACATATTAAGTAAGTACATGATACCTATGAACTTGTCAGACTGGTTAGCTGCAAGTCTTACCGGGACAATCAGTCTCCATTATGGCCTCTGGCCCTGGGGCCCCCTCTCCACCTTCCCCAGGACGACTCAGCCGGACACAGACACGGTAGCGCGTTAAGGGCTCCAGGTTCATCAGCGTGATGGGCTCTTTGTCACCATAAACTGAGAGACAGTGGATGGAAATGCTGATTTCTGAGGAACATTTTGCTTAAAGTCCCCAGGAGGAACGCTCTTTTTTTATAACTTTATTAAAGTCCCCAGGAGGAATGCTCTTTTTTTATAACTTTATTTAAAGGATTTTTTTTATATAAACACATACATCTGAGTTGATGACTGTAATGTGCAGACACATGCATACCACACACCAACAGGCAAACAAACAAGACAACATCATACCTATCCCTTAGCCCCTTCCTTTCCCCTTAAAGCCAAAAAGAGGGGGGGACCATTAGGACATTAATTACAGTAGCAATGTGTGCATAAGAAGACATCCCTGATAGGATGTATGGAACATCAGAGGGCCAGGCCCTTTATATGATCAATAAATGGAGACTGTGTTTTAATACATTTGTCATAGGAGCTATTCAGAGTGTGCCTGATTTTTTTGAGCTGAAGCAAGGAGAACATCTCCTGTAACCACCTCCCAAAGGGAGGGTGTTTGTTGGATTTCCAGTTCATACCCAGGAGGAACTTTTAACGGGTTATGAAGCAGTCTAAATTTAATATTGATGACTCACATCTCATCTACATCGGCAAATGAGACCATTGGCGAGCAGAATACTATCTTGTCTTTTACAATGCCTTTGCCCGGTCTGCTCAGTCAGCAGACACTTTACAACACACAGACAATTTGTTATTTAGTTAGTTTTGTTAGTTATCTTTTTCACTATCTATGGTTGAAAGCTGGAGGATATTTTTCTTTGATAATTTTAATATTTTGTGTCAATGGCCAAACTGGCATTGTGCAAGAGAGTTTCTTTTACTCTCTTCCAAAACAAATGCTTGTGACAGATAACATCTTAACAACCAATACCGCTTTTGTCCACACGCGGCGCTACAATCAACACAAAATCAACGTTCCTCAAAGGGGCTTTGAAAACATACAGACAGTGCACAATATTTGTAACATTTATTACGATGTGTTGTTTGGGAGAAAAAAGCTATGTTTGTTCCACTCTGTAACTTTATATAATAATACATATGGCCTTGGCTGTTGTATTAAAATAATAATGGTTACCATTGCTTTCTATGAGATCAGTTGACTAAAAGATAGGCACATCTTTGATTGACATTTCCAGCTTGCTTACCTATGATGGAGGACCAGATGTGTCTGTTCTCCACGGGCTTGTAGAGGAGCCGGGTGGAAACAATGGGGCCATCTCCTCTGTGGGAATCCAGTGGCATCACCAGCAGCTGCTTACTCCTTTTTTCCAGCAGTTTGGGAGCAGAGGTAGGCACAGGGGGCTCTGAGTAGACAAAAATTCAGAAAAATAAAATTTAGATCTTTGCCACTGTTGTATGAGGTGGCTTTATATTGGAAATGGTCACACAAACATCTTTTTCTGTTTTAGTAATAAAAATTTGCTCTACAGAAACCACACACACAGACAGACCTTTGACGGTGAGGTTGAACTTGCGGGAGTCCCGGCCTCCATTGGTGGACACCCTGCACTCCCACAATCCTCCTTGCTGGGCACTCAGATGAGGGATCTCAAACATGGCTGTACTTTTATTCGATTCCATGATAGTATGAGAGGCCTGTGAGTAAGAGACACAACACACAATGGCAATGTGATGCAGGGTGAAAAGCAAATTTTTGTTTCCTGTGCCTACCCCTGCTACTACTTGGATTTGTGCCTTAAATGTCCTCACTCTGAGAAATTTCTTAGTTCCTGTGGGAAGTGCTGGCACAATTCTAAATCAAATTGTCTCTATTATCAAAGAAACAGCATAGAATGAATAACAAAAAAACTAGACATGTCACTTACAGGCAACATGTGTAACTGCTTGACTGTGGACTGATATGCCCTCATCTGCTCAGGCCATTGTGTTGCTGACTTCCTCAGAGCTTGTCTCAAACTTCAAACCAATCTTAAAGACACGGCACAAATTAATTTCATTCTTTAGCTGATATATTCTGCCTTCTGGCTGAAAGTCAGATAAGAAGATCAATACAGCCCTTCACGTCTGTGTGTTTAGGGCGTGGCTACAAGTGGGAGGTTATTAGCATGGCTTAGCATGAGACAAGGAAAAAGCTATCCTTTCTCTCACTAATAAACTTGATGCATCTCTTCTGTTTAATCTGTACAGAAACAGAAAAAAGACACAAAAAATCCACAACACTTTATGTCTGAGTGGGCCACTTTTTGCTGACTGTCCTCGATGAGACTCTAGCAAGTTGTTTTGCTGTTGTTCACCATGGATGTATTAAGAGAACATAATCTATAGTTAAGAAAGTGATATCAATCCTCTCATCTGAAGTTAAAAATTGTATTCCTGTAACTGTAACTGACATATTAAAAGTGAATTCTACATCATTAAGTTTCAAAATCCTGTTTCTTTAGTTAATACAAGATCATTGGTTCCCAATTTTTTTTAAACAAAACCCCATGACAGGAAATTTCTAGATTTAGATTTCTTTTATTAACTTTGATGTTATATCAATATTAATGGGCAATGAATATAATTGCATACGCAACATTTCAAATGTGTTTCTTTTAATTTCTTCAAAATTCAAATGAGCTTGAGATGCACAAGGACAAAAAACACAGTTGCAGGCATCATGTGGCCCTGCTGTGGTGTGAGCTCTCTGATGTGGGAAGGAAGAGAGTGTAACCTGCAGACTGACTCCACTGACAGGCGGCCTTGTTTTCATGAATTCCAAGGATGGGAAAGTCAAATGACACATCTATTGACGTTGGAAACATTGGGTTACAACAGTGAATGTGTCACTGGACAGGGTGGATATCCTGCTTCCACGAGCAACCAGATGTTGTCTGTCAAGCCGTTAGCTAAGACAAACTGAGTCTGAGTTTACTGTTTTAAAGCATAGCGGTAAATGTCGCTAATTTCTTAATGCAAATAAATGCTATGATGAAGCTTGCAACACCCACTCTGGGAGCCACTGCACCGCGTTATCCTCTGCTAGTGTTAACTTGGATTTGACACAAGTTTTATCCAACCTGAGCATTTGGTTTATTTCTATTCAGACTTAATCTAAGCTCTTTTAGCAGGAGTGTTGCATGCAACTGCTGGGCATTTTACCTTGAGCACAGCGCTGTCCAACTTTCGCAGCTCAATGCTATTGTGGCTAGGCAGGGGGTTGCCTGTGGCTGAACAAGAGATCTTGGGGGTGGAGTTCAGATTCCACTCCAAATTACTATCTAAATCCAAGATCTGGGGGGCCCGGTCTGAAAAAGAAGCAAAGCAAGACACAGAGATGAGGAGGAGATGATGTGGATTGTGACAGAGGATGTGGTAGTGGGAAAAAAATGAAGAGAGGGAAGCTGGATAGAAAAATGACATTAATGGAAATGTGATGCACATTTATGAGGTGGAAGAATTGGCTTTATATAAAGTATTAATGCAGTGATGCCCACTTTACAGAGGAGGCGACTAGAGGATGAAATGGAGAAAATGTGGGTTGATACCAACCAGACTTCTCACAGTTCTGTCCTCTCCACCCTCTGGGACAGTGGCAACCACTGAAACGATTGCAAACTCCTCCATTCTGGCAGTTACAGCTCAGCTTGCAATCTGGTCCATACATGTCATCATGGCAGGCTGACAACAGAAAACAGAAAACCATACTGCATAGCGTGACACACAAGGGTAAAAACACGTCATTACTCCAATATGCATTTTACTGTAGTGAAAAATCCAAATTGAAGTGAGGCGGTTCTCACCTTTCTCACAGCGGCTCCCAAACCAGCCGCTGGCACACGAGCAGCCGTAAGGATCTGGTAGGCAGAAGCGAAGCCCCTTGCAGTTCAGCTCAGAGCCACATGACTGCTGGCAGATTCGGCCAAACATTCCTTCTCTGCAGGCTGCAAGCCATCAGAGAAAGAAAAATTCACAAATGTGTTTATTTAAATTCCTTAAGTTTTGCTGTTTCATGCCTAAGAGAGACTCTCAAAACACCACAAAGGTTAGTGTAACTAGTCTGCCAGTGTACTCATATGTAACTCATAGAATTTGATGTTAGTTATATTTGACTGCTTTATCTCTTTAGAAAAGAATATACAATGTGCTAGGTTTCCCAAACTTTTTCATGCCAAGACCTCATAAATAACATTAGCTATAGCTGGGAAGAACCTCTTGCAAGATGCCTTTAAAAACGGATTGACAATATTATGAGAAAATGCTGAAAAAACAACAAAAAACAAACAAACAAAAAATAACCACTGCAGTGGTAAAGCCACTGAAGTTTTACTTGGCCAGGAGGGCTTTTGTCAGCTGCGCTATGCGGTTTCTTTTAGTTATATATCACTAGGTCGCTAGGTGCTAACAAGTAAGCTAGGTAGCTAACTTTCAGGAGCAGAGCTGGATATTAATCGTAATAACATTTTAAAGGACCGTACCAGTACATGCCATTGTCCTTTGTCAACATTGGCCACATTAAGTTATATAAACCCCTCACATTTTTCCCGTGAATAGCTTTGTCTATGCAACATCATGTTTGTTTACATTTTATCCATATTCTACAAACGTTACGGAAAGTACCTGAAAATGCCAAAGTGACAAAATGACAAAGTTAGTGTCAAAGTTCTTCTTCTTGTAATGTATGAGCTAGGAAGGCAGCACTTAAAAGGAACTCCCCTCTCTCTATTTACTCAGTAATTTAAATAAACAGAGACATTCTCCTCAGAGGGATGAATTATCTACTAGCAACTTTCATGTGTCCTTTAGTGCTTCTTTACCCTGTTTCAACATGAATGGCAAGGAATTGAATTTAAAAATCAAGTCTAAGATCTACTAAATATTTATGGTCAAAGTTTGACAACAACATTTATAGATCTAATCTCTGCTACTGGTGAGAAGTCAAAAAATGGATTGGTATGATTTTTTAAAATTATTTTTATTTTATTGTGTTTATTTATTTATTTTTTAGCAATTTTCTTTTCTCTTCACTCCAGTGTGCTGAGTCCCCCCCCTCCAGTGATCACTGGCAGCCCCCATTTTGGAAACCACTGGCTTAGTTGATGTATGATGCTCGGGAGAACTAAAACCTTCACTGCCGAAATTTACAGACCGTTAAGGTACAGTCATTATCCAAATGCAGTACAGATGAAATTTTGATATAGAGTCTGCCATCTAAATAATGTGTAGGCCTACCTCACATGTAGTTTCCTTACTTTAGGTACTAACAGTTCAACGTACAATCTACACTTAAAACTGACCCAATTTGGGTCAATATACACATTCCAGCTAAGCTGAAGTGTGTGTTTAGGGATAAATGGCTACTCACTATCATTGCTTATTGAGAATTATGATGAAGATCTGACTTTATACACATCTTCTGTCTTTCTCTCTCTCTCATGCATGCCTGCGCCTGCACACACACACACACACTCACACACACTCAGATTTATACAAATATATTTGTGAAGACGAATTAAAGCAGTTCAAACCTGTCTCACAGCGCATTCCCATGAATCCTGGAGGGCACATGCAGTCTCCATCAACATCATGACACATCCCACCATTGAGACACTCTGGACAGTCCTTGTCACAGTAAGGACCCCACTTTTTACTGGGACAGTCTACAGGAGATAAGAGCCTTTTCTTAGAGAAGTATTGCCCAAAACTTATTTCAAGTGTACGGAGTAAATTCATACATATTTCAACCTCCTTGTACAAATGTTTTTTTTATTTTTTTTCCCCCCTTAACTTGTCTTTAAAATGGGAATCTTTCAGTCTTTTGAACCACAAATAATATTCTGACGGCATCTGTGCACAGTTTGTTTACAGACTTTATAAAAGGAATTTAGTAAAATGTGAAAAAAGACTGCATTTGTTGGAGAGCAAGAGACGAAGGGGGAATCTCAAATCAGGAAGAGTGGAGGGTGGAGTAGGTGTAAACGTCAGCATCGAAAAAGTGCTGATGTTGAGCCAGAAATTAGCAGACGTGGTAAACGTGATGAAAGTCACTCAGTAAACATCAGCGTGGTAAAAGTGCTGACAATAATGGTGAGGACCTAGCGTTGGACGGGAAGGTCCTAGTGATGTATGAGGACCTACTGACGTTGATGGATGTGGAGAACCTAGGCCAGGACCTAGCAGTGATGACCATGAAGAGCCCAGGCCAGGACCTGATTTTGATGATGATCCTGATGTGGACATCTTAAGGATGAAGAACTAGGCTAAGTGAGGAAGATCACTGTCCATCGGACACACTGGAATCTGAGCAGTAGTGCTGCTGACAGTTATCATCAGGGTGGGTGTGGTAATGACAGAGCACCACAACACTGTCTACATGCATCTGAACCCAGGACAAAATCTGGCAAATTTAGATGAGAAGATTGCTGGAGGTGCAGTGCATTTACTCCAGACTTAGTTCAGTTTGAGGCTCAAGATGAAAGGTGAGAAGAATGGGAAGACTGGCAGCCACTGGGCTACTTGAACCAGCACATCAACACAGGGTTGATGAAACTCATTGCTGACTGTACAAATGCTATGTCACTTGCTACCAGAGGTACATCTCCCAACACTTCTGTAGATGAGCTTTATCATTTTTAGAGCATCAGTTTTTATGTCTTACATACATTTGCCCCCATGTGAGGCTGTTGTGGTTCAATGGCCTCTGAATCCCTGCCTAATTCCAATAAAAGATTACATGTGGCCTCATATAGTGTTAAGAATGTGCAATGGAGATTTTTTTTGCACTATTTGCATTTTATTTGCTGAATATTTTTACACAGTTTAGGCATCAAAATTAACAGTTCTATACTTTGTTACACAATAGTGACTTTATTGTATTTTATAGTAAATCATGTTCATGCTCCATTTTTTGTGAAAACTACTAATTTTTCAAGGAGTATTTTTTATTTAATATATTTATCTGGTCCTACTGACCCCAAATAACTAGAAGAAATTAAAAAATGCATACCAAACTAAAGCTTGGGTCTCAGGAGGTTATGATAAGGCTGAGGCCAGAAGCCAGTTGGCTTAGCATAGCATAAGGACCGGAAACACAAGCCTTGGTCTGTTAGAATATTTGCCTACCACCTCCTTTAGAGCTAACACACATCTCTTGTGTTAATCCCTACAGACGCTGAAGTGTGATGATAAAAAATGTATGCTTTAACGGGGTGTTAAAGTGATTGACTACGTCTTGGTCTGGCACACTGACTTCTCTGAGTCTTGTCAGGATTTATACTTTTTTTTTAAACTTTTATTACATTTATTATGAGACATGACCAAACAGTCTTCCTTCTCTTGGTACAATATGAAGCCAATTTAAGTTGTTTTTTTTTTCCTCACCATACACTTTCTTTTAAATGCACCTGTACTATTTATGAGGTAAAGGACTGCCTAAATCTTTTTGATTCTTGTAGAATGTGTTGTGAATTTGATCATATCTCCTGCTGTATTTTGTTAGGACACTCCTCAAATGTTTTGCAAACACTAGTACATTTCTAGGTCAGAATGTCTCACATCTGCACCTGATAAACGTTTGCAAAAGCCTTGATACAATCAGACCATGTGTGTGTACAGTGAACGGCTGTGTGTGTGTGTGTGTGTGTGTGTTTCTGTTTTAAAGTGTGCAATTGTGGGGAGCCAACAAACCTCTCACAATGAGCCTCATCCAGGCTCCCTGAAGTGGACTATCCCCCACGTAGCTGGCACTGTAGATGCCTTGATTGGCAAAAGCTGCATTCTCCAAAGTCAGTACAGCAGTGCCATTGATCATATCGTTCCAGTGAGTCATATAAAAATAGTTTCCTACATAAAAGACAAAACAAGACATTAATGGCACAGTTTCCAATGTGTCAAACAGCAGTATTTTATTCTTATTTGCACAAGATCCTCAATCAAAACCTGGTAGTATATTATTGTTATTGGTGAATGGTCTCTTGATGCCGTGAAATTGGTTCTGCCTCCGTTTCAAGCTGGCTTACCGTTGAATTTCCAGGTCACGTCTCTCCTTTCAGAGCTGAGTAGCTGCATGCTGAGGTGAACTGTCTCTCCTTTGTTAGCAGTCAGTGTAAGGTGAGCTGGGACAAAATTAGCTAAAAGGAACACAGATACACTGTTATTTGCCAAACATGACACGCCATCCAAGCTGGATAGTATAAATAAATAGATATAAATATAAACAGGAGGTAAAACTCTCAAAAACAATGTTTATGTGAACCCACCTGTGACAATGTTGTTGATCAGTGTGACCGTCTCAAGTGGGGGAACTTCCTGAGTGGATTCACAGTAAAAGATCCCGATGACATCCAGGTCACCAAAGTTTTTGGCCACCACCTCCTTGTTCCTCAGCTTATGCACTTTAAAATTTGGCTTCTTGGGGAAAAGGAGGATTTTGTTGTCTTTCTTAATGTCCAGCTCCACTTGGGCAAGGCTTTGCTCTCCATTGATACAAGAGATGGTGAAGGGTTTGGTGCTCGTGGCCTCTGCTGTGGAGATCATGGTCAAGTCGATCACAGCATCTGAAGGAGAGTGTGTTGTGTTAGAAACACATAAAGGCAAAATTATTAGAGTTCTAAGGACTTAATATGGTTATCACATGACCACAAGGATTTACAAACATTTTGACTCAGAAGATTCAGCATCACCCCTTCACTCTTAACTTAAATCTTTTCATGAGAAGACTCATGACGGCAAACAGACTGATGCAATCTACTCTAAAATGTCTGACATGCTGAATTTTTATCCATGTACGGTTTGTACATGGACATTTTCAGCATTTTTCATGACTCTGGGCACAACTATAATGTGTCTGTATCATGTTTTTATGTTTTAATGGCTAAATTAATGAACCGTGGTGGAGTCACAGGGAGCAGTTTGAGTTCAGTTTGTAGTTAAGTTTAAAAATTCACAACAATTAATATATATAATTAACTCTGGTTGAAGTTTAGGAGGGTTTTCTGATGTGAAAAAGTGACAAAATGTGATATATACATATTTCATGTACACAGAGACGCATTTTTCAAGCGAAGTGTTGCTGTCTTAAAAAAAAAGGACAAATCATGCCCATTTACACAATTTCTGATTAAATTTTGTGATTACTTTACAACATGCTGTGATACTGAGCTGAAAATGGACAGTTTCTTTGAAGGTATGCTGGATTTTTTTAAACCCTCAAATCTGGTGTAGGATTCCTAGAAATATTTGAATTTGGGTACATAAATCTCAACTAATCCTGTCTTTATTATGTATATTAGTTCAACATGGGAAAAATTAGCACATGTAAACGTGGTGAAAAAAATCTAACCTGAATTAAATAAACAGGATAACCTTCCACAAATTATTCTCATACACCTGACACACACACACACACACACACACACACACACAAAAATTGCACTGTTAATTTTTATACATAAAGCAGAGA
>JAQLOL010000020.1:9123473-9142070 GCA_029783665.1 Naso thynnoides | reverse complement strand
TTTCTGTTTGTGCTGCGGGTTGGTGGTTATCTTGAATTTCACAGGGTTTCCAGCAAAAAAATGACTCTATGGTTTACAACACTCAATGACACCTGAGATAGAGGTTGAGAAACTGGTCACCCCCTCCCTGCAGTTATGTGAATAAAAGCGCCAAATACAATGTTAGTTTGTCCAGCATTCCTTCTCACTGGTATTTAAGCCCCAATTCCACAGAACAATGGCAGGAAACATGGATGAACTCTTTTTTTGTCCCAAAAGGTTCAGACGTCCAACGTTATGCTCTGAGGGTCATGAAGACTTCAACAAAAATAAAAAACGATCAAAAAGGATTTCACAATCAAAAAGTGAAGGCTAAGGAGAGAAATGTATCTTCCTTCTTATACATCTCACCTTCGAAAAAAGAAAAGAAAAGAAAAGAAAACAAACAAACAAGACAAACTTATATTTTTGCTCCGTTCAGGAGCTACACCAAAAGCTTTAAATTGAATTCCACCTTACCTGATAAACCAAGGAAGCACAAAACAAACACCCACATAATCCTCATGATATTTATAATCCACATCGTGAAGAGATGCCGTTATTAAGTCAGATTTTCAGAGAGTTGTACATCCAAAACGGTGACGCTGCGTCACGACGAGTGGAGCGCTTTTTTACGCATAACTTGGCGAATCAGCCAGAGTCTCAGTTCAGGTGTAAAATCTCTTTGGTTAGGAACACAGAAGTCCTGTATCTATAGATTTCGGAGATGGTATCACTGTCTGTCGCATAAAGCTGCGCGGAGTTTGACTTGCGGTAAAGTTCAGCTTTCTCTGGGTGGGAAAGGAAGGAAGAGCGTCACCAGACAGCGGAGGACTGCTGGCGCTCCAGACCTCCCCGATCCGATTAATGCATTTATGAGTTAAAGCCTTGTCACTTTTTTGTTCCAAGACATTGCAAACCTCTCTAATCTATAATTAAATCTTACATTTCACTTTTATACTCTATTTTTTTTTTTACTTTAAAATCAGGTCTGCCCATGATGCCACAAGATTATTCAAAAACTATTTCTGAATTTGTCACAAGAATGTTTTAGTTAAATTTTGCAAGAAATAAAATGTAACACATTTGTCTTACTGTCGCAAAACTTGGAGCATCAGGCTCTTGACGTGTCAGTGACTTTAGAGCACACATGTTTGGAGAATTTAAGTATATACCTTAAATTTAATCACAAATATATTTGTCACAGTATATTAACCGCAATTCTTTATATCTGCCAATAGTCAACATACATTTATGTGGCCAAGTCCTACATGCTCCTTGAGGCTTTAGAGCTGTTACTGCGTTTTATTGCTGCCATGTTTTTCTTTGTACAGACGCTGCAGATACACCAAATGCAGCAGCAGCTGGTATCATGCTTAGCCAAATGCAGCAGCTTTGTTCTGTCACTTCAGCGCATTTATAGTCAGCCTTCCTCTTCCCTCACTGTTATAATCAATCAGCCCCAGGAAATGATGAACAATATGCTTGTTGTGTCTATTTTGCCATTTCTTAAAAGTGCTGCACTGTCTCTCTTTGAAACATAGGAACAACTGCACCCCCTTTTCCAATTTACTCTGCACATGCTGTTGGGCTGATTTGGTGTTTTCTTTACATTTCCTTTTGGCTTCAGACAATTGACTTGAAGTTGACTCAACTTTTTATTGTTTGAGACTTCCTGTTTTCGATTTCAGGAGCTCATGTGCCTTTCATTAGCCTGAAAGGAATATTCTATTGCATTAAATTGTCAAACAATAGTGCATGACACTCTGAAAACCATGGTCAGAGGAAAGTGATGACCTGCTGGTTCAATAAGCAAAGGTAAAAAAAAAATAATAATAATGTGAATGTAATTAGACTGAAATAGTTATGCCCATGTAAGAATTTTTCTATATTCAAATCAGTGTTTCCATTTTAACTCTTGGCAAACAAAGTGTCTTGGCGCCAGTGTTTAGCTCAGATCTGTATTGTCCCTCTGACCTGTTAGTGTGACCTGTACAGCACAGAAGCCAGAACAACTTCTTTAATGGACCCGCTTATTTCCTCTACACACACTTCAAAAACACCAAAAGAAAGGGATGGTTTGAGCAGTGAGAACAATGATATGGAACTGTGAAGAAAACACTGGTAACTGCACAGTTCTGTTTGCAGTACATACAGTTTAAAAAGAAAGAAGCCTGTGTTTAGAATTAAGGTACATAAATGAGAAGGAGAGCACTGAAAAGTGTTATATGCTGCAGAAACGGCTTGGCGTTGCCTCTGTAGGAAGGCAAAAGGGAAAAGACCAAAGGCTAGGTCAACACAGATGACTCAGCCTCTGGCTGCAATGAAACTGTCAAGAGCCAGAAACCAGGGGTGGATGCATGTGTGTGTGTCTATCTCTGTGTGCATGTACATACACAGAGGAAAGCAACAGACTGTAAGGTAGAGTAACTGTATGTGTATACAAAAATAATGTGTGTGTGTCTGTGAAGGATTTTTTTCTGGTGGGTGGACATGGAGGGTGGACGACACACCATGGTGCTCAGGCATTAGCCATTGTATCCAAAAGTCTTTGCTGCTCTATGAACTGTGTTTGTTGATATAGTGTCTGTCACTTGCTTTATGGCACTTACAGACAAAGATAGGGCACGGTGTGTCTCCTGACTGAGTTCAAAAAGCACAATAGTGCTTCCCAGGCACAACAACAGTGAGACAATGAAAATCTTGAGCAAACTTCTTTTAACCCTCCAAGTAATCTTGCAACCCTCCACACTACAGCACAGAGTTAAAGAACAGCATGCATCTTAACTGAAGTGAACTAATGGAAATAAATGCATCTGGTCCATACCAGTGTTACTACATGTTTTTGTTCTTTGTCAATGTCGGCCATAAAGGTTATGTAAACCCCACATGTTTTTCCCAAAATATCTTTATCAATGAAATATCATGTTTGGTTACATTTTGTCCTTATTAAAAAAACATTACAGAAAGTACCTGAAAATGTGTGATGTTACTTAAAAAGAATGTCTGTCAAAATCCTTCTTTTTTGTAAATATGTTTTACTGATTTCAAATATGTATTCAGTGTATAAAAAAAAAAATTCCCTTGTCACATTAATATTTGAGCTAGAAAGGCAGCACTTAAAAGGAACTATTTTTCCAGGCGTAGTAACTTTCGTCTTGACAGCTCCCGGCTCTGTTGTGATGGATGGCTCGATATATTTCAGCCTGTACTGATAAGTCTCCACTGTCAAGCCATAAAATGAAGCTGTTTAGTTCTTGTTTAGCCGAGCAGGTTCTAAATAACATCTGTCTTTGTTGTTACCACTTCCTTGTTATACAACCCAACCAGAGCTAATCAAAAATGTTTTGGACAATGGGATGCAGCAATGTTCCTTGCATAGAAGCCACTTGTTATTGAGCCAGAGGTACACCTGCTACTGAACTTTATGTTAGCACCTATCTCTACCAAGGCCAACAGAAACACCCAAAATGAAAAACAAGTGGACATAGAAACTGCTTCTAGCATGGAAAGCAGCTGTGAATTCATATCAATGCGCTGATTTGAGTGGCTTGTATGTGACTAATAAAGACTTTTTTTCCTCATAACTCATAATCTTTATCTCATAATGTCTCTACTTTTACATTGCCACTCCTCAGCATAATCTTTCACAAACTCCATGGAGATTAGTTATTGCAGTAAGGTGAGAGGTTGTGGGGAAATGTCACCTAAAATATGTCAAACAGTAAATTTACAGCATCACACTCCCAGACATGTTTTACTCGTTTCTGACATTTTGTTGTGGATGCAGTGGAAGAGGTGGCGATGGCGAAACTAGAGGTGTCTGGAAGTGAGACTGGTAACAGAGGTGGGAGGTCTCTTAGACTTTGTGAGAAAGTTTGTATTAAATTCCCATTTCCTGTCATTGTGTGGCGAGCTGGCCCAGCTCCACACGCACTGATCCCGATGGGCCCTGAGAGCCCAAGCAAGGGTGTCACTCACACCTCTCAGGCCCCCTAAATTACCCCCCTCGATTCCTCCCCAACTGCAGTAACAAACCCCTGACCTCCATCTCCCCATGTTCCCCTATGTTATCTGATAAAGAATCTCCTTCCCAAGGATCATGGAGACCTAGAGAATCTCAAATCATGTGTGCTTGTGTGTTTACATGAGTGTTTTTGTGTGTGAAAGAAAATTCTTCAAAGGAGTGAATGAGATGATGAAAGACAGATAAAGTGTGTCAACGTTGTTACAATTTTACGACCCCCTTCTTACAAAGTCGGATTTCCCTTGAGATAGAGCTCTAATACCTTGATAACTCCTATAGTATTTCCATGGAGGTTCTGATTATGTTTATACCCTCATATGGTCTGTCTGTGTTTATTAAAAGGAAGGACATTTCCAACACTACATGGTGACAAACTGACATGTTGACACAATGGCTACATTTCCCACTCAGTTGGCTAATCACTGGTTCAGGCATTTTTGTGGCTACAATGTTACCCTTGTAGTCCCTATTTTCCAGCTGGTCCTGGTAGATTCAGAATCCATGCCAGAATCAATGTTTTGGTAAAAATGGGAAAAAAATGACCCATGTATTTTTAGCCATGATAGGAGCATAGCTCAAGAAATGGCAGTGATAGTCTGTCTAACACTTTGGCCCACAATAATATATCTTAACATCTGTTCGATGGATTGCCATGAACTTAGGTAGATATCCATTGTGTCCAAAACCCAAAGAGCCAAATTGATCGTCTGACTTCTCTTTTCTCTTGTGCCACTGTGAGGTTAAGTGAAAAGTCAAAACATTGCAGGGATTGCAATGATATTTTTAATTCATTCAACTTTACATTTAGCACCAACTGCCAAATGAGCAACAGTGCTTTCAAACATCAGCTGTATGCTAACACCACATTTACTCGTGTTACTGTAATTGAGTAGTTTTTTGTGTATTTGTACTTTTTTGAGTAGTTTTTCAAGTCTGCAATTTTACTTTTGCTGAAGTAAGTTTTGTTTGAAGCACTGTGCTTCATTACATTTTAAACCATATCTGTTATGGAGTTTTAAAAAAAGCCAAAACAAAAGTTTCTCCAAGTTTTCTATGAACTGGTGCTGCAAGTACGTGCAACTACATGCCATCTGATTGGCTCTGGCTGACCAACTGCAGCACCAGAAGGTGAACAACAGTCAGTCACATACACCCAGACAGCAAAGGGGTGTTTGTGCGCAGACGAAGATGGAGAGATATTACACTCTCCCCCCCGGCAACACTCAAAAAAGTGACTAAGTAACTTTTACTGTGTACATTTCAAATGGGCTACTTTTTACTTTTACTTGAGTATATTTTTACACTGGTAATTTTACTTCAACTTAAGTAAAGTTTTATCAAGATAAAAGTATTTCTACTTAAGAAAATTTTTTGCACTCTTTCCACCCTTGGCTAATGCCCTAAAAAGTTAAATTTCACACCTGCTAAATATTAACAGATTGATGGCATTGCAGCAAAGTAGAGAAACAATGCTGCTTAGCCATGTTGACAAAGGCCCCGGGCAGTTATTTCAGAGGACCAGGCTATAGATGAATGGGGAGAAGGCTAGACTTTCACTTTAAAGGGTTACATTGAAAATAATGTATAGAACCAGCACTTAAATCTGCTTTAAAAACAACAACAACAACAACAACACTCAAATAGATTGGTGACTTTGCCTTCACACAAGTAACACAATGCCCCCTTCCCCACAAGTTATACGTATACTAAGCATGTGCAAAAATTTTACTTAACACCAGCTTCTTTTATGTCTAAATCCGGGCAGTATAATTGGCTAGATATATTTCCTGATTTGGCTATTGTGAAGCAGATGACTGTTTTGGGGGTAAAAGGAGCATTACAGACCTCCTCTCTATTTAAAATACTATAAGCTGTTTGTCCCCTATCTTACAGGCTAATGTTTCTGATTAGGAGCATGTTAGCATTCAGTCGTTAGCATTTAGCTCAAACAGCGTTGTGCCTATGTAATCCACAGCCTCCAGCTGCTAGCGTAACTGTTGATTTTATAGTCTTGTTTCAGGTTGGTACTAACATTTCTTTGCATGCTGCAACCATATTTAAGAGATTCAGCACTGATGGGATGAATCAGGATGTTGCAACACCTCCTTGGCCAAAAGACACAAAGACAGAAGAGTGATCAGACGACGAAAAATGGAATGATGGTTCCCAACCTTTGTCGTGTCGCTTCCTTTTCTTTTCCATGCTTCCTGTCACTTTCCATTGTATACTTTCTCACAAAGAAGAACTGTCACTTAAGTAACCTTAAGAGGAACATTAGTCCAACAGATGGATCGACACAGGGAATAATAGGAAATGATTTGACAGGGGACAAGAAAATACAAAGTCAGCATGGCCACAGAGCAAGCAGGAGGTATACAGTTGATAACAGTAGGAGTTATGCTACCATATTGTCTTATCTCCATAAGATGACAGACTATTAGATAATATAAGTACAAACACATCCTTCAGAGATGTATTGGCTGGATGTTTATAATCCCTGACTTCTTTACCACTCACAAATACACACACACACACATACACACACAAAATACAAAGTAGGAATGTTACCTAGGTCCTCGTGATTCAGGTTTTGAGTCCTTCATCGAAAGGGTTGCTTATTGGTCAGTTTAAGTCCTTATGTTAAAAGAAATGGAGATTGCAGAGACAGATTTAACATCCAAGTATTCCGATATCACTGTCGATAATATAACAGTGAACAGACTGTTATATAGATATAGACAGCATGTGTTTAAATATGTGAAAGAGAATGTCACCTAGCAACTGTCAGAGTATGCAAAGCTTCCACTTTTTCAAGATAAGATTCAACTCTCATTGCTTCCAACACATTTTGCTATAAATGTGGAGTAAAGATCTGCTTATTTGCACCATGGGTAATGAAGTAGTAGCCAAGATTTTCAAGGAAAGAAGCGTAACAAGACTTAAGGACACGTAAGGACACTTAAGGACATCTCTGGTTTGACTTCACACATTCCCCAACTTCAAGACTCTGTTCCCGGTATATTAAATCATCAGAGTACTCTGAAATCATTAAATACTGCATTGTAATGTTAAGATGGCCTTAGGGATGATGATGGACCCAAATATCAGCAACTGACAGCACTGTCGAGGGGGAAAGGCTCTCGCCAGCATTCCTGGCCTCAAAAACAGATGTTAGTTGTATTCATGTGTCTAATTCATCCCATTTAAGAATTTAAATCTGAATCTGCTGACTATACTTTCACAAATATGGTGTTACGGCTTTCTGAAACAATCTGTAGTAAGTTGCTATCCAGCAGCTTTTACATACTGTTGGAATTCATGTGTAAGGTGATTTTTAGTGTGAATGGTTCCCATGACAATATGACTTTGCAAGAGAATTACATGCAATATTTTTGATGTTAATTGTAATACTTTTCTTGAAGGACCATAGGAAAGTTTCCTCGCTGACAAAAAATCAAAAAACAAAAGCAAACAAAAAACACTGAGTGCAGAGCAGCCAGCACCACATCTATCAAAGGCAGGGGTAATGAGGATGAGGAAAATAGTGACGTTTATCTACCTGTCCTGACAAAATATTACTACTGCCCAAAAGGCTAATCGATCATTTTGTGACATTTATGTGTGTTCACTCCACAGTATGTTGATAGACAAGCTTAAATCATAAAGTGCTGAACTCTGACCTTGACAACATGAAAAACAGTCACTGCTGTTTTGGATTCATGAATCAGAAATGTGTCGGTATTGCTGTCTTAAGGACCAAGGAGCTAGATTGTGTTGACTTGCAGTCTTGGGTGGAAGATTTTTTTAAACAAACTGTGTCTGCGTTTGGATCTTACATGGGTCACATGCTTGTGTCTTGTTTATTTCCACATATCAGAGGAAGGAGTAGTTTTATGAGCCTGCTTCCCGAAGTAAATATAAAAATAATTATTTTATCTTATAATCTTATATACACCATACAGTTTCACCATATAAAAAACATTTACTATAAAATAACAGTGATTAGTCTTATTTACTTTATTACTGTATCAGGCAGTATCTACAGTATAGCTGCAAACTCTGACTAGTCTCACATATAAATGTGTCTGCTTCCTGTTTTTTGGGGTTGTTTTTTTTCAGTTTTTTTTTTTGTGTGTGTGTGTCTGCACACTATATACACACACTTTTGAACACATGTCTACACCCACACCAATGTAAGTAGGATGAGGCAACAGGTTCCTAAACTCTCTCTTCCTGTCCATTCATTAGTCCCACAAAAAAAAAAAAAATAACATGGCCCTGAATTGAGGCAGAGTGACCCCACACCAACACCAGTCTCCTGCCCGCCTACTGGCGTGAGCTGGGGCACTGGAAATGGGGATGGGGTGATTTGGGTCTATCACCAGATGCAGCGCAGGCTGACCCTCTAGTCAGACACCAAATAAACGAGGTTGATGTTATACCAACTTCTGACCTTGCACAGGTAGATGTACTGTACGCACAGACACACACCTCATTAATGGTGTTATGGAAAACTGGGTCAGACTAGGGAAGCTGTAATCATAACAGCATGCAGTTGACCTCTAGCAAAGGTTTAGGATCATGTGGGCAATATGATCACACACTGTCAGCGCTGGACACAGTAAAATAAATAATTGGAAAAAGGTGTAATATCTTTCCGATAAGAAGAAATGGTTCTGCAAATATTGTCTTGTTTATAAAGGTAAATGCCACACATAAATCTTTAGAGTGTGAACTTTTCTGCTTGTTTTGCACAGTAAATGCAGCTTCCAGAGGATGTGGTTTTGTAAGAGTTAGAGGCACCATTTCTGGTCACAGTTTTTAATGCAGTTCAGGTCATGGCACTGATTTGGCTCCTATTTCACTTTATCAGAAGGAAAACACACGTTCATCTTCGTAAAAGGTGGGCAAAACTATCAAATGAAAGGAAGGAAATACTGGCACCATTGTTTTATTTTGTAAGAAAGAAAGAAACTGAACATGGACAGCTGTTTTGTTCATTACTGTTATCATACATGTTAGCGCTGTGAAGCCTTAATACAGAAATAGAGTATCTGTCCCATCGCAACATGGGTATCAAGGAAACTGTGGAAAGGGAGTGGTTCTGAATCTCGACAACATGTCTCTGGAATATCATAGACTTTCTTTTTTTTTTAAGGAAGTTGAATAACACCCTGGGAGTGCTGTGCTGAAAGACAGAAAACTGCAAGAGCAGAGATTTTGTGCAAACGTGTCTCAAGACTGTAGTCGCAGAGGCTCCGGAAGCACGGTTCCACAACATGTTACCTGGGAGATATGATGTGAGAGGATAAGTTAAAATGATAGAGTAAGAGAAAAAGAGAGAGATGGATGAGCAGTTGTTTCTTGTCAACAGTGTCCAGAGAACTTGAGCCACATTCAGGAAGAGGAGCTGCTGCTGGAGGCTGATATGTGTGTGAAGGAAGTGGAGGGAGCACAGGGGCAGGAATCACCCTACAGGCAGGAAAAGGCCTGTGGAGGTGACGGCGGGGGTGGAGGTGGAGGGTCTCGGCTCCTGTCTGATAGCTAACACACACGTACACACACGCTCAAACCCGCAGACGTGCTCACATAGTTTTGCACTCCATAGGTTCTTGTTCCCATAAGCCGGGAGGAAGAGAGAGCTGCAGCCAAAGCATGCAGACACCCGCACTTGTTGAGGAAGTTGGTTTAAACATTTTCTTACATGCAACAGTGCGGCTCTACAAACAGTAGTTCTGCCAAGTGCAAGCCATTGCAGGAAATCATTTTTTTTAAACAGAGGAATTGGACTTTCATGTCCAAAAAGCTCATATGAAATGCTACACACTTTGTGCTTCCATTAAGCTTTGGTGTGCAAAGGGGACAACAGAGTGTTCAACGGGGAAACAACAGGTCACAACAAACTCTTAACCCAACTTCGAATTTATTGTGGTTTCATCTAAATCAAGTTAGCATAAGAATAGCAGAGGAAGCCAATCAAGAAAACCAGTGAGAGCCATAATAATGCTTGGTTGAGCTGTAACGGTAAGTAGTTTAGCTGGCTAGTCTGCTATCCATGATGCATGCTTCCTTCTGCATAGTCATATAGTTGATGCAAGTAGTTTGGTATGAAAGTTTGGACATGAATCTGCTTGCAGCATGGTCTGTGGATTTTCTTGAGGGAAGACATCTCTGCAGCTGATGCATAAAAACTCAAACCAAAGCAATCCAAATGAATAAAAACCATTTAAGTGAAAGATAAAAATGCATATCTTTTCAATTTGAGGTGAACTGTCCTGAAAGCTTTCTTGTAGCTTCCATTCAACAATCCATACTGCGTATTGGTTTAAAGCCGGTTTGTCTGCAACCCTAAATAATTTTACAGACTGAACACCTGCAGGGGGAGCCTCAGATCAAATCTGTTCTGCTGGCTAAACCTGAAAAAGTGTTAAGTCTTTCATACTGGGTTATATCATCACCATGTGAGACATTTCAAACCCAAATTCCTTGCTGAACCAGTACTTATTTCACAGAAGGGTTACAAAAAGCACAGTTGGGTCTTACTGAAAATGTGTCGACTTTTACATGAATCTCCCGGAAATAGCAGATCTCCAGTAACCAGGCAGAGGTTCAACACAGTGAGCCCCAAAGGAGGTGCTTCTGTGCTTGTGGGAGCGCTTTCTGCAGCGAGTTTGTCAGTCAGCATATTGTTATAAGTGTGCTCACAGAACTGTGACATCCAAAGGGAAAGGCAGGTTTTGTTATACAGAAGGTGTTTTAATAAGAAGTATTCGTTCACCTTGAAGAGCAAAAAAGTCAAATAAAATAAACATCATCCACTATCAAAGAGGGAAACTGAAATCCTGATACCAGTATCCATTTCTTCTTCCTCAATATATATACAGTATTACACCTGCAAGAGGTGGCAGAAGCTCAAACCAAACAAAGACTCATACTGTTCCAACCGCATGGTAAAACTACTGAGGTATGTAATGTTACACCACTGGGTATATATATAGTCAGTAAACTCTTATTAGATTATATGAGATGAAATTTGAACGTCCTCCACGTTGAAACTGGGTCATCACAGCTGCAGAGTGAACGATAAGAAGGAGAAAAAAAAGATGAAAAAGGGACTATTTTTTTTTGTCTAGAGAAGAGCATTTTAAACAGCACCTTGATTAATGAAATTAAAGCCCAGACTGAGGGTATCACATTTAAGTAATTATAATAAAAGACCACTTAGAGAATAATGCTGAATTTAAATAAAGTTGCAGCTGTTTCATTAACAGATTCAAAGCAGATGTACGGAGAGAATCACTCACATTATTACACACCCAGATGGAGGCCACCTATGGACTCGCAAACTCACAAAAAATGTGAACCATGTGCTGCTAACACCTTGTAAAATTTACACTTAGGTGGTTGCGCATCACAGTGGGAATTCTATGAGAGGCAAGAAAAAAAAACTCACAATCGTTCCAGCCTGCTTTGCACCTTGAATTGTTTCATCTTGATACTTAATGGCCAGTTGTAGACTTGTTTGTCACATAGCTCTTCCTCAAGTCCCACTGTCCATTGTTACGTACAGTGGGACACGTGTTGTTATTTCCCTCATCTTGAAAGCCTTGGCAAGGCCTTCTCATCTTACTAAGGAGCCCTGACCTCAGACCCCCACCACTTCACTGAGAGGACAAACAGTAAACATCCCATGGCAGAGGGAAAGCCCCTGGTCTCCTCCAGAAATCTTATCCAGAAACTGATTACAGCTCCACTACTCTACTCCTAATGACCTTGCTTATGTTTTCCCGCAGTAATAGGACTCAGAGGTCCAGTGTGTAGGATTTAGGAGGATCTCTTTGTAGAATAAAGCAGGAATGGAAAATAATATTCATGAAAAATGTATTGGGCTATTGGATTATCAGTTGACAATAAGAATCATTGTGTTTTCATTACCTCAGAATGGGCCTTTAATATCTACAGAGGGAGTGGGTCGTCTTCCACGGCCTTCCATGTTGCACCATTACATTTCTACAGCAGCTTAGAACAGACAAACCAAACTCTGGCTCTAAAGAGGGGTTTCCATTTTAAAATATTGAAGCTGCTCTAACTGAGCATTTTATATTACTAATAGAGCAAATGGCTACATGTAGTGTCAGAGGTATTCCTGTAGTAGCGAACAAACAGAATTATTATATATTCCTGCTCTCCTTAATCCTATTGATCTTTCAGCATCTCTTAGTTCATTGCTGAGTGAAGATTATTTGCCTGCAAATACACTGTTTTGCTTGACATTCTCATCATTGTTGTTTCCTGGGCAGGAAGCTGTTTTACTCAAAGAAACCTGATACTGTCACTTACTGTATGTTATTCTATTAGCAATGCAACTCAAACATCGCCAATAAATGCAATTGTGTATGCTAAGTGTCAACTAGGCAGCTGTTTGCTAACAAGTTAAAAGGTATTTATGTATCAGTGGTGTTAAAGGTCCTACAGACAACTTCAAATCATCACCATGGAGATTCTTGGTCACTGAAGATACAGAGATACCGTGTGGTACCAATGTTGTTATACTATTGGCTCTCAAGCTTTTGGCCATCGTAGACAGGGGTAAAGGAACAATCATTTTGGACTCTTTTTTTTAAACAATTAATTCACAAATGTAGGTTTATGTTTTGGAGGGACAAGCAATACTTTTATTCCACAGTTTTCTAAAAACTCAGAAGTTACTAGTCTATATATAAATGTTGCCAATATATCCTTGTTCTACTGTCCCCAAGTGAAAAAAGTAAAGCATTCACCCCTCAAATTGTCTTGTTTTTATCCTTATTCAATTCTTCACATCTGCTGCAAAGATCAAATTCCCTAAAATGACAGATGACAAATTTCCAAAACAAAGAATCAGGTCTTTCTTCAAAATATTGCATGGCATTAATACAGTCATGCAACTGTCAGCTTGTAGCAAACAGGCCACAGTGTATGTAGTGGAAAACCTTTGCTGCCTCTTTCAGCTGATGCTGAGTTATCATTTTATTGTCCCAACCCATCCTCGTCCCTTCCATCTGCCCCAAGACATGCAGCTGAAGCATCCTGGAACATATGGAGGGAGGGAGGGAGGAAGAGCAAGGAGGGGAGATGTAAAGAGGCAGAGTGGTCAGGAAGTGACCCTATTGTTTTCAGGGTCACCCCGTTTTTCCTTTCAGAGCCACCAGAAGTCTCTTCTCTCCCCTCAGGCTGTGCATCTTAAATAAACAAAACTTCTCGTCACCACACACTGTATCTTGTCCGATTTCCTCCCTCATCTGAAAATGGCTAAGAAGAGGGATTTATGTTTTAAATAAACAAAGCGAGGTGTGGTGCTTGGGAGGCATACTCAGTACACCACACTCACAAGAAGACATAAAACTAGATTATATGATTACCCACTGGAACCACATCTACACTGACAGAACATCTACTTGCAAAAAAAAAAAAAAAAGACTTAGACTTCGTTCATGGATGCACAGTAGAAGTTAAAATTTAAACTACAACACTTGCTCATAAGTCATGTTTTACCTCTTCCTGGTTAGGCACTGCTGAGTGACAGCTGTGCCTCTCCACAGGTGCTGTGCCATTGGACAGAGAGGGGCAAGAGTAGGAGGGAGGGAGCACACCTTGTGCTACAAAGTTACCCATTAACTTGTGCTTCTAGGAAGCAGCCGCAGAGCACACCTCGATCAACCTTTGCACAACATTTCACCATTTTACTGACAGAGCAAGAGAAAATGTACATGTGGCTGATGTGAAATGTGAGAGCGGATGCAAAGCAGCAGGTGAACTGGCCGAAGCTGGCGGATGCTATAGTGCTACAGACAGGTGACCAGGTAAGACTGGTCTTTTGAATTGTGCGTGTCTGTGAGTGTGTGTGTGTGAGAGAGAGAGGTGGGGGGTTGGGGTTAGGAGGTTGACACTCTTGTCTACAGACCGTGCTGCCCTATTTAAAGATTATAGGATCGTACTGACTTGCCTGTTGTGTAATAGCTTATCTTGTAAGCTTGTTATACAATAATTAACAGATCATGAGGAAAAAATGACAAAATGGGTTTTAAAATGAGTTACAAAAATGCCACCAAACCATAAATCTGAGATACAGATTATGCACCGACTTGTAGGTCTCCTTCAGGTTTCTACTGACACAACGGAGGGACACTCTAAAAGGACGGACAATAAAATCTGCTCAACTGACCTTAATATACCTATGAGCATAGCAACGACGGAAACCACCAGCAGCAGTAAATGAAGGATTATTTGTCAATGCAGAAAAGACACAAAGCCAAAGTGTTATAATTCCGATAAGTTGGTAGCCAAACTGCTTCCTGTACCTGTTGTATGCTGGTCACTTGTGCTGTTTTCACCAAAAACAAAAGCGCACCAACAATAACGCTCACCTCTATGAGCTTTTCACTCTCTAAGTGTGCATTCAGACTGACAGTATTCATTTAAGAAAGTAACTATTTGCTTAAACTAATCTTATATTAAATACTATACATACATTTTGTTGTCATGAAACAGGTTGTGTTGCGTGTTCTACTAGTTTAACATTACCATAGTTTGATTTAATGCATTGCAGGCTCTGTGAGCTTGATTTACAGCGTGTGATCATGCTCATAAACAATGTCTCTGCCAGCTGTTTTTTAACTCACTGCACTGTCAGGACTTATGCCATTACACTTGATGAACAATGGCACAGCCTGACTCCTCCATACATTTTTAAAGTGAGACAAAAATACAGATCTTGGCAGGGGAATGAGAGGGAGAGGGGGAGGCTTGCTGCTTGTTGCTCTGTGGGTTGTTAGGGTGAGGGTCAAGTGAAGGACGGCACTTTGATTTCCTGTGATTTAAAAATATCTACAACTGTTACAGCAAAAGGGACAGAGATGGTTGCGTAGTTAAGTATGTTATTGCTAAATGCCATGTTTTATTTTTTAATTAAACAATGCTTTCCCTTATTTAATTTCAGTGATAAAATGTAAAATGTAAATATATATCACCACAGGTTGAACTTTGCTCCTTAAAACTCTACTCAGGTGAAAGGACTGAAGTATTATCACTAAAATGTCCTCAAAGTATCAAAACAAGTGTCACTTATGAGTGGTTTAGTATTATGTTGGCTAATACATCATTAGATTCTTAATACTAATGCGTGAGTAAAGAGACTTTTTTTTTCTTGTTTGAGTCATGTGATTCCCAATCTGTGTTCAGGCTTATTTCTTATGGGTCACAACAAACCTGAGGCGTCTTGTGAGGATTAATAGTGAAGGAAATAGGAAAAAGAAGTTTTTGCTCTACAAATTTGTACTGAATTTTTGTGTTTGCTTCTGTGGTCAAATGTTAGACCCCTTGGGCTTAAAAACCATGTGAGAAGTTATACAGGAAAAAAAAATGTTTTTGTTAACAATGCAACACCTTATTGACATTTACAGCAGAGTTACTTCCCAAGGAGTCCCATGCTACAGCTAGCTTGATTTTGCGGTTGTCTTCCCAGCTTTAACCTTTCTAAGGTTTAACCATTCTAAGTACAGCAACCATAGATATTAATGTAGGGCAGTAAGAAGTAGAACAAGGCCGATATATTGATTGATACGATACTGTCTGCCGATAGTATCTGGTTTATTGCAGATATATCAGTGTCTGCGTTTACGTTCTCTAATATGTACCATATATACTTGTAATGTTGGTGGACATATCAGATATCGGACTTGGTTCAAAATATTAGTGTCACCACTGGCCACAAAAATCCAATACTGTTCGGGCCCTCATAAAAAGTGAAACCTTTATGTCAGAAATTAAATGAAGTAGAAGTTGCATTAAATGGAGCACCCAAGTAAAGGTATTTAAAACTGTTGCATTGTGCATATTAGTGCTTTTGTAAGTGTTCTTACAAATTTCAAACCATAAGAGTGCTTACAGTAAATTCCTGTGTTCAAAAGAATGTGATTGCACTCCATGAACCGAACATGATTTGATGTTTAATTCAGTTTGATGACAAAAAGAGCATTTTACACCCTCTGGCCATCATTAGTGTCTGTAAACTTACACTCGACTCACAATTTAGGGCACTGAAATAAAGAATGTCTAAGAAAAACTGACTCTTCTTTTTAGAGTTATTTCCATACCCAGATTATTGTGGACAAAGATGCAAATACACATGCATGTTAACACACAAACACAAACAGCAGAGCTCACAATCACTAATACATCATGCACATTGATTTTTCTTGCTCCCAGGCTTTTCTCCTATAGCTCACAGTCCTGTGCTCCTTGGTGTGTATATTTTGTTGTGCTTTCCTGGTGTGAGGACAGAACAGGAAGAGATAAAGGCAGCCTTGTCGAGGTGTTTACAGCCAACACTGCTGAAGAGAATAGCTGTAAAAGACGAAAAGGAAGAGGCCTAATGGCCGGCGCTGAGCAGCCGGACCCCTCTTGCTGTGAAAAATCTCCTCAGAGCCAAGAAAGAAAGAGAGAGAAATACAAATCTTACTACAACATAATACATCAACTCTATTTTAGAGAAAGGAAGACACTGGGGATGAGATTTAAAATGACATTAACATATTTTCAAGACCAGAGGCCATCATTTCACAAGTGTGAGGGTCAACCATAATTGCAGTCTTGTGTTAGCTTGGTTTGGGTCCATTTCCCAATATGCCCAAGTGCTGGATTCAACAAACAAAATGGCTATTTGTCAAAAAATGCAGACATACAAGACAAACAACAGAAGACTCCGTTTTCATCCAGATCTAAATTAAGTTAAGGTCTAAGAGGTCTAAATGGCCTATTTTATTGGGATTAATGTTAATAATGTGTCTTTTTTCCAAATCTGTATCCACATCTGGAGAAAAAAAATACATGTTTATGTTCTAAATATTAAAAAAAGCATTGGAAAAAGATCAATAAAAGGAGAAAAAGGCCAGGAAGAAATTATAAAGTCCATTAAAACTTGAAAATTCAACATCCTAAAGTTAAATATACACATCAAACATAAAGAAAATAGGCTTATGTGCTAGCATGTCACGTTAAGCATAAACTGCAGTGAGTGCAGTCAGACAGTGAACCTGTCTGACTACATCATCACAGCTGTACTGTAAACACAAGGAAGCAAGCTACAGACTCATGCATGCAAATATCTGGCACATCTGCTGATAGCTGTACACAAGGATCCTCTTTCTTTCACACACACAAGCTTTTGATTATGGAGGTTTTTTTTAATTTGCATTCAGAACATCATTAACATTTTTCATGTCAGCAGACCAAAGCAAGTGAAAGCATACTATACTCAAATTCAATATATTGTTATGATTACAGATTTAGTTCCATTTTGTGGGGAAATACACTTGTGCACTTTTTTTTTTTTTTTTTACATAAAGTTACTTAAGAAAATCAAACTAACTCTCATGTCTGTACAGTACTGGTGAAGTTACAACCTGCAGCCAGTTAGCTTAGCTTAGCATGAAGACTGGAAACAGTTGAAACAGCTACCTTGGCTCTGTCCAAACCTAACAAACTCTAACTACCAAATCTTCTTAAAACAAACAAACAAACAACAACAACAAAAACAAAACAAAACAAAACAAAAAAACAGTGTAGAAATGACTCTTTTTTTTTTCTTTTTTTTTTTTCAATTTCAATAACGAAAGTGTTTTTTGTTTGGGAACAGCTGCCAAATATGCAGAAGTGATTTCAGGAAGATTCCGGGTAGCCCAATTCAGTTTAGGCATGGATTCAACAAACCTGATATAACATGTTAATTAGTGAGCTTTACACATGCCAGTAGGAGAATTTTTCTTAATCAAGCCCAGGTTTGCTGTTTTTAAGTGTATCCCTTTTTTGTACCAAGCTAAGCTAACCAGCTGTTGGCTCCAACCAGGATGGTCTGCTAAATCAACACTCTGCCAAAAAAGTGAGGATGTGTATTTCCCATTAATATGAAGTTTGTTTTTAAACCCAATGCTGGTCATATTTGATAATAATATTTTCCTTTATATGTTGGTCATGTACTCAGCAACATGAAGTTCCATTAAAAATTTCTTGTTCTGATCAAATAATGTCTAACAGGCTTTCTGTGGTGGGTGTTGTGATGCTTTCGTAGTCAGATTCTTTCACACACACACACACACACACACACACACACACACACACACACATAAACTAGTGTGTAGTGTTTTGTGTCAGCTAGACCTGGGGAGGAAAGTCCTACAGTATGTGGCACTTCCTGTTTGCGACACACTTTTCCTGTTGTGGATGATCTCCTCCTGAGCTCCTGACAGCTTGTACTCAATAATGACTTCTGGATTTAGAGGATCCAGGCAGCGTCTTTTTAAGATGACACTCTCACTCTTCACACATACCAAGTGAAATATTTAGGTCATCCAATTGTTCATGTTCTTTTTCTGTGACTCGGTTATTAAATATGCATTTACTTGCACAAAGAGTCCAAAAGAATTCAAAGCCATAATTCACATGGGATATCAAGGTATTGTAGTTTCCTGATATTCTACACAACTGAAAAAGCTTATTTTTTTCTGAAGTATGAG
>JAQLOL010000020.1:9098386-9123373 GCA_029783665.1 Naso thynnoides | reverse complement strand
GAAAAAGCTGATTTTTTTCTGAAGTATGCCTTTGAGGGCAAGTTTTTTGTGTATTTAAAAGATTGATACTGACTTAAATCACCTTTTCTCTTTCACACTTTCTCTAAAGGATCATTTGACTGCAGCAAAAGGACATTGACCCACACTTCAAATCACAGAGAGGTTGATAATGCTGATGCCACCCTTCACCTGTTATTAAACGGAGGTGTCTGCTGTCACTCAACCTTGCCACCTAGTGGAGATCTGAGGGTTGAACTCCCTGCTGGTCATCAGAGATCCTCCATACAACTACCTCCCTCATCTGGAGAGATGCTTGCCCTGCAACCTCTCCCATAGATCCCATTTATTTTTTTATTAGCTCAAAATAACACAACACTCACAAGCTTTGCAGATTACCAAAAATCAGTTCCAGTTTATTCAAGTGTTGGAAATCTGAGGAAGAAGGAAATCAGCTTGGTCCCAAATAAACTGTTCTTTGACTGACATAATGTGTGATATACACCCGTGATCCATGGCTTCATGCTAGATTTAATGGTGCCCCAGAGCGACAGACAGGTCTCATCCAGCAAGAGGCAAACTGAGCCACACAGGAGAAGTCACACCGCATAAGAGACTGCACAATCAAGAGCAAAGCCAAATGGAACTAGCATCAAATGGCACAGCTGCACCACTAACAACACAAAATGGTAAGGATTCAAGAAATACACAATTCGTTTATCTTTAGAAAATTTGATCAAAGTCTTAATTTTGATGTGGGCTTAAGCTGGGACTGGTTGGCCAGGTATTTCTTTCATAATGACATGGATGAAAACAGGTTTATGGTCAACCCAGGAGACTGCTTCACAATCCCAACATATTAAACAGGATATGGTTCACTGTCCTCTCTTGCAGACACTTTGACAACCCAGGGAGGAAAATATGCCTCCCACAACTGGGAGTTTCTGGTGGCCGTTTTGGTCACAGCCGTCTCAATCTCTCTCCTCATCGCCCTTCTAGCCAAATGCAAGGTGATTCAGAACTACATGGCAAGCTACAGGCACACACGGCTGAGGGAGACTGACACTGTGAGCCAGTGTGACTCATCAGGTTTGTCTTCATCCATAAACCATTCCTTGAGATAACAAAGTATTTTCTTTTTTGTGTTTGGTAAGAAAGAATGCTGCTGTATTTAACATTGAGCACGCATAACCAGTTTGAATTCAGATCACACAAATCCAGGTCATTAGTCACAACTTCAGGCTTCAAAACATTACAGATGACACCTTTCAATTTTCAGTAATGTTCATTTTTTAGTTTTCTAAACACCAACCCACCATCAGTCAGATTTAACTTTAAATGACAGTTTGTCCTGATGCAACTTTTGACTTTCTGCTGCTGCTCCCAGGCATGGAGGTGCAGTTTGCCATGCAGAGGGGACAAATAACTCCTCACTCTCTGCCTCCTGTGGGCGAGGAAGATGATGATGGCTTCATTGAGGACAACTACATCCCGGCCAGCGAGAGAGCGAGGGCTGAAAGAGCAGCGGAGATCATGGAGGACACAGAGGAGGAGATAGATGAAATTGAATTCAGCATCAGTTAGTGGGACTGCCTTCTAGACCGTGTAAACCACCCCGAACCACCAGTGCCACTCCCGCTTTTTCTTTTCTTTTTGTGTTTTTTAGAGGAAGACTCAAACTATTAATCACTACATGTATACCTGGGAAACACTGGTGAAGTTTAAAAAAAGTCTAAATGTGTAAAAACCAGTGCCCAAGAGTGTCTTAATTTTAAGACAGCGCAGACTGACTCTGTGCATTGTGCACTGTTTGGCCATGTGTGATCTGAGGATCCATAAAAGAGAATTTCAAGATAAACTTTGGATAATAATTAATTGTTGTTGTCATGCATTATGTCAGTATACAGGAAACAGTAGCAGTCATAGCTACAATATGTTTCTCCTAATTAATTAGAGGAGTCAAATATTTTTGTGAAACAGCCAAATTGCTTTTAGAAGTTAAAAAAAACACCAAATTTTCTGTAAATGTGGACATTAGCCAGTCATGTTTGTAAGTTTTTAAAATCTTAGTTGATGGATTAATTAGCTGTTCTGACAGCAAAAGTTGTGCAGAATATGTCTGTAGATATCTATGAATCCCAGCTGTGCTTCATGTAAATAGCCTGAAGAAATTTTCCCCTTGCACTGTCACATTAAAAGCAAAGAGATCCAGTGCATGTGTTGTGTATGTGTTTGAAAACCAATTTGGTGTTAACAGACAGCTCTGACTCTGCGCGGTAACTAAGCAACATAAGAGCCCTGCGATGCTCTGCAAAGGGGTGACCATCTTTTCTCTATGAGAACTTCTTGCAACTTTCCCTCCACGTCTTTACAATTGTGTTGTTGCAGCACCGCTGCACAACATGATTTCTGCTTTTTCAAAAGCTAAGTAGGCCTGTATAACTCCTTTTATGTTCTCAGAAAAAGCACGACTGCTGCCAGATGAAAATTGCCTCAATTATAGTAAAAGCATTAGCCTAGTTGTAGTTACTGTACTTTCCACTTCACTGCTATTTTTAGAAGGTTCATAATAGACTGGGTTGTGCATGAAGTCAGGAGTACTCCCCTACTATAGACTATAAAAATCCACATGCACCCAAGAGTGTCAGCCTGGACTGTTTGCATGGATCAAATCTGTTGAATTCAGACAGGGGGTGCTTCTGTAGACTAGTTTCAACACCACTGATGAATTTCTGCCTCGTTGGTCACAACTGGAATCATCACACTCACCTTTTTCTTTAAACTTTGCCTTACTGGCACAAACAACAGTGATCAGGCCTGACAAAGTGTCCTGAAAAGAGGCCTGCAGCCTCACAGACTAACAGGCTGATGGAAGCGGTGTGACAGCTCTGTGTGGGGCTGACATGCGACGCTCCTACCCGGAAACACAGTGCGTCAAGTTAGCGAGGACGACACGGAGAAAAACCGGAACATTAGCGATTCTGATTTCAAAATAAAAGGGCAGAATTTGAAATTGTTGGCTTTGGTGGGTGTGTAGCCAGTTATTCAAATTAAAACAAATGAGTCTACAAACAAATCCACCAGTATGAATTAGGTTATTTTGTAAATATACCTCGTCCCTTCAGTTTAAAAATGCGAAAGGGATTATTTAATTAATAAAGGAGACGTAGGCCAAGGCCATTTAAGAAGGCCTAAGTAAAAGTAGGCTGCAAATACAACAACAAAATATCCTTTTTCTATCTTAGCTTCTGCACTCAGTACCAAATAGGCTATTATAAGATTTATTGTTAGCTGATAGGCTAAATACCCATAGCCTTTAATGTAGACTGATCTAATCATCATTTTGTGCATAAAATCTGATGTGCACAGTAAAAATGAGCTAAAATCAAACAGTTATTTTGATGAATTGGTAACTTTGGTTGTGTAAAAGTAAAAATACTTAATAAAATATAATAATAATAATAATAATAATAATAATAATAATAATAATAATAATAATAAATAAAATACCAGCACTTAACCACCGGAAGTTGTGTTTGTTTCACTGCAGCCAACTTGATTTTTCGGTTCGGAAAAGCAGCGACTTGCTTCTTAACGCAACGACTGATGAGAGGGGAGGAGAGGAGGAAGGAGGATGATGGAAGCGAATGTTTCTCGCCTTAAGTGACCCATTTCTGACAGTAGACCCAGATATTATCTAGAGTAGTTCTTGTACTGACGGCTTTGTCTCCAGCAAGATGTCGGCGTCGGCGATATTTATCCTCGACCTGAAGGGAAAGGTAAGTTTGTGGCGACTTGTTGTGCGGAGGGGAAGTTGACATCACGCTTGTCAAAGAAGAAGCACCTGCTACAAGAATGCTGCCAGCAGAAAAGCTGCATGTTCACTTATATAAAGTACAGAAATGACAAAATTGAAGTAGAATTTCATTTTTCGTGTCCCGTAGAAATTGTCGGTGACATAATAAGCCAGAATACTTTAATTTCCTGGCGAAGACAAGCTAACTTACTGACGTGGGTAACCCTCATGTAAGAGAGAGAGCAGTCAGGAAGAGGCTCAACTCGCCAAACTCGTTTCACTCCTGTTCCGTACACACTGAGGGCTTGTTCTTGGGCAGCGATGCAGCCTCGCTCCGTGTCATGTGTCCTATTGCAAAGATTCAAACTTCACTTTTTGCAGGTTATACAAGTCCCATACAAAGTCCAGTGCTGTGTCTAATGTGATAGGAAACATGGTCAAACACTAATCGATGAGCAGAATATTTTGACATGTTTCCTGTCATACTTTTTTTTTTAAAGCTGAGAAAACAAATATCCGCCTATCTGGTGCCAGCATCTCAAATTTGAGGCTTTGCTGCTTCTGTCCTTGTCATTTAGGGATGCAGTTTTTTTTGTTTTTTTGTTTTTTTAAATGATCAACTAATCGTCAGATTATTTTCTCTTTTTATATATCTGTAAGATTTGAGTAAGTGAAAAATGTCCTCCAGAGATACATGATTCTTTGGTGTCTTAAAATAATGTCTGAAAATAGCCTACTTGTTTGTTCAAAACCAAAAGATATTAAGTTTTCCAAAGCCCAAGAAAACCAGCAAATGTTTACATTTAATAGAGTGGAACCAATTTGTTTATTTTTTTGCAATGTGTTTAATCAACTATCACAAAAGTTGTCCTTTTCATTTCAACTATGTCATGAGTAGGGTATTTAATATTCTACTAAAGTGAATCTCTTTGAGTTTTGCACTGTTGGTCGTGACAAGCAAAACAAGCAATTAAAAAATGTCACTGTCACATCTCTGAAACTGGCAAATATTATTAATTTATATATTTAGATATTATCTGTATAGCCTTAGCAGTTAATTGGAAAAGAAGCTGACAGTGTAATTGGTACTAAAATAATCCTTGGTTGTCGCCCTAATAGTACATAAGAATAACTGTACTTTTAAGATACGTTGCTAAACATTGTCTAAAATGCATTTGCATTTAACAGTATGTTTTTCTAGCTATTAATGAATGAATTAATTACAGAGGAAACTGAATTTTTACTATTTCTCACTTCATTAGGTTTTACATCTGATCCTCACAGGATTAATTTTAAGGGCAGGCGAAGGAATTTCTGAAGAAGCCTCATACACTTAACAATACCCATCAGGGAAAAGGATCAGTCCTTCATGGCCTGGATGTCTGATTGTACAGATTGAAGTTTTTTCTCTCTCTCTCTCTCTCTCTCTCTCTCTCTCTTTCCCTTTCTATGTGTCCCTGCCTCGGGGCAAGTCAAGTTAGTAGCTCTTCACTTTCGCTCCTCTCTCTCCGTCTGTCCTGACCAGACAAGGTCCTCTGTCTGCTTTTACAGCAGAGAATGCAGGAAAGTCTGCTGTTGTGTTTGAAACCTACTAAACTGGAAATGAGAGGAGAGTGTAAATATTCAAAATGAAACTGTGGATAGTGATGGTATTTATATATAGGCAACTTCTTAGGCTCCAAACAACACCAGTCATGGACAGATAGACCGGCCATTCTCGACTCAGTTGAAAACGCAGACAGAAGCCAGTTTCCACCTCTGCCCTCAGCCCCCCACACCCTCTCTCAGTTGTAGCTCTTGGGCACTAGACCGCACACTGCTGGCTGCTGCAGACTACTTAGACTGAAATGTCAGACTATTGAAATCAGCACGGCAACATTTGTTCCCCCTTTTTTTCCTGCAGAACCTTACATCAGAGATTATGTTCAGGCAGAAGTGTTGCGTTGTCACAAGTAGCAGGACATTTTTATCATCACAGCGGGGGTCCAAAGACGATACGGCTCTAATTTTCATACTTTGTCTTAGGTATTTATCAAGGAGAGTGCACATTCATCAACAGTAGAGTGTGATTTTGCTAAATTTAGTCAAGACTGCCCATTTTAATCAGTTTATACTCTTTGTTTTTCCCATATGTCCACCGCTTTGGCTCAGACTGAAATACCTCAATGAGCGTTAAATTGGACATTTAGTCCAGATGTTACTGGTCACTCACCAGTGGATTTATCCTCATGATTTTTCTCATCCTTTGACATTTTATTTAACCCCATCACGGGTCAAAGGTTTATTTGTGCCATACTTTAGTTCACCTGCAGAACCAACAAAATTGGTCCTAATAAGCAAGCGTAAACATGCTGGTGAACGAGGTTAACATAATACATAAAACTTTAGAACACTGCCATTTTTAATGTGAGCATATTTAACATGCTGGGGTTTAGCATTTAGCTCAATACAATTGCTTGACCAATATATCAGTTTGCCAGTATTACCAGCTGATACCGGTATCGGCTTGTATGTTCTTTGATACGCACTGATATTAAAACTGTTCTAAGACCAGAAAAAATCTTGGACATGTAATTTGAAATGGTGTTTTTCTGTATTTTGCCCAGCCACTTTGTTATTTAATAATTAAAGTCTTTACTGTTCAGAGCAATAATGTTTAAATTAAAGGTTGTTAAAATGAAAAATATCCCATATTGGTCTTTTCCTCAATAAACTGATACGCCTAAGTGCAGCTTCACAGAGCTACTGGTAAGAAAAAGAGGCACTGTGAGCATGCACAGTGTTAAATGGTTGCAGCTGATGCACCAGCTCGACTCAGTAGCCTCTTTTTGCGTCTTACATTCCTCTCAATGTGCCATTATTTCATTTACAAGTAAGCTATTGTTAACTCCCTGCAGCCATGTCACTCTAAATATCACATTTTTCTCTGTGTGATAGTGGATGGATGCTTTAAAATTTCTGCTTTGAATGATTTCAAAACAATTGGTAAGAGAAACAAAACCGTAAGGCTGAGGGAAAAAAATCACTTCGTCAATACATTGCAGTAAATATTTTTTCTCCATTCAATATCAAATTAGAAATCATAAAATCGATTATTTCCGTCGTAATGAAGCCCCACTCCTGTTTGCCACTGCAAAGCTGCAGAAAAGTAAAAAAAAAAATCCTCCAACCAGTTTGTCATGCATTTCTTTATTCCAACAGCACCACACATCTTTATTTTATCTTTCTCCCAAAAAACACATATTTTTATTGCAATTAACCGTGATTGATCACAGAATTTAATAGTGATTAACTTGATTGAATTTTTTTAATCGATTGACAGCACTACTTTAAATCCAGCAGTATTGTTTGTTTGTATGTATTCTGCATTAATATTTAATTAATATTAATATACCATTCAAGTAAATCTGCTGATCCTGTTTGTGCCTTGAGTACAGACGTCAGGTGACATAAACAGCAATAATAATGGCAGGCCTAAATTTGGCGTTTGCAATATTTTTGCCTAGATGTTTTTCTATCAAAGTTGTCTTCTAGAACTGCGAAATGAATCCTCTGAATACTTTTCCTCAGGCCTCCAGTATTTCATCAAAGATTTGTTTATACCTCATTCTTTCTCTCTGGTGACCTCTGAACTCTTCGCTCTGTGTCTCTGCTCTGCTCACTGGAGCTGAGCAGTGGCCTGTTCATATCCTTTCTTCTCCCTCAGATTGCTTTGCTTTTCTGGCATTTCTTTTTTTTATTTCTTATTTCCTCCTGCCTTTGTTGTATCTGCCCCTGTGTGACCCCTGTGCAACAGACTCCTCTAGTAAAGACAGGGGGAAGCTTTGCATGTGTGTGTGTCGTCGAGGTCCCTCAAGCATTAAGGCTTTGATCCTTTTCTTCACTTTGCTGTCCACACTCTAGCAATACTGCTGACTCATCTTGTTGTTCAGTGTGTGTGTGTGGTATGACTTAAGCTACTCTCGAGGACAAGTTTCAGACTCAAGACCAGTTAATTGGGGATGGCTGGATCGATTGTGGACAAAAGCTGTGATCCCTATTGGAAAACAGCTGATTTTGGAGTCAGTGGTTATGGAAGATTTTCAGAAAATGAATATAGTCTTATGTGGGGAGGGTGGGTTAAGTTCTGACATATACAGTAACATTCAGTCGGTCATATGGGTAAATGTCCACTAAAGAAAAAAAAGAAACACTAAGTTCTCTAGTGTCATATAGTCTCAGAGGAACAAATTTTATGCATTCATAAGAGGTTCTAGTTTTACTGGGAAAGGCTGCATTCATAGACGTGTCCACAACATGAGCTAGCTCGCTGTATTTATTAGCCCACGCCCGCCTTTTATATGGAACAGGTTCTCCCTCTTCTGACTGGGTAGCTTGAAGCCAGTCTGGAAAATGCAGGAAACAAAGAGGAATATTAAAGATACACATGAGACAGAATAACTGACTAAGAGTCTTCAGAAGGGAAAGTCAACTTGCCTAAGGGCCAGTTTATCCAAATGACATAGGGCCAGAGGCATGCTAATAAACAAATACATAATATTTGTCAGATAAAATAAATAAAACATTAAAATGCTACTAACTCATATTTTTTGGCTAGTTACTGAAATATTAGATTAAAAAAAATACTTTAGCTCATTATGGCACTTAATACTGTAAATGATCAGAGAATCATCAAAGTGATAGGGGGGCGCAATGTATGGTCAACATTCACGGCAATCCATTGAGTTGTTGTTGAGACATTTTACTGAAAACTACAGAGGCCAAAATTTGGTGCTAGAGCAGAATCATGATCACCAAAATCAGTAAGTTAGATCCTCTTGTAGCCGTTAATGTCTGTGGAAAAATTACAGATGATTACAAATGATCCAGTAGTTGTTAAGATATTTCAGCCTGAACCAAAGTGGTGGAAAGACGAACACACTGGCATTGCATTACAGCACTCATTTGTTAGCTTGGAAACACTGAAAAAAAAAAAAAGTTTCTGGGATTGGTTGAAGATTGCAAAAAAATCTGCACAGTAGTAAACACACCAGCTTAAAAATATTTTGGGGGCATTTATTTCATAGTTGACGCAACACTTTGGGAAAATGCAACACATTTTGCCAACATTTAGAATGATTTCATCATTTTGAAATTACATTGTATGTGCCTTAAACTGCTGTTTCCAAGGACAGCAACATCTTCGCTAACTTCTAGCCAATATTTGTTTTTATGAAGTTTACACACCTTTTCTTTGCCAATTTTCAGAGCCTTGCTGTAGGCTGCATAAACTTCTCTTTCATGTGGAGAAAATGGTAAATCTTCACTGATCATCACGGATGCGTGTTTGCGCATTTCCTTGTGAGATGACCGTGAAATGTGGTGTCATTTCTGTCCCTGTGGTTCAGGTTTGTGGTCAGCCAGGAGTTCATGAAGCATCTTCAATCCTGACTGCTCAGCTTTGGTATCTCGGCTAAAAGCTATAAATATTTAATGGCCATGTAGTGCCTCTATAGTAATGCCTTCTGCTTCTTTATTTTGTCCTTTACATTGTGGATCCAGGTGCTAATCTGCCGCAACTACATGGGGAACATGGACATGAATGAAATTGACCACTTCATGCCCATCCTGATGAAGAGAGAAGAGGATGCTGAGATGACGCCGATGATCAGCCATGGGTCGTCACACTTCCTGTGGATCAAACACAGCAACCTTTACCGTATCCATTTGAGTTCTTGTCTGAGAAATGTGCTTTGTTGTGTCTGTTGACATTGAGTCATCACTATCGTAAACTGAATTTGAGTCTGAAGATCTGTGTGAATTCACCAGTTCATCAAAGCACAGATTTTGACAGCATATAGATTTACAGCATCCAGTACACAGACCTCATTAGCCGTCTTCCATCAGCTGTCTCCAGCTCCATAGGAAGTCCTGTGCTTCAGATCTCTGCAGCGTGCAGCTTCTTAGCTTCTGTTTCATCACATCATGTTTCACATACAGTTAAAAAATTAAAGACGGAATCACTATGATGAGCTATGCACTGTATATCCTTCTTTACCAATGCGAGATTGGGCAGTGAAATTCCTTGCACATTATTAATTCAACATAATTTTGCAGTTGTGAGTAAGTGCTATTCCCAGTGGACTGCATTAGACAACTGAGCTGTTATACCTCCCTGTGGCCATGTTCTCAATTGCTTGCCAGTGCGATGCATTCTGCTAACTTAATATGTCGTTGCAGTCGTCTCATAACCACCCACCATGTTTAAATATTCTCACTAAATATCTTAGTCTTGTCCATGTCTGGTTCATAACAACTAGCAGGTTTTTCAGTTAGGATACTGTTCCTGTCACTTACAGATGTATAGTTATTTCTTAACAGCCCTTTCTTCAGTGGTAGCGATGACTAAGAAGAATGCCAATGCTGCTCTGGTGTACTCCTTTCTTTATAAAATTGTTCAGGTGTGTCATTTCCCGAAGACTTTAGTCCAAATCTCTAACTTCTGCTTGCTACTTGTGTTCAAAATGTTATGTTTTCTCACCCACCCAGCCTGGTTGATTTGTTGTTGAGCGATTACCTGCAGTTTGAACTCATAACCACAGCTATATATGAATTTAAAAGCAACCAGTCTGAAATTTGGTGACTGCAATTTATCACATGACCAGCCTACCAGACAATGTGAGGTGCAACTAGACGTCTTATTTCATTTGTCGCTTCCTCTTACTTTATATTTAAAGGATGCAGTGTAGGGATGGGCATTTGAAGAAATATTCATTGATCAGTCGTCGGGAAAATTAACGATCAATTATTGATTTAATCATTATTTTTTTATAACTAAAAATGCATATGGCGGAAAATACAAAATACAGCATGTTTTCCACAATTGAATCCTTATTCCAGGAAGTACTTATATTCCAACTGCTCAGTTCAACTGTTTAACTTAAAAAAAGATGTGCGGTGGACGTAACATAAAAGCAGCCAAGCGCAAGCCTCGACATATCAATGAGCCACCGCTACGATGCTCTTAAACACAACTGAGCCTCTTTTAGAAACCATTCCAAAAAGCAGTCATATCTGATGAAAATAAGTCAATCAAAAAACATTATTTACCATGTGCATCACAGCTCCTGCGTGCTCAGACGAGGTGATGGTAGGTTGAAAAGAGGATGCACTGACGTTAACCGTGGTTAACGGTTAACGTCAGTTGCACATTGTTCAGGTGGTACATTATTGGGTCGTGGTCGTGTTGTACTTGCATGGCTTTGCAGTGTTTACAATTAATCTGGTCATTATTCGCCTTCGCCTTGACCTCCTCATGTTTGACATTTGGCATCTATGGCAGTCATAACATTAGCTTGTAAAAATATTGAACATTGCCCCCCGTTGGCAAGATTTCTCATTGCTGCCACATAATGAAATGCATTGCATTGATTCAAAGACTCATACCACGCAACACAGCCTCTAATTGATACCAATGTACGATCGATAAAATTTCACGTGCTAGACAAAATCATTAACAATATATTATCATGCCCAACCCTAATGTAGAGACTTTGCAGTAAAATGGGCTTTTCCATTTTTAAATATGCCAACTGATGGCGTGATTTTACACTTTCACTAAAAGCCAACAACATAAAAAACCAGGCAGATAACTTGCATGTCATATATGTAGTAAAATATAACCTGTAAATTAAAATATGCCTGCGTTTGTCTGTAGGTATTTAAGGAGTACTTTAAGGAGCTTGAGGAGGAGAGTATCCGCGACAACTTTGTGACAGTGTATGAGCTGATGGATGAAGTGATGGACTTTGGTTTCCCTCAGACAACCGACAGCAAGATTCTGCAAGAGTAAGAAAACTCACACGACCTGTATGGAGGGCTGTCACCACCTTGTCTGCATGCTCACGTACGAGACGTTATAAAGGGGGTGGCTTATCTTTACGATGCAATTCCTGACCTTGCCTCCATAGTGAACATTTTTATATTTGGCAAAACTTTGATTAATGTGTTCTTGCATTTTAAGTGTACCGTTGTGAGTCTGATAGGGTTAAAACTTTTTAACTCTCAAAGGCCGTGATTGCTGCACTTCAGTCTGATTTGAATGTAACCACAGTAGCTCAAGTGGCACCTGTATCATCCATCAGAGAATGAAATAAGCACGTTTTTCACTGAGTTAAAAGCTTTGTGTGTTATACTGTAAGTGAGTGACAGAGATGAGGGTAAGATAACATAGTTATTCTGCTCAAAGTGCTGTTGGCGTATTTGTTATTTTTCATTCAGGAAAGTACAGCTGGTCACCAGACTGTAATATTTTAAAATCTATCCCTAGAGTGAAATGAACTAAAGCAGCTACTGTTCACAGGCTCTGCAAGTGTTTTGTGTTCACGCTGTACACAGGGTTGTTTTCTTATTCCCCTCTTCGGCTCCTCAGGGAGATATTTGTTTTCAGGGAAAGTCTCTGCGTTCACTTTACAGTACCACGGTAACATCAGCTCCGTGTGCACATGATTGGCCTTACTGCTAACTAACAATGAACCATACCTTTCAAAGGTTCAAATATGTGTGGTACTTTGTTAATGGTACTGTGCCATTAATGTTCCATTTGATGTGCTGTTGAGGTGCGGTATGTATGTACTGTACTTGATGTATGGTATGTGTTTCTGGTGGCTGAATAGGCCTGATAATTACCAGGCTCCAATTGGCACTCAAACACAATGACACCCTCAACTGGACACACTCGAGACTCTCAGACAGAAAAGCCCTGCTCTTCTTTTCTCCAAGGAGACACACAAAACAAACAGCAAACAATACATACACATATTCACTGTCTGTCTCTGTCTGCAGGCTATTCCAGTTCCCTGACCTTTTCATGCCCCGTACATCACAAAAACACTTTTGTCTCATACATTGTAACACTAACCAGCTGTTAATGTATTAATATTTTTGTGCGTGTCTGTGTGTGTGAGTTTGTGTAGGTGGATGTAAGACACTGAGCAAGTGAGACTGCAGAGATGTATGTGCATCTGAATGTGTTCATGTGTGAGTCGTCATATGAACCTTCCTCTGTGTGTGTGTTTGTTATGATTGCTATTGTTATGCTAATCTGTCAGTTTGCTGCCAACCCCCGCTTCCAGATCCTTTCATTAGCATTTCTGAGGAGAATCAGGGCAAAACAGAACAAAAAGCGAAGCAACAAAACAACCCCACGTCGACCCCAGGCCCACTTGTCTCCGCCTTTCATCTCTCAGCACTTTTAGATTTTGTTGTGTGTCAATATGCATTCAGGTCCCTCTAGGTGGGAGGAACTGGGAGAGAAAATTAGGGAAAAAATGTCACTTCAGTTTTTCAGTCACTCAAAAACTTGTTTATGTAGCACTTTTCGTGGTTGACATTTGGTAAAGAATGAACGGTTAAACTGCAAACAAGACCCTTTAGTTAATGCTTTTGTTTTGTGTTTGTTCAGTTTGTTTGGCTTCATGAGTCGTGACACTTGGCCCATGCATCAACACTTACCTAAACTTAAAGTGTCTGTGTCTGATATTTTACACTTATGGTGATAAACTTAAAAAGAATCACACCTCAAACTGCAGCACCTTTGTGGCCGCACAGATATCTCCTCTCGCCAAGTCGTGTCTAAGACTGATCCTTTTTTACCAGAGTCGCCCACAATATTTCCGTTGCATTAGAACCTTATGGGATGGTATTGTATGGTTTCTAAAGATGTTGTAGCTTTACACAAAATAATGTTTTTATTTTTTTGCCTTTGTTATGTGCTCATGGTTTAAGGGGATTATGCCCTTAGAGGTGTCCATAATAAGAAATTAATGGACTCAGTGGAGGTTGCATATCGGACGGTTCTGGCCTCCTCGTTGTCCATTAATTCCTGACAATGGACACATTAGAAGGCATTATCCCTTATTTATAAAAGAGGAGCTTAATGATGGCAGGCTAATGCGGAACATTGGGCCAGTCAGCCATTGATTTGAGGGGAAATGCTCTGGCCTGTGGAGAAGAAAAGGTCAGGGACAAGAAAATCGAAGGGAAAAAAGGAGGAAGAGTAGGGCTCGAAGGAAAGTACACAGAAAGAGAGAGATAGCACGGTTTTGATGTCACTCATAATCTGCATCTGTATATTTGTGTTAGAAGTATAAGTTGTAATAGTACACTTTGCTTCGTGCAGTTAATGGAGTTTAATTTAAGCAGATCTTAGGCACATGGCTGCAAAACATTTGTCTTGTCTGTTTGTAAGGGTTGTGTTCCATCAAGGCAGATAAAGAAATTGGTGCTTAGCTGCTTGAATGACCTCCGACTTCCATTCAAGGCTTTAGCTGTCCCACCGACACAAGTCCATGAAGTCAGTGTTAAGTCAAGCCAGTCTTCAATAAGCTTGCAGTGTGCTCATGCATAAGCAGTACATAAGCGGCCCTGATTAGCCGACTGTTGAAATTATGACTTTATGTCGCAAAGAGAAGGGAGAACAAGGGCTATGTTCTTCTCAGCAGCAAAGCATGCTGCTGGAACTGCATGGGGAATTTAAATCGGTTGTTATAAAAAAAAAAGGGAAGTACAGCAGCAATACAGCAGCAATTAACAAGGCGAGCACGATGCTGTTTTGATTACTGTGTTGTCATTCCAGGCCAGTGAGAAGTAAACACTCACAGGGGGTAGGTGTTTGGGTAATGAACAGGCCTTGTCACTTGATATTTATCTGAGTTCAGTTCCCTCTTATTCTCATGACAGTCATTATGTCTCCCTGGACACTCGCGGAGGATTGTTTAAAGAAACTGGCTCTTCAACTAACAATAGGCAACAAGCCGCAGGACTTTGCAGCCAAAGAGTGAATCCATGGATGGGTCAAGAGACAGCTGAAATATATAATATGTAAATCGAGTAAACTGATCTATTTTTGTAATCTATTTTTCCCATTGTCTGTACCAGACCTTTTAAAGTTGAGCACAGGGCACTTACAGCACTGTTATTTATTAATCTAATTGTACTTTTTAAGGGTACACCAATTAATATTTTTATACTTGCAATGAGTCAAATTAATATACCAGTTCTTTCCAGTTCACCATTCTGCTTATGCACTATGCATAAGCATAACAGGATCATCAAATCAACTTATGTAGATTGTTTGACTACAATGTTGTGTTTGCAGTTGGTTGCACTCCTCCCCAAGTGACCGTAGAAGTTGATGAATCCTGGTTTAGCAGAAAAATAATAAGCTCAAACCTTAAGATATTTGTTTCCTTCTTTTCCCCTAATGCACCACAAGGAAGATGTGGGACATGTGCAAACCTGAGTAAGGCTAACGAGGCTTTACTCCAGTTCATCAGCTCCGACGGAGTTTCCAGCTGTCATTTGTGCAATGACAACATTTTCCTCAGCTGTATCTGTTTATCTCATGTTTAATTAAACATTCACATCTGAAGCTACTGGCAGCAGTGCTACCATACTGTTTGTGATTTAGATGGTCACTGAATGGCTTAATGACCATTAAAACATTGAAAACCCACAGTGACATAACAAACACTGACAAAAGGATTTACATCATCAACAAAAATAAATAAATACATTTTTAAAAATGATGGAATGACTGAAAGAAATTACTCCCGTTAAGGTTCAGATCTTTTTAAGAATGCAAACCTAGTAAAGCTGATCTTGCATCTCCTGGTGGCTCAAAGCAATTTAAGACACTTGATTCTGGGCTTTTGTTTACCTAAGCAATTCTTAACAGTTTAGTATCATGTAAATAAATGCATGTAACTCACATTATCATCTGTGGCTGCAGCCACAATGGGTTTATGTAAATCTCCATTTTCCAATTACATCCATGAATAACCTTCATGCAATGCGAATACCAGGCTTCTTTAAATTATTCAGACCAGAATAGCTGATTTATTTAAAATCATGAGAGGTGATTAATACAGAATATAAAAACATTCCTCTAGAGGATTGAGTTCATGTTGGGAAATAGAAACATATGCTGTGAGTTATCATTTCCTATTTAAATTTCTTCAAATTAAGAATATTATCTCTCTAAAATTGGAAATATCATCTCTAGCCGAGGCATCTCAACGAGGACTATGACCATTTGTTTTAAAATTATGCTGATGAATATTCTTCATGGATTCTCAGGTTTTATACAAACTGTAAGGTTTACTAAGAGTTTTAATGAAGACTGACTTGGGAAACAGTTTGATACGTACCACAACTTCTTTCTGCTTTTGTCTCTTTCAGGTACATCACCCAGCAGGGTCATAAATTAGAGGTTGGGGCTCCTCGACCTCCTGCCACCGTCACCAATGCTGTGTCTTGGCGGTCAGAGGGCATCAAGTACAGAAAGAACGAAGTTTTTATGGACGTCATCGAGTCGGTAAATCTACTGGTAAGGACAGTATTTGCTTTGTAAATGTCACATCTCTGAAAGTAAAATAGGATGCCGCAATGTGACACCAAGAGTAAAAGATGCGCCAGACTTGCAAATTTAATACATACATATTCACTTGTCGTCGTATCCTCCATGTTTGCTAAGGTGATATTTTACTGGTGATGTTTGTAGAGACTCCGTTCGCATTATAAGAATGAGGTTTTTATGGGCACTAGTCAGATTGTTGATGGGAATCATGCAACTCTTGCTACACATGGAACATGTCTGTGAAGATTTACCTGACACAAACAAAACATGTCATTTACAATTAGATTTGTTTGAGTAGTTCACTGACAGAGAAGTTGCACACAGCAGCATGTCGCAGACTCAATACAAAAGTGCACCAAACTGTAAATAATGGCTGCAACTTTGTTTGCTTTTCTGGTGACGTTATGCAGTCATTGACCAGGATGGAAATACAGGATGTGTGAGTCTGATAAAGAGTCCAACTATGCTGATTATTTGAAGAGGATACTTAAGTTTTACAGTAATTAAAATAAAGTTTTTTTGCTAAGTAAAAAATGCTGAGGACCATATAAGTGGCCTGAGGTGGACAAACTAACACTGTTTTAGAATTATCTCAAATATCTATCGGCATTACAGTTCTTCTTATTTCTTATCAACCTGCCTCATTTATCAGTTAAGCTCTTATCTGTACTGATACAAACTGTATTAGAGAGGAAGTTATTGCCCAGTACCCGTAAGCTAACCTGTATGCACTGCGGTCCTGTAATAAGCTTTAACCTTTCACTGTTATTTGACCGTTTAATGATGAGTTCTGACAAAACGAAACAACTCAGGCCTAAAGATTTCATCTCTTCTCAAAGTGTTGCTTTCAGAAAACACTTAAAGAAACTTACAAACACATATCTGGCTTATCCAGTGCTATTCACTAGTTTAAGGATAGATTATCATCCACAATTATGATGAAAATAGATGATCAGTGTGTCTCTTTGAGGCTCAGTGGGTGTGTCTCTGCTAGAACTGACTTTCAAAGATCTGCCATGTTATGACTCCTCCAAACTGTTTTCCTCTTTCCTTGAATTCAGTTGTGAAGGAAACAGTCTCTAATATAAACAGCCCTCTGTTCTTTTTCAATAGGACATTTTGTGTTATTTATGTCCCCATTGTCGACAGCAAGGAGTGCCTCACTGCAAACAGTTATGGAGTTTAGTCAGTAATTTTAGCAGTCAAAATACAGAAGAAACTTTTCTGCAAATCAGATAAAAAGTTTAATGATTTGAAAATACACCAATATGATTTGTACTCACCAGTTAAAAGTGCTGCAAAATGTTCTTACAAACATTGCAGTGTTGTAATAAATAGAAATGTTTTTCTGAGCAACAGTAGTAGCATTTTGAACTAATGATTAAACAATAATGTTAACTGAGATTGTAATAAGTTGAGTTATTGCTCTAATTTGTAGTTTTTATATCTTTTCACTGTCAGCTTAACTACACACATTGTATTACTCACTGGTCAGTTAATAATGTGAGAAACCTCATCTAGAGAAGTGAGAAGTACAGACCTGGCCTCAGATTTTCTGGAGCCAGAGAAACGGAACAGATTTGTGTACGTGAACATGATGTGAGTGGAGAGAGGAAGTAATGACTTTCCTCTGAAATCTCACGTCCTTGAAGCAACACCACAATGACAGTCACTTCACTTTAAAGGTTTCATGAGTCAAAGGGAAGCTGAAACACCACAGATGAGCTGCTATTTCCTTTTTCCTTTTTGTGACCAGGGATTTGTTTTAAATGTTATCTGAGGTTCTTCATCCTTCTGCATTTCTTACACTGCATGCTGAGAGCTTTTCTGTTTTAACCCCCAGTTTGTTCGCATCTGCTGAGAGACTGATCTGAGTGTCTGTCAGTTTGTTTGTGAGTAGGCGTACTCATGCTGATCCGTAGTGTATCATTATTTAAATGAAGAAGCTTTTGCACAAATTCATTTGTATACAGTAACAGTAAAGCTAGTTTACTTTCTGGCAAACTTCCAGTAGAGCTGATATCGACTGTTTAAACATTTTTTGATACTGATCACAACTCTTTTGTCGTGGCTATACCTCTCACATTAATACGACGCTTTGCTCTTTTGTCTGTAGGTGAGTGCCAACGGCAGCGTCCTGCGGAGTGAAATCGTGGGCACCATCAAGCTCAAAGTGGTCCTGTCAGGGATGCCTGAACTCAGACTGGGCCTCAATGACAAAGTGCTGTTTGAAATCACAGGCAGTAAGTAACAGTCAGTCAGTCAGTGTCTGTAGTTATACATGTCTGATATGTGTATAAGAATTTATGAGGAAGCAGTACACTCACACAGACAATGAAGCTGACATGTATCACGTTGAACAAATACAGGAGAGGAGAAACTGGAAGAGGCAGCTTGGATAACAAGCAGAATTGCCATATATCTTAAATCTCATGTTAATGTTAATTAGTGTATGTACACACCCCCACAGCTCCAGCAGCTACTAATCTACACATAACATGCATGTTACAGATGTTCTCTTTGATGGAGATAGATGTTATAGATCTTACTGGGCTCTGATGATAATTGAAAATTTTATTGTATCTAAATATAAACATACCTTGAATTTGTTTATGTGCAGGTCTCTTACAGTCATACCGGTCAAGTTTGCATTTTGTAGTGTTTAATTACACCGAGGGGAGGAACCACCACCCTCCCACCCCTCTCACACTTAAAAAAAAAAAAATTAAATCTTTCCATGTCCCACTTCTCTTCCACACTTCAGTAATGCAACTTAATATTTTTTTGTCAATATATTTCTGCTGCTGCTTGAAAAAATGCACTATTTTATAGTTCAAGTATAGTGCTATGCTTACACACTTTAGGTTTGGGTTCATAAGTTCGTTTTAATATCTGTCTTGCCTTTCAGTTGAACTTCATACACTTTATTTCACACCCTGAGCTGACAGCAAAACACTGTTATACACAAATGACGTGACAGGAATGTTTGCTTTTTCTTCATCTCAAGCTGCCAAGATTTGACATTTGATAGCTTCCCAGCTGTCAACAGCAGAATGTTGTGTTTTGAATGAAAAATTATTCACCTTAAATTTACATTCCCCTTTAAATATATACTACAAACAATTCTAAAATGTTAAATGGTTGCTTCTTAGTGATGGTTGAGCACTTGCTCATCCCCCTTAACTCCTTGAACTCCCCCTCTCACTTCCACCCTCTCCTCTTTCTGTCTAAACCCCTCACCTCTACAGATCCCACACTCAGCTTAGCTTTCATCCTTCCTCATTTTCCTTTTCCTCCCCTACCTTCCCAATTTTCCCACTAATGTCTCCCACTGCTTGTTCTCCTCTTGTCTATTCCTGAACCCTCTTCTCCTTCCTCCACTCCTCTCTTTTGGTTACTCTTTTTGCCTTCTTCTCCCCCCCTGCCGCTCCCTACTGAAGGGGAGAGGCTTCATCACTGTCTAGCCTCTTTGCCTCTGAGTTAATCCTCACCCCGGGCTACAGCCCCACAGATGAAAGGTGAGGGTCTGTGGATATCCTGTATATGCAGCCCACAATCCCCCTGCTGCGTGTTGCAGTCTGGGAAATAACATATTCTCGGAAAAAAAGATCAGAATAAATGATCAAACAAACACACTGACAGATAGAGCAACACACACACACACTGAATGTTTTTATCAATATTAAAATGGGTTTTGCAGTCTCATCCTCAGCAGTTTTTTACACATCGCAGTCTTTTCTTGCTTATCATATTTGCCTGATCTGCACATTTCACCACAGCTGGATGCAGCTAAAATGTGAGAGTATAAATCATTTAACACTGCCCTCTGCTGGCAGAAACCCAGAATGGTTGCCTCAGTGAAATGAGAAATATAATTCAAGTAACATTCATTATAGTTTGATTTTAGGAAGAAGAAAAAAGTGCCTGAAATATCAGTCCACAAAAGGTGGATTTTACACATCAGTTAAGACAAATTGTCTTTTATCCAAAATATCTGGTTAATTGTAACACTTGAATGACAACACCTGCTCACACGTCCCAACATTATCCTGAATACTCAACAGAGTTGTTTGAGAGAGTTTGTTTGAATCTTGTAGATGTTAGTGTTTAATTTAGGATGGATGTTTTTTTGCTTATAACAATTATAAAAGGCTCTCAGCCTCTCTAAAGACATTTGAGACTATTAACAATAACTTTTATTATTGATTCATCTATCGATTATTTTTCAATCAATTGTTGTGGTAAAAAATTCCCCATGGAGACATCTCTGAATTACTTTTGTTGTGTAACCAAAAATCCAGAATAATCCAAGAAAATTTTAGTTGTAATGCCCTATCATGTTTTTCAATTCCACGTTGAACCTGGAAATATTGAGAAATTTTGCTTTAGGGACGACTTAGGACAAGTAAACGCTGATCAATCTTCTTTTTTTTTTTCCTTGCACAGCTGGGTATCTCTGCAGCTCTGTGTCAGTACTGGAGAAAAGTCTGGCTGCACCCATTATTATTTATTGTAGAGAAAAAAAAATGCTTCAGCTCATTTGAATTTCTTTAAATCGGTTATAATCATCCTGGGGTGGTATACTATGATTAAAACTGAATTAAAATATCTCTGAAATCGTGTGTTTCCAATCCAGTGTTTCCTTCCCTGCATGTTTTTGATCTTTCCCTGCTCCCCACACACCTGAATTCTAATGAATGGTTTGTTGTCAGGCTTCTGCAGAGCTTGATAACGAGCTCGTCATATGAATCAGGTGAGTTAAAAGAGAAGAGAGAAGCGTGCTAGTCAGTGGGTCCCCAGCACAATGCCTGGGTAAATATAAGATGTATGAAGGCTCTCACTCATTAGAAACAAGAGACGGCCTCACACTGTGACTCAGGCTTCTCCAAGGTGGCATGTAAAGGCAGATTTCAAATTTCGGTCAAGACTTCAGTTGGAAAGACAAAATTCTCAGACCTTGACTACCTCATCAAAGATATCTGTAATACTGATGTTCAAAGATGCTCAGTTTCTTATTGTTTGTCATTGTTGACATGAAGGTAGAATTCACAATTTTGTCAGAAATTCTGTTTTTGAGGTACAAATCTGAAGTTCACCTCACTATGAAGTGACCAGATTCCTGAAATGAAAACGGGGACCTTCAAGTTCAGCATACCAAAATCATTAAATATTATCATTATGAATTAAAAATGGGGACATTTAACATTATGGTGTCATATATTTTGTGTACTTGCAAAGGATGCAGTGGACCATCTATCATCGTGGTGCTGTATAATGGACATAAAATTTTAATTTAATTGTTTTATCTTGTCATCAAAATGACATTTCAATCTTTCATTTCAATTTCTCATGTTGTCTGCTCTCCTCTTACCTCTTTACTTTGACTTTCCTTTTCTTCACCTTTCCTCCTTTTGTTCACTTAACCTTTTCTCTTCACTCTTGCACATCGTCCTTGATTGACTTGTTTACTCTAAATTATAGAGATGCATGATTTTTTTGCTAATATCTGTTTTTTTTACAACTGAAATAGCCAATAATCAATAGTGATTCAGATATATATATGTATATTTTTTTCCCACACCTAATTGCAGAGAACATCAAGTCTCCTCTGTAGTGGAATTTACATATAACATTAAGCATAATCTTACCGTGTTGGCCTGCCGGCAAATGCAGACATAAGATACAGAGCTTAAAATTATGTAATATTCATTTCTTGTGCAAAAGAAGAAGAGTACTTGTCCTTACGTAATGTAAAACACATCATATTTATTTATGACGGTTTTATGCTTTTAAACGGAACAAGTGAGAAACATTCTCCTTAAAACTGGATGACACTCTACCTAAGACAATCATAACAATTCCCACAACCAGGGCAAATTTTGCCTGTTTCACAGGTGACATAGTAAGTAAACATAACATCTGTCCACAGGGAACATGTGAAATATGGTGTTGACTAGGGCATTTAAAAAGGAAACTTATTTTAAAGCCAATGTCAGCCAATACTGGTAGCATGCCGATAATATCGTGCATCTTCAAAATCCCTTCAAAAGAATTTTTCGTACAGTCTTTGTTCTCCTGCTCTTTTCCTCTTGTACTCTTCTTTCTGTCTATCAGTAATCCTCCTCCTTAAAGCAGAGCCACATGGCAAAATATTGTTATAGCTGTCACGTGGTAATTTTTACAATAAACTATGTTTCAGCCACACTAACGACAGTATATGTTACTGTCAGTGAAACAGGTCTTCAGTTCGCTCTAACTCTGACGCATTTCTACTTCTGCCTTTATAAATAAGGATAATTGCTTCTTCCTTTGTCTGTGGAGTAAACGAACGAAAGTGCAGACAGCGCTACTCTGCCTTTACAACCCACACTGTGGTTGAAGATCATTCTGCATTCGTCTGTGTCACTTTCACTTTGTGTTTTTTTTATTTAGAGTCAAAGGAGATTTCAGGATATTTCTCCTAGCCAGGGACAGGTCCCCAAAAATGAGGACTGTCCCTGGAAATATCCCCAGGCATCTGGTCACCTTTCCTCACTACATCTACTATGCCATCAATTGCCATGTTTTCATCAAGACTGGAGATTTCTGTAGCGAGAAATTCACAGACGTTAACAGTTCAGTTTACGGCAAAACATTGTGATGTATCGTGGACTCAGTCTGATAAATAAAAAACCTGTGTGGATCATTTGAGGTGGACATTCTGAAAATGCAGTGTAGCAAGTTTGGTGTCAGATTAGAAAAAGATGTGAAAGGAGATAGATTTAATTTTTTTGGGTGGGGGGGTGGGAGATGGACTTCATAATTCCTGCCAGCTACGACCTTTGGTTAAAGGTTACAAAGTTTCAGCACATAAAGCTGATTTGTTGTAGGTTCTAACTGTAAGATGATTTTTGTGGCGCCAGCATCAGAGACACTGGCAAACAAATTGAGTTTAGCGAGTTTGGCTTAGGATTTGACCTATATGCAGAGTTTAATGGCAAGACAGATTTCCTGAAAGACAAAGAAGAAAAAATGGAAAAAAGTAAAAACAGAAAAGAACAGAGCTCCCTGATTCCCAATAAGTTGTATCCTGTCTTTTTAACCTTTAAATGCTAAGAAGTCTCTGTTAAATTGTCTCTTCTTTCCCATCTCGGCGATGTCACAGCACTGTGAGATGCAAGGGACAGAAACATTTACCAAATGTCATTATGAAACACTTCCGTGTGTTCCCTCAGTCTCTTTTTTTACTGTGCAGTAGCAGACAGAAAACAGATTAGGTTCCTCCTGTCTGCTGTTGTGTATTAAAAGTACAAAAACAGGTGAAAGCAGCTTTAAAGTTGAATCACAGGGAACAGTGCTGCATCTTTGATCCTCACCTGACGTGCACACAAACACACAGACACACACCTGTCACTTCCTCTAGCCCCTGAGGAACCAGCAATGACAGAGTGTGTCCCATATGACCTTTACCTCTTGTCTTCTTGATAATGCTGCACACAGGTGTGGGTGTGCATGTGCGAGGGTGTGTGTGTCTGTGTTTCTGACATAAAAACAAACAGAAATAGAGACGTGGGGGATGTTCCTAAGGGCCTCCCTGCTTTGCTTGTCCAGGAGTGTTGTGCTGTCCTCAGACCTTTCCTCAGGCAGTCGTCACTTGTGCATGGGGAAATGTCACACTAACACTTAAGAGCAAAATCAATAGAGACACAAGCATGTGGCAAGCAAGCATGCAAACATTAAACCCATGCACGTACGTCCACACGAGAGAGAACAATGAACACAAAAGCTGCGTACTCAGGACACACACGTATTCTCTCCAACAGACGTTAGTGCAGGTGTAGTGTTGCATTCTGAGCAGGTGAGGCAGGCTTTAGCCGACTGGAGAATGGGGGGATTTAGTCAGAGACCCACAGGCCCACACTCATTACAGCAGTTTTCCACCACTCAGCACCCTCCATTAACCACAGAGGAGGAGAACATCAGCCGCTCTCCAGCAGGCTGCAGATGCTACCATCGAAGAGGTCACGCTTTAACTGCCCATTGCAGCACTCGTGCTCCACCCTAGAGAGGAATTGTCTGTGAAAGTCTTGATATTGGTATTTTTGTTTGTTTGTTTGTTGTTTTCAAAAAGAAAAAAACAATCTACCAGACACAGCCTGCTGATTTTTATCTGTAGCCTCTGTGATACTCCAGTAAAGTTTAGAAATATAGGTCAGATAAAGGGGAAAGTACCAACTACTTTTTCTTTTTTATTAAGCAAAAATGCCAAAAATTCACTTGGGGGTGGGGGGGTCTGCACTACCTCCTTATCACAGTTTGTATGTGGCAGGCTGCAGTAAATAGTTGTGTACTTCAGCAGTCGTATTACTAATGAAGACATCCCCCCTTGGCCTGAAAACCTCCTTGTGGGTATATTTCACAAATAAGACCATAACAAAAGATTCATATTAATGTAAGAAGTGAATAAATTTGGCAATTATGATAATAACAATAATAATAACAATAACAATAATTATAATAAATAACTTTTTGAAAACAGCCCATATTGTGTTTTTCCTGGTAGAGGGATGAAAAAATAGACTTGTGTCTTTGTCAGAAAAGTCTTTTCCTCTGTGAGAGTACAATACTTTTTTACTTTATTAAGTTAGTGCAGGTGTGGACGTATTTGTGAGGCAGCTGAATGGGCTTCAGTGGGTAAGAAGATGACGGCCGCAGCAGCTTTTGAAGGCAGGCTGTGTTTGTGTGTGTGTGTGTGTTTTTGTGTGGCAACTAAATAACTGTTCAGTAGGGGACCAGAGGAAGGCAGATGGATTTGGTA
>JAQLOL010000020.1:9079963-9091818 GCA_029783665.1 Naso thynnoides | reverse complement strand
AGACGCTATGTTTACTTACTTTGTCATTTGTGAAACAGGCCAAATTTGCCCTGGTTGTGAGAATTTTTATGACTGTCTCAGGGAGAGCATTGTCCAGTTTTAAGTAGGATAGATCTTACTTGTTTCGTTCAAAAGCACTCGTCATAAACAAATATGAAATGTTTCACGTAACATAAGTTCAGGTATTTTTCTTCTTTTGCTCAAGAAATGAATATTACAACATTTTAGGCTCTTTATTAACTTGCTAATCAAGATTTTTCCTGGATTAATGTTAGAATATGTAAGAAGCTGCATCTCTACTGTAAACATATATCTCGATTTTTGTAGAGATCATATGTCATTGCATAATACCACATTAAAGCACATTATGTTGATAAGACTGCAGCAAAATCTTCATAGTAGCACACTGTTTCAATGGGGTCAAGTGGAAATGGGAGCCTGGGACCTTCACTGGACGTCAGCCAGAAATCCTTAAGTTTCTTACCTGCCATATGCACTGGAAATGAACCTGTCTCTATAACATCCATCATATCCATTACCTGGATGTGTCAGGTACGAGTCAGGGGCTGCGGAGGTTGAATGATGCCACAAAGTGCCAGGAAGCTCCCAGGGTGGCACTCACTGGATGCCAAGGTTACTATTGCCTTGCTGTAACATCAGCGAGGAAGCAGAGGAGAAAGAGAAGGATAGAAAAGAGGAGGAGGACTGGAAATGAGGAAGAATGATGAAGTTAGGGGGACTGTAGAGAAGGCTATCACCTTTCTCTTACTGTCACCATCAGCAACACAGGAGGGGGAGAGAAGACGGTGATGATCACATTTCACTCAGCACTACGTGCAGACACACTCACACTGATTAAACAATACCCTGATACTGTAGACCGACTGTGCTGACTTATTAATGAGTGATGAAAAGGCATTTAGCAGCCGTACTGTACAGCAGTAAGCGACGACTGCAAGAATATCAGACTATTGGTTTTCAGAATATGATCGGGCAGCAACACACTGAAACTGCATCTTTAAGGTGACGTCCTGAAATGAAAATGTAGTTTTTAAGCATCAGTGTCTTAAAACATTATTTGTTTTTTGATTGGTGTTAGATATCTTGAAATGATGCTTTGTACTGTCCTAAGCAGTAATTAGTTAGTACGTGGTAAGAAGTATTTGGACAACTAAAGATTACTCACTTCAAGTAAAAGCATAGACACTGATATGCTGCCACCTCCTCTCCTCTGGGAAGAGTTTCTGTAAAATATCGCAACTTGACCAGGAATTTTATCCCACAAGAGCATCAGTGAGGTCAGCTGCTGATTTTGGGAGATCAGGAGTGGCTTTACAGAAGTTCAGTACATGTGTGAGTCTTTATCAGTGAATTTTCAGTGAGTTAGTATTGTCGCAGATCAAATCAGCAGCTTTTAGCAGTGAAGCATAATACCAAAGTCAGCTCAGCCAGCATGTAACAGCATGTTACTAACTTGTAACCTGTTGTATCCGTATCAAATGATAGCAAAAAGCACAGAGACAATCACAATCTGATAACTCAATTGTTGATGAGAGGCTAAGCTATGAACTGTGTGTGTTTTGCTTATATAAACTAGTTGAACATAGACATATAGACTGAACTGAACATAGCTGGGAGTAGAAACAGACTGAACTTACTTACACTGTTAGTGTTTTTCAAACTGTAGGCCGCGGATTGCAGCAGCGCAATGCCTGCTGGTCTGCGGCACCGCCTGCAGATAAATGAAATAACAATGAAATGTGTGTGTTCAAGCAGGTCTGCTCTTAGCTGTGCAAAATACTACAATACCCAGAAGATTTTGTAGGTTGCAGTAGTAGGCTAAACAAATCCTGCTGTCATGACACTGTCACTTAGCAGCTCTCTCAACAGTGCTGAGTCACTCTAGCTGAGAAACAAGTTTGTTCCTCACTCTTTACAAGCCTGCAAAAATTTCATTCAGCTCTACTAGCTAGCCATGCCCTGCTCTAAACAAAATTGTTCAGATGCTATTTCAGTATATCCACAGCAGAATAGAGAATGAACAAAGAACCTGAGGCTAAAAAATATCACTTGCGAGTATGACCCAGCATGCATTAAGTTTGTAATCCTTTTATATCATGCATAAATCATTGCGTGCTGTAGTATTTACATTTTACTTGATTAGTAAAATGTAACCATTACAAACAGCCCCGAACTATAAACACACAAATATATGTGGACAGGGGTGACCACATACTTTTGACCATGTAGTGTTATCTTGATTAGTTAAACAGTCCTGAGCAAACAACACATGACTCAGTAAATTGAATTTTTCTCTCAGCAGAAAAGGATTAATATTGTTGGCAATATTTGGTTCTAAGAATTTGCCATTTTCTTTTGAAAAGAATTTTCAAAGGCTAAAACTGCAGAGAATTTATATTGAAGAAAGGTATGTGTTAAATATTTGTAGTGGACGGAAAATGACTTTCTAATTTTTTTTTATTTTATAGAGTTTTTATGCCAAAGCAAAATAAACAAAACAGTGCTTTTTGATAAAACGTTTGAAATGAAGTATACAGGAAAGCTTATCAGTCATAACAAAGATTGTTGTTAGAATTAAAAAATGCTGACAGCTAACATTAGCACGCTAACATTTTGTCCCACAGTGTGTTCAACTTACTTCAAAGTGCTTATGAAGTTCGAGGAGAAGTTTTTAAAAGTGGAGATCTCTGTGTTTTTTCATGAGTCACAGTCAGCACTTCATCATGTACCTGCTGTCTCATCTAGATTTTGATATAATAAATGTGGCCAGACGTGGCCAGGTGTTGTTGCTGGAAGCTTCCTCTTGTTCTGGGTTTTGCTGCATCATCATAGTATTGTGGTCAACAGAAAAGGTGGTGCGTCTTTCTCTTTCAGGCAGCTGGCAACTTGGCATCTATAGTGTGGGTAGTGTAGGTATCTATAGATGCTTCTTGTGTGCCTCTTCGCCCTAAACCTTGCTCCTACGTTTAGAGCAGACAAGCCTTAATGAAGGTCTAAATGGCAATGGAATGCACTAAAAAGCAGATTACTCGCTCAAAAATGTACTTGAGTTAAAAGTAAAAGTACATATTCACAGACAAGTAAAAGTACAGTTTTAAAAAAGGAACAAGTTTTTTTCATACAAACTACTTTTTTCTATTTATATGATTTATTAAAACACCACTACAGCTAGTAATCATGCAGATCTTGTTTAGAGATTTAATAGGGCTTCTATTGGCAGTGATGTGATGTGCAGAGGTGATAAGGCGAAGAAAGCTGTGTTAATGCTCTGCTGTTACACTTCTTGGCAGATTACCAGCTCCGGACAAACTAAAGGGCACAGATGCTGCTAGACGAATGGATATTTTCTCTCTCTGTCTGTCTTCCTCTCTCTGTTTCTCCGGCTCCCTGTCTGCAGTGGACAGCAGAGGACAAACGCAGGAGGACACATGAAATTTTTTCCTCACCCTGAACAAAAACAAGACACCATCTCCTCCCTTGTAAGACATTCGTAGCTCAGGCGGGAAAGGCTGTGCATTCACCTCTGACCTGTTTTTTTTTTTTTTTAAGGGTTCCTCAGGATTCCAGTACAACTTTCTAAAATGTGAATAATGAACCGATGACTTTCTGACCCCGTTTGGTTCTGGTTCAAGCTCTCATTTCCCTCAATTTTAATGTGAAATCCCTCAAGGTTAATTAGAGCAGATTTTGGTGCACAAGAAATTATTTGTAACCATGTTTTCCACAGAAAGAGGAAACTTTTAATTATTATAAATTTGAAGCATTATCTTCTTTGGGTGTTTGGCGTGTCACTATGACACGTAGCTTTCCGCTATGTGATGTGTGAGCCATCTGATTATGTATGCCAATATAGAACAACTGTTGTGGGTCACTGCCAGTTTTTATTTCTCAATGAGGCCATAACATTGCAGACAGGTGATTTTTCTAAATCTAAAATTTTTAAATCTTTGTTTCCTTGTGTAGACAGAGTTGCATGTTGCTCCATGCAAGACTTTAAGCACTACACCACATCTTTGCATTGTCACCATCGTTAACTCCATGTGTTTTTAGCTCTCAAATGTTTTAGGCGTACGCATGTTCTGCCGGACCTCTATATTGTGTGTTCATTGCCTTAAAAAAATGCCTATTTATCATCACCTTTCGTACTGTGAATATTATCTCCAGCGCACTGAAACTAACACCAGCGACCAGATCAATGATTAATAAGGCACAATATTGTCGGAGGCGTTGGCAGTGTAACATAACACCATCCACGCACTCCCATGGGGCCTGTAACCTTGTCCTTGTGCTCAAAATCAGCTTGCTGCTTTGAGGCAGAGACTGAAGGAATGAGCATGGTGCAGAATTTTTGGTCATATTTTTTATGTTTATATTGTACTCGGTAGTCCCCCATGGGAAATGTTTGGGGGACAAATCGAGGGGTTGAGGCAGGACAAAGGACTTCTTTGCAGAATCTGAGAATATTGACAATATGTTAAGGTAAATGTTTCTCCATGACTCTTCATTTTTTACATCGACCTCCACAGGCCCCCTATACATCTTCAGAGCAGTTTGTGGTGTGTTTCACTGCCTCTGTTGTGCATGAACTGATGCGCATCTGACCAGCTGCACTGCCAACAGCACAGAAAAGAGTCCTGTGTCGATTTATGGAAAATCTGCTGCTGAGTACAAAACCCTTACAATCATTTAATATCTCATGTGGGGACATTTTTTGGACACCAATAAGGATTGTTAATAAATATGTGTTATCACTTAATGTCATAATTTATCAATTACTGTGTGTCGATTGGAAGCAAAGGGATATATTTGGAAATAAACATTTTTGGTATCTTGTTTTGGAATAATGTTGTCTTTTTGCATGTAAGAGGATTTTTGTTTATATGTACTAAATATATTGTTTCAACACATTTTGATAGATAAAGAATAAAACTGCACCTCTGAAATGTGGCATGTCAACAAATATGAGAAATCTCATTTGAGCTCTCTTTACCCCAATATTTACACAAACAGATATCACAAATAGGAAAACATACAGTTTGATGATGAAGATGATGTTGAGGTATAGTTTGAAACTTTGAATAACCAACATGTTCATGATTTTGTCAAGAGTTACTTGAGAATATTGAGACTTTTCTCATATCTTTATGCTAAATAAGCCACACGCCGCATCATGTTTGCTAAACTTAGCATTAAAACTGATAACGGAGGGAACCAGCCAGCTTGATTTCCTCCAAACACAACAAAATCCATCAATCAGCATAAAGCTGACTAATGACCACAGGGCAGTGGCAAAAGGTTCAACTGCTCCTTTTAAATCAGGCTTGTTTGACTTTAAATTTCCCTGAAAGGCAGACTGGACATTAAATGTGAGTAGAATTAATGAGTACTAAATCTTTTCAGATCTACAGTTGTGAGAGATTCAGCCATGTATACTGTTGGTAAGTCAAACAGAGACTCACCAGTGGAGATTGGATCCCTTTAAAAACATACATGAAAGTAATACTTAGAATTCACAAAGACTGCACCGACAGCCTAGCCTGGTAAACCAGACCGATAATCCACTTAGTAAATAAATTTACTCAGCGAAATCTGAGCTAAGCAGAAAGAGGGCAGGCTTCAACAGTCCAACTAAACCTGACCTGTTCTTTCATGCTATGCTTTACTATGTCAAAGTCCATCACAAGTGTGATATAGGCAGTCAAACACTTGCACCCATTTTGGACGCAGTTCAGATACAGAACAGATCCTGTCCATTTGGGGAAAACTCAGTCTTTTTTTATATTTGGAAATGCAGTAAGCTTTAGCCAAACACATTTTGTCTGGTTGGAATTATGTTCAAATCTTTTCTGTCTTTGCCTGACCGAAAAGATATGGATGTTCTCCTCCCACACACTCCTCTCTCCTCAGTGTCAGACCTGCCTCCCACTTTGCTCTGCTCACCTTTTCTTGCTGTCATGCATGAATACACAACCCGCCTTTGCTACTTTATTCTGCAGGTCAAAGGAAAGATGTTTGGAAGTGAGGGTTACGGGGTTTCTGTGTGCATTATAGAAAGGCAGCATGAGCTTGTGTGTGTGTGTGTGTTTTTAAGAGAGAGAGAGAGCAAGAGAGAGAGTGGTGCTAGTCTATACCAGCCCCTGCAGGCCGCAGCCTTGTGCATTGTGCCTTCAGTTTGCTGCCCGTCATCACTCCAACAGTGTTTAACTGTGTGACCCCTTTTGTCTCAAGGCAACAGGCTGTGCGTATGTGCAGACAGATAAAGATGTGAGTCTGATTCACACACATACACACACACAAATAAGACACAATGCAGGACCTTTTCTGGGGTTCTTCTGTAAGGCGATGTGAGGAATGACCTTCAAAGGCTTTGCAAACATTTTACAAACACACAAGAACTTCATTTGCCACTGTGCAGTTTTTCTTAAAAGCTTCTTTTCCAACTGAAAGGAACGTTTTCACAATGCAAGTGTATAATTTAACACCTCAAGAATTAAATGTGACTCAGTAATAATAATGCAGCAACATCAATTAAGTAAAAGATGATGAAGCTTATTGACAACATAGTTAATGCTTTTGCCAGTGCATTGAAATTCTATGACTGCCCATGTAGATGAAATAGATTTAATTTCACTGAGGTTTTTTTCTCAGCAGTTATTTCTCCTTTTCTTCTTTGTGCTGAATAAATAATAACCCTTTATTTGAGCCAGTAATGCATCAAAACAAATCCAAAGTGCTAGGACTGCAATTGTCACACTGAACTACAGCCTCATGCTTATATTAAAAAGAAATTGTTTGTTAACCATGAGTCATATTCGGAGAATATTCAGTATATAAGTTGAAGTTGCCCTCTGCTAATATGAGGTTGCCTCCTGTCAAAGGAATTTCTCAAAATCATCTTGCTGGATCCCATTTTTACATTGTATGTCATATTTTCTCGGGCTTGGCAAAAATGTAATACTGTCTAAACTCTGTCACTGCGACATTGCAACTATCCTTTATTTTGCTAGTTAGCTTTAAACAGCACTGGTACAATTTGACCACTAGCGGGTATAGGATCCAGCTGATTAACACAACAAAGTATCAACATATTATCATATTTATGACAAATTAGTTGACAAACACAGCACTTTCAGAAGTCCATTTTGACAGTTTTATAAGTACCTCCAAAGATGTTGGGAGTCTACTGTGACCTGCTGGCCACAGTTTTTTTACATAGTTGTTATGTATTGTAATGTATTGTTTACATATTTCTTTTATAGTAATTTATTGTTTTTAATTGCCTTATTGTTATTTTATTGCTCATATTATCTGTCATGATTTCAGTATTTTGGATCTTTTTTTTCTCTATCTAAATTCATCTTGGCATCCTAGATTTTACTGCTCACTTTCAATGCAGTTTGAATTGCATTTCATTTGTTTTAAAGGTGCTATACAAATAAAGTTTTGACTGACTGATCCTGAATTCCTCTAAACACTCTTAGAAAGAAACAGAACCCTACGCTGAGCGTTTGAAAAGTGTTATTTGCTCGCTAGCTTGCTTTTACCCATTGTCCTTCAAAAAGCCACAACTCTAAACAAATAGTTCAGCATTTTGTGAAATACATTTATTTGCTTCATTTGAATTCTGTCCAGTTCTTGCATGTGCCCAATGCAGTCCTGTGAATCTGCAACTTGTGAACACCTTTTTTTGAGATAACAATGGTTGGCACTGACGTCCATCCACTGTTCCAGAGAGCAGGCCATATAGACGGCATCAAACAGCCTTTATGCACCTTTGTCATTGGTGATACAAAGATACATTTGCATTTATATAGAGTTCTGTATGCGATGCATGATAAGTCCAGTAGCTGTTTCTTAAGGTCTGGTTTGGTACCCACCAATCCCTGAGGGAAATATTGGGATCAATACCTAGCAGGATGCTAGCTAGTTCATCAGCTACTTTATACATCTGTTTGTCTGCCGTTGGTGGGTTTATCTGAGCTTTATAGTGGGAAATCTTTGTCTGTAAGGATTGATGAGAACAAAGACAAAAAACATAATATAAAGACAATGAGCTGAGGCTGCAAACCTATTAAAAGCTCATCAAAGCACAATGAATGATGATTTTACGTTACACAGAGTAATTTGACTCAGTGTTCATATAAAAAAACAAAGATTAAAGTAGGTTTAAAGAAAACAAGGTGCTGCGGGATTAACAGTTAAGACAAAATGTGATGATGCACAAAACCACATTTTTTTTCTTACATTCTAAAGTGCTGTGATTTTATTCTCCAACAATCATGCTGTCTTGTATCATGTGCATACACAGACAAATGTTACAGTGACGTTTTCACAAGGTCTGTCGCTCCCCTGCTGCTTGTATTATTAGGTCAAATTATTGTTAAACTGAGGAGAGAGATTAAACGTTTTTTTAAATGTTTTCATGTGAACATGGATACAAAAAAAGAAAATTTAAAACCATTTTCTTTTTTAGAATTGTTTTCCCCTCCATCAGTCACCGTATCTTTCATTTACATTTTAGCCTTTCAGCTGGTGCTCTTATCGATAATATCTGACAAATAGGCTACCAACTACCAATTATTGTAAGATGTTTGGCGCAGGGACATTTGAACAAATGCATTATCTTGAATGTGCAACAGCCCAATATGACAAATTTATATATTAATGACTACCTTGCATCATCTGCATCCAGATATCTCTCTCTTTATCTGCAATCTTAATCCCCTTACAACTTTTAGCTTAAATTTCTTAGAAGAGATTTATATAAATAAAATTACCCATTTCACTGTAGGCAAACTTACACTACAAGCTGTTGTGTTGAATTCCAAACTGCAGCAGCTATCCCATGACAATAACATAAAAAGATTTCACTTCTGTTTGTGAATCAACACTTTTTCCTTTCACTTCAGTTGTGTTTCAGGTACTGTGTGTGCTTTTTCATTCCTCATAATCTCCCTAAACGCCATTTCAGTCAGTTTTTGTTTTGTACTTCTGTTCCATGCTTTTGTGTTGTTTTCCTCCATACTAACATTGCCTCTGCCAAAACTGCCGCAGGCACCAACATTTTGGCTTTTTTTTTTTACTGTGACTGTGTGAGTGAGATTTACAGAACATTAATGAAGTGATGATTTCAGCTTTCAAATACTTACATGTAAATCATATGCATCTGACTTTGTACCTGGTCACATGTTGAAAAAAAGATCAATCACATTAACGTGCTGCATTGGAGGTACAGCCATGTAGTCATTCATAAGTCCTCTTATCTTTACTCTGTGGCTGAGATGTGATTACTCAACATCTTTACCAGCAGATTTTACAAATTCAACTCATTTTGCCTGTCAGAGTCTAATCAGCTTCAGACGAGCTGAAGTGTGTAAAGACTGAGTCTCTTTTGATCAGATTTCTTGTAATATTTGGAAATAAAGCCTTCTCTATTCAGTTGAGGCTAAATGTTTTGACATGAAGAGCAAGGGGTCAAAATTCAAAGTCTTTTTGTGTGGTCACATCTCATATGAGATTAGCCAGACTGGAGGTGGTTTCTCTGCGAGCTTGACGGTCCATGTGTCCAGAAACAGTGAAGATATTCAAAACCCGGTCCACCAACCTCCGTCCGTGACTTGTCCTTTCAAGCAGGATCACCACAACAGAGTATATCCCAACGCCCACAACTGTTGCCCCTCCTCCAGCGAGCAAAACCACTCCAGAGATGTACATGTCATTAAGGGCTTGGCCAGGCTTGGGCATGTGGTTAACCAGGGCCAGATGTAGTAGTACACTTCCACAAATCAACAGTGACAGCCCAGTCGTCAAAACCACAAGGAGGTCCGATAAACCACCGCTTTTTAGCATGTCGATCCGCTGTCGGCTTCTAATGCAATTCATGTCCTGCACAGCAGAGCTGAGCAGTTGTTTGAGCAGAACTCCCAGGGCGAGAAGGCAGAGAGCCGTGCCTACCCCGAGCCGCCATTCACTTGAGACGCTGGTGGTGGTGGAGAGAAGGCCGACTCCGCCAAGCCCGCAGCCCAGGATTAAAAGTACAGCCACACAGTAGCAGAGCAGAGACCTCCCTGGATCTCTGAACCACCACAGCTCCACCTGCTCCTCCAGGATGCTGTGCTGAATCTGAAGTGGGTCTGCTGGACCATTCAGGCCCAGTTCAGGGCCTCTGGGTCCATTCAGGGCAGCGAAATTGTCCAGTTCAGGCATCCCGATGCAACTTCCACCCTTCTGAATAAGGTCACCACCATAAAGAAAAAAGTATCAATGTGATTATCCTTTCAGTCCTTATTTCATGGACCAACAGTTACACGCCACACATCACAAATGTGTCAGTACAAGCAGAGTACAAATCGTTTTACAGGTTTTCTCTGTATGAATCTCAAAGGTGACTTGAGTTGGTGGAAAATATACAGACGAAATAAATGTAATGCAAGAAATGTCCTAAAACACTTGACTGAGCTCAGTGTTTTATAGTTTTATCCACTCTGGTCTGTATAAAGAAGTTCCACAACATCAGTTAACATCTCTTGGTCTTGTATGAATAATTTTATCTCAAAATAACTGGATACTGAGATGGATACAAAGCCTCTTTGCAGCCTCAACATCCAAAGCACAGAATCCAAACATTCACAGAATTTCCAGTCTGCTTTTGCAGGGTGGCAGCGCTGCCTGGAAGAGAAGACAGATGTAGATGTAACAGGGTTTGTACAGTCCATTTGCTATGTGTGTGTATATACTGTGTGTACATATATATGTGCGTGTGTGTGTGTGTTTATTTGCTGCCACTGGCACCTTTTTAACTTCATAAGAGACATGCAAAGGGTGTTTAGCGCTCTGCACAAATTCAGCAAACTCATATTAACATGTCCTATCTATGAACAGGGTCACTGAAATGCTACTAAGAAATTAAACAATGTATGAGGACATGTAGGGGATGTATGATGCTAACTTGGTCCTACAACATATGTATTTGGTGCACTTGACAAACAAGCTGCGTAGCTGTTGTGCGCCTCAGATGACCGTGGCAAGCTAACTGACCAGAACGTAAATTCTATTCCTAACCAGCCAAAAAATGACAACACAGGAATAGATGCATCATAGACCCATTACTCCTAAACATTGCACTATACAGTTATACACTATACAGTATATTAAGTTACAGAGACTGACTTTACTTGAGCACAGAAATTTGGACTTTAAACCCTCTTGGTACTGAACATATAAGGCTTTGTGAACAAAGAGTGCAGGTTTAATGTCTGTTTGTTTTCCACACCCTGAAATATCAGAGCCATGCAAGCTGAGTTAAAGAGTAACTTCACTAGAACTAAAAATCTGTTTGTGCCAACTTCCAGTGGTTGAAGTTTCTAGCTTGCTGAAGTGATGCAGAGATGTAGCCCAAGGGCTTGACCAGCACACTTTGGTTGTGATAGATGCATCCTTCTGACCACACCCAACCGTGAAGCTGGGTGTGGTCAGACAACCAACAGAGATCAGTGATACAGTCCTACTCAGAGTGTTGTCAAATTACTCAAAGAGTTTGATGTAGCTTTGCACAACATGGAAGACCAACACACACACACACACGCACACACACACATTTTCTTTGAACAACCAAACTTGCTGCTTTTTAATGTGTAGAAAACTTGGTGTGCTGACACTGGCAACCTTTTCTTTCTCTCATTATCACTATGCTAATGAGTTGCACTACTGAGGTGACTGGATAAAACAAGCATAGCACAAGCACTGCCGATAGAATTTACAATGCCCCTCCACGCACACACACACACACACACACACACACACACACACACACACACACACACACACACACACAC
>JAQLOL010000020.1:9058858-9077862 GCA_029783665.1 Naso thynnoides | reverse complement strand
TGCCACTTTGCTCACGTGCTTCTCTTATTTCATGCATGTGTGCTGTGCCTTCACACTGTGCCACTGGACAATCAAAAGAGAGATCGGGCAAAACCTTTGTTTTTTACCAGGTCGCTATCAACGCCACGAATTATAGTCTGAGATTCTGACACATGCTGTGACCAAGATTTTATTAGGCCTGTTTCGCACATTTCAAGGTGCAATAAACTGGAAAACTGTAATGGTCACACAACCTTAAAGGCATATTCCACTTAAAAATGAAAATTCAGTCATTATCTACTCACCCTCCTGTCAATGGAAGGTCAAGTGAAGTTGCTAGTCACAAAACTCTGCTGGAGTTTCACAAGAAAAAGGCTTTATAGTAACCTTTCAAACGATTGAAGTGAATGGTGACCCATTTTCCAACCAAAGATTTTACATAATAAAGCCATAATATGCCTCCATACTGCCCGTCTGAAGTCATCCAAGTGTCCTGAAGCCTCGACATGCCAAGTTGTTTTGAAAAATGTTACTGACGCCATGTTTTTAACCTCACTGTTCACTGTTGTCTGTAGCTCTTAAGATGGGAGCCACATTCATGTTCACATGCTCACAAGCATGTACACCATCTGATACTGAGCAGGAGCGCGAGGTGAGACCAGCTAGAGCCTGCATGTCTGCAGGATCAACTGGAGGGCAAATCAGATGCCCTGGTGTCTACTCCTGGTTAGCATGTAAACACAGGTTTGCAGATACCATGAGCTGCAGACCCTGTGTGCGTGAGCACGTGTGCATGTAAACAGGGCTCCCATCTCAGGCTACAGTGAACAGCGAGGTTTAAAAACACAACTTGGCATGTTGAGGACTGAGGAAGGGCTGTCGCAATAACTGCAAAAATGAATTACCACGACATTAACAAGCCAGTCAGTCACAATACAGCTGCTATCTTATAATCTTCACGTGTGACATTTTTGTATAATATTAGTTGCACTCTACATTATAACGTTAGCTACTTAGCTAAATTTTAGCAACACCACAGTAACAGTCACATAATGTCCACTCTCGTCTTGCCTCTTTTTAACATAACATCATTCCTCTTCTTGGCCATGGACTTAGGTTTCTTTAAGGGAGCATGTGTTGTGATGGTGATAAAGGTGGTGCAATAATACCGCATACAGCACAATCAAGCCATCCTGAGTCACTGCGGTCAGATTTCCTTCACTGTGACGGATCAAGCTTTGGAATACTTGTGTCATAAATGTTTTAACATTTGAAACTTGGTCACCATTTGCTTTATTTGTTTGGGAGATTACTGCAACGCCGTTTTCCTGTGAAACTCCAGCAGTGTTTTGTGGACTAAATAACTTTACCCTACCTGCCATCAGCATGACAGTGAGTAGATAATGAATAAATAGGTGAACTATGCCTTTAAGGTGCCTTCAGTCAAGAATAGAACGCTCTAGTCCTCTAGACCACTGAAACTGTACATTATGTGTAATGATGAATCTTCACACCTTAGCTGTGAAATGTCCCCCAGCTTCCTCCGTGCTCTTTGCATATTCATAAAACAGAGATAAACTCATGTTCAGACTTTCGAAAGGAATATTCAAAAAAACAGCATCATTGATGATCCACTTTGTATCTTCGTTTGGCCCAATTAGCCAGTTTTGCAGACAATTGAATGTGACATTAAAAGCTGATAGTTATATCAGCATATTTTACTGTCCGCAGTATTTCACAGAGGTTGTAGAAAGCTGCAGCAGTGATCGTTATCAAAATTTATTTGAAACAGATTTCAACTATGGTCGAAAGAAAATCCTAAACGGGTTTCTTTCAAGTGACAGGAATAATAAGTTTATCCAGGATGCTGAGTCCTACAGTTGAAACTAAAATGACTGAACTGAGCTGACGCTAAAAGTCAGTGTTATGCAAATGTACTGACAGTAATGATGAAAATCCCATAGATAATCATAAAACCTTTTACATAGAGTATCATTCTCTCTCTGTATTTGCCTCCTCTAAGGTTTCAGTCTGCAAGGTCACCAGAGGAGCTGTGCTTTGGAGTAAAAAACACTATACTGCACTCCAATTACCTGGGAAGCTTTGAGACTTCAGTATTCCCTCCTCTGTTATGTCAGCCCGCTGAATTCATTTCACCGGCCATTAGTGTCTCATTTTAGTGTTGATTCGTGGTTCTTTTAAAATTGGTTGCCTGGCATTATGTGCTAACAAAAAAACTGTTCAGCAGTTGAGGTTAAAAGACGGCAACAATATCCAGGGAAAGTGAAGTGGCCAACGTTTTGCTTCTTGCAAAAATTGCAGGGACTCAGGTGGAATTTTTCAGTCAGGAGAATGAAACTGCAAATAACCTGACGTCAAGTGGAAGCCAGACCATGTCAGCAGAGGTGTAATGCAGGATGTTACAGCTTAGATAAAGGCATGCATGCACACTTTAGAAAGCTCTGACAGGAGTCCCACATGCATTTCCTTTTTTGCTGTCAGAGAAAAGCTTCCTCTGCTTTAGTTGGGTTTGAAAAACTGCCCTTTTACAGTTAAAAAAAAGCAAAAAAACCTCTCTCATGTGTTGATTTGCAATAAAATGGCAATATTTTGCGTTTCCTTTTACTGTAGTTCATTTAGATCACAGAAGCCAGAGGGAAAAGGAAGTGGGAGGCTCAGTATGAAACTCGTGTGGCATTCAGAAAAACTTTGTTGGCACTTCAGACAACAAAAAAAAAGTTCCTTCAGATGCTTTTAGATTAGTCTTCTGTTTCCTGTTTCTTTCAAATGAAATTTTCTATACTTAGAAATTTGTTAATGTTTGCATCCCCTCTCCACACAAACATCAAACAAGATATCTCTGCCAAATAATCAAAGCAGAAATATGTCAGGCACAATTTAGGGGAAAAGGAACGAGGTCCTTCTGATTCTGCTGCTGAATGTCCTGCTGTGTTGTTTTATCCGAGGGCCTTGGGTCGGACTGAAGGGGAGTAGACGGGAGACAAGAAAATGTGTTGCCGTGGTGACAAAGCAATGCTCTCCTTTGCTCTCCTTCCTGTCTCACCCACACACTCTCCTCCTCTCGTCAGGCGTAGATTCTCTTGGCGTCCCCACGGGCGAGGAGAGGGGTCAGGGTTGGCTCCATCTGTCTATGTGATGGGCACTGGTGCCAAGCGCCACAGGGGCTGGAGGCAGAGGAAAGAAGGCTCGTGTGGAGTGGGAGGGTAGCGGATGTTTCCGAGCTGTCATCTGGGACTCCAAATGGGGCAGAGGGCTAAGGCTGAAGTTGGGGCTGGGGAGAGGGAATGGGCTGAGAGAGTGGGATAGGGATACAGGGGTTAGAGGAGGGGGGCTGAGTACGAAGGGATATGCTCTGGGCTAGAGATAGTGCTGAGACTTCATTGTGGGGGTTGCAAGTGTGGCTGGCAGAAAGAAATGATGCTGAATTGGTCTTTATGCAGACAAGCTGGATCTTTCTTTCCTCTTTACAGTCACACGGGACAGCACGGGCACCCAGGGAGCCTTGCTCTGTCCGGAAACAGTGAGGAGACAATGGCTGAGTCAGTGTCACTGTCCTCTGTCAGGGATCACAAGGAAAAACCTAGACACAAAGAGAAAGAAAGAACTTTACATTAGCTGTACATACTGTACTGTGAACTCAGCCCCGTGGTTCACTTGAGCAGGGCTTGCATATTTATTCTGCCACTAAATTACAGCTTACATCCCTCCAACAGCAACTGCATCACTTTGTTCAAATATCAGTGATACTTCATCTCCAGAAGCTAATTTATGATTAGCAGCTTTTAGCATATCATCTGAATTAAGCCCAGTCAAAATGAAAGCCACTTAAACTTTAAGATGGAGGGGGTTGCACAGATAAGCCCCTTCATTGGAATCATTTAAATGTTGCAGCCATAGCGATTTTCATCAAAAACCAATGATTTCTTTGTAGCCGTGATAGTGGCCTGACTGTAGAGATGGCAACACTGGTTAATTAGCTGGTTGGTCTACCACTTTGGTCTAGACTGTAAAATTGCCTTACTTCTATTGATGGATTGCAGCACAACTTTGTAGAGGCATTCATGGTACACAGAGGATGTAACCTCATAACTTTGCTGACTTTTTGACTTAAGCAGAACAAAGATGTTGACTAGGGATGGACATTTAAAGAAATTTCCATAATCGGTCATTGGGGAAAATTAACCATTAATCGGTGACCAATCTTTTTTTTTTTTTTAAATAATAATAAAAAACAACCTACGGCAGAAAATACAAAATACAGCTTGTTTTTCCTCAGTTAAATCTTTATTCCAAGAAGACCCAATCAATCTTGGAGATGGCAGCTACAGTTCAACTGTAGTGCTCGTAAGAGCAGCCAAACCTGAGCTTCCGACATATCAATGAGCCAACGCTACATCACTCTTAAACACAACTGAGCCTCTACGAAACAATTCCAAAAAAGAATCACATCGAACAACAATAATGTCCTCACTTCAGCTGCCCTGAGTTCAATTCCACCCCCTGCTATTTGCTGTGTGTTGTTGCCCTTCCTGCTACCCCATTTCCTGTCCATATCATCAGCTATCTGTCAATAAAGGCTCAAAAATATCTTTAAAAAAAAAAGATAACTTAGTTACAGAAACATTATCTAGCATTGTGCATTGCGACTCTTCCGTGCTTAGATTAAGGCGATGGTAGGTTGAGAGAAGGATGCATTGACGTTAACCAGGGTCGGATGTACATTATTCATGTGGCACTGATATATCATTAGGGTCCTTGTCATGCTGTACTTATACCAGTTTTGTAGTGTTTACAATGAACTTTGTCATTTTTTAGCATAAAATGGTCCCACACAAAACTTTGCCTTGACCTCTTCACATTTACGTTTGATATCTACAACAGACGGCAGTTCATTGGCAGCTGAATAACGTTATTTCTGTTTTCTCTGTCTGTCTGTTCTTCTGTGAGTATGTTAGCATGCTGCTTGCTAGATTGACTACAGACACTTAATGATCACTGATGTCTGGAGACTGTAACAGCATTCTTCCTATTTCAATTCTCCCTCTCGCTCTCTGGCTCCTCTCTGGTTTAATTCCACCTTTTCTGAGCAAGCTCATTTCTTAGCTAATGGCACAGCATCACCCTGACCACTGCAACCAGCCAAGACCTGTCCCCCTGACACCTTATCCACATACAAACAACACACACACTCATCCCCATCTGTTTTCCCCTCCTTATCTTCCCAGCCTTCCACACCTTCCTCACTTTGTTCTACCTTGCTCCTCTCCTCATCTGTCTCACCACCAATGCTCCTTTATCTCGTGAACTTCTTATCTCTCCCGTCTGCTGTCTGCTCTGGCATTTTGGTGTCAGAGAGAAAGATGTGTGTATGGGGTAGGGGGGATTACTTGTCTGCCACAGATTCCCCTCTGGCTTCAGGTAATGCTGCCTTACTCAAAGCCCCTGTGGTGTAATGCATGCAAGCACACACATATACACAGCATGCTGCACCTGTTTTCATGCTCTGGTATTTACACTGTTTTCTCACTGAAACTGCGGTGTCACCCCCCACTCATTCCCTCTTGTATCTACTCCCCATCAGTCCTAACATATAAAATCCAGCTATTCATCAACCTTAGTAAAATTATTCAATATTGTCAACACCAAACATAAACACACCTTAACAACATAGGCCCAGACAATCAAAATATGATTCATGAAACTGCACATTTTCCGTCTGTTATCTAATATGGCATATGGCATTTCCCTCTTTTCAAATAGAGCTTCCTCCTCTCACACTGCTGTTGACAAAAATGAAGCCCAGCCCAATCTAGTTTAGTTTAGCACAGCCTGCGGGCCCATTCAGTCCCTTCACTGTGGCAGAAGCCAAATGTATGCTGGGCCTAAGTTAAAAAAATGGTCTTGAATATTTCTTCTTTCATCAAATATCTGTTAACAAACAAGAGCAGAGATTCTTTTTTTTGTTTTATTTTGGAAGATGCTGGAAAATAATGACATGCATAATGACTAAGCTGTGTCAGTCCCTGCATTGGTGGAGTGAGTGTTGATTTAAAAAGAAAAACCTCTGGACAGTCAGCTTTTTCTCTGTCGTACACAGCTGCAATATTAAACCACTAATCAAATCACCAATTAACATGCTGGTCCCCTTCTGCTTCACTCCTGCTGACGATGGGAAAGAGGCTATCTTTTATTTTCTGTTTTTTTTCCCTGGTCTTTTCTTTTAACCTTCCTCCTTTCCTCTAGTGGGTTCAGAGTTAATATTAAGCATATTCTAATTTGATATCGGCTGTCTAGTGATAATGATTTTAATGAATGAGATGGCTGGCTCGATGTCTGGCTGTCTATCTTATTTTGTTGACTACCTAGTGACGTCTATACTGCAGCAGCACCTCATTACTGAGACTGAAAAACTGCTTTGACATTCTTCAGGACATCCATTGTCATGAAGCAAGCCACCATGAAGATGACATTTTTGGTTTAAAGTGAAATATCTCAACAAACACCTATATCAAATGGATGGTCATGAGATTGGATACAGACATTCATGCTCCCTCATATTGTAGATTTTTTGATACCACTCTCATGTCTGGATCCAAAAGCTAGGAGCTACAACCAGGAGCTGATTAGCTTAACAAGTACAACAAATACAGGAAATGGGGGGGAACAGCTAGCTTGCTACTGTTCAAATATAGAAAAAATCGTCCTACTGACCTCTCTTAAGCTCAGTCATTTAACAGGTCACATCTAATTTGTTTGGTTAGTAAAAAATATGGCCTATAGACCCCTAACTTCCTGGTTGCCTAGCAACTGGTCCTGGCCAAGAAACAGACCTGCCATACCTGAAAAACAAATGACTTTCAAATCTGCCTCAGCTGCCTACACAAGTGCTAATTAGCAAAAGATAGCTTTTATCACAACCTAAACTAAGATAATGAGCATGAGAAACAACTACATATCAGCATAGTCCTGTCAATGTAAACATGTTAGCATAAAAATGTTAGCATTTAGCACAGTACAGCCTCACAGAGCTCCTAGCGCGGCAAAGACTGAAAAAAAAAAAGAAAAAAAAGCCAAAAGCAGCTTATGTTTAGCATTTCAAGACGCCCACAAGAAAAGAATGACTTCCCTCGGCACAAATATACCTATTATCTTTCAGAAAGTCTTACTACAATGAGTTGATTAAAGTGAACTGATTATGCTTATAGGTGGTTACATTTTATTCTAAAGGACAGAGGTGGATGCAGTCAGTACAGCTGCTACATGCCTGACTCTGTGTGTATCTGCTGCCTGTGAAAAAATGTCTCTTGAGGATATTTCAGATTCTGACTTACTCTTTGCTCCACTCTTTGTCTGGCATCCATGTAACACACACACATACAAACACACTAACACCTATAGGCCTGCCCTTTATATGAGCACAACTCAAATATGCAAGGCACTCCTCTGCTTTGCATGGTCATCCTCAGACACAATCAGCGACCCACTTTGTTTTCCTCCCCTTGTTCTTTCATCCAGCGCTCTCTGTTGACTTCAGGCTCTTTCCTAATGAGGTCTATCACATGTTGTTTCAGCCTCACTTCTTTTTAAGAGTTAGCCTTGATCTAAAAGAATCTCTAAAGTATTTTTAGTGTGGTGAGAGCCACAGCAAGTAGCTGTTATGACTCTCCTTTGGTCTTCAGTTCACAGATGTATATGAGCGAAGTGGCACACAGGGTCATGCCTGGTGAGTACATCGATCCGTTCCAATTGCAACAACTTCCTCTGTCTGTGGTTTATGACTTTACACAATGCAACAAAACTGACCTCAGAGCATGTGACAGTTGCCTCATGTGGGCATCGATGATCTACAGTGTATTTTATGTGCACCTCGTAACTGGATAGCCTACTGCTGGTGCAAAGGTTGATGTAAAGGGTGTGATACACTGTCAACATGTTTAACTTCCTTGTTTTTTAGTTTAAGCTTTAAAAAAGCAATTCATGCTGGAAAGTACAGACAACAGAAACGTGACTTTGCTGGTTCTGGAAGAGGAGAGTCACCACAACAAAATTTTCATAATTTATAGATAATGTTTAGATGTGTCAATTAAATTTGACAATACCCTGGTGGACAGGTGTTGTAAATTAACATGTTATAAAACACAAACAGCGGTGCATCTGGGACTTGCATGGTTAAATGTTGCAGCACCAATGTTACCGTATGTCCATGTTTAATAAAAATACTAAACTGAATTAAAAATTCATCAAGAGTAGACAGTGAGACAATGCCTCTGTCTTTCATACTGACCCTTCAGCTGCAGGTGAGAAGGAGAGGAAGTTGCACAGTGAGTTGAACAAAATACAGCTCTTGTGTTTAACATTTCAAGCAATATTTATCACAGCCTTGCAGCAGCTCCTTGGAATTTAACAAAGGTTGCCTTTTTATCTAAAAAAAAAACTTTGGATGACACTGAAGATCATGGGGAGCAGGCTATAACAGGTTTATATGTGGGTTTTTTTGTTTGATTGTTTGTTTTAACAGGAAAACTGAGATAAGTTTACAAAAAATAGTCTACAGCATCTATCCACAATACAAATTGTACAAAATAAACATATAGGCCTAAATAAAAATAAGGAAGAGGGACACCAACACACTCATCTGAAAAAAAAGGCTGCCACATTCATTTTTTGTAGGCCCCAAGTTTATTATAAACTCACTGGGGTTATTGATACTCGCGGCATGAAATCATGGAGGAGTAATCTTCTGATATGTCAATACTAATATTTGTTCCGCTGTCTTACCTCAGGCTTTTGTTGGTTAGTGTTGTTTTCATTGCGGATTAATGGAAAACGGGAATACAAACAAGTTTAATCAGAACTGGAATCAGACTCGCTGTATGTGTGCACGTATAAATACAGAACGACTCCGGTAAAATTCAAATAGCCGAAAGAAATCAAGTAAAAGAAAAATCTGTTTAATCTGGCAAAAAAAAAAAAGTTAGAAATAAGCAGCGTTATTCAATCCTGTAGCGGTTTAGTTTATCCAAAGCATATTTTACCTGTGCGCTCAGCTGCGCAAACTCGGTTTCTTTATTCCGATTGTTGCAGGTCTATTTCGCTTTATTCCTTATTCCCAGCCTGCGTCCGCGGTTACAAAGTCTTTGTAGTCTATGTCTTCACGTCTTCAACCTTATTCTTTTCGGATCGAAGTGTCCGGGGTCCCGAGTAGCGGCTAGAATTGCTCCCCTTCCTGCCTCCGCTCTCTGTAGCCCTCCGGTCGCTCTGCCGCTCCACCGGACGGACTTCCCCCGTTTAATGCAGGTGTGGCCGCGCACGGCAGCAGGGGGCGCCGATGGGAGGGGACAGAGAGTCAGTGGATCGACCTCCGCTCCACCGTGGGTCCTAGAGGGACCGCAGCACATGACACGAGGTATGACAGCTGTAATAAATAAAAAGCCACACTGTGATTATGATAACCGCCGATGGGCAGAATCTGTTTTCCAGAGCAGCAGTGATTTCACCCATCCAGTCTCTTGGAGGTAAAAATACAATTTGTCTCCTGCAAAGCTCATCAATAACGCTTCAGTCGTTATTGACTGTGAGAATTTCATGAATGATTACCAATAAGGTCACTGCATGTGTTGACCTTTTTTCTGCTTTTAGTCCCTTCACATACACATTTGAATGAAGGACTGAAAGTTCATTGTTGACCTCGGACCTAAAGACAAACAATCTCAGCACAAGGGCCATTTAGCAGCGTTTGATGAAAGCCTACCACCTTCTTCAGCTTCGATGCATATTAGCATGCCCAGTTGTTATGGAAGCATAAATCTGGGCTGCTTTGTCAGTTTGAAATACTCATGTCTTCCTGTTCAAAAGGCATTCAACCTATTTTCATAAATTGCAGATTATAAACCTAGCTATGTTTTTTTTTTAAACTTTCTTTCAACCTTAACAGAATGTTAATTCTTAAGGAATTCTGTTTTTCAAAGTCTATTTAAATTGCGCCACCTCGTTTCAGAAGCACAATTTATCCAATCAAAACAAAGGGAGAATTGCAGCGTTTGTTGGCATACATGATGATGGTGCAGGGGTTTAATGGACATGAGCTGCAGGATGTAATTAGGGCTGCAACATGCAATTATTGTCCTTATTCGTTTTCTTGTTTAACATGTGTGGCCTACTGATAAAATCTAATGCATGATTTTCTTAAATTCTCAGTGATACCATCAGTTGTCTTGACTTACAAATTCAGATGTATTTTGTTTACAATAGAAGACAAAAGTAGCCTAGAGTATTCTGGATTTTAAAAATGTTTTACGTTTTTGAGTGAAAAGTGATTTTAGACAACTACAATCACAACAGTAATTCTAGGCCATTATTTTGTTAAACCTGTTCTGTTGGCATGTGCCTCTTCATCTGTTGATTCCTCAAAATCTGGATCAGAAATGTTTTTCTCCTCCACCACTTCTTCAGGTTCAATATTTTCATCCTCAGCAGGGCCACAATCCAAAATTAGATCAAGTGCTTCATTCACAGTTAGTCATTCGCACATTGTGGTGCTACCTCAGAATGGCCAATGCAGACAGAGAATCTTATTTATAGACCAAAGAACAAGAACTGATCAGAACAGTTGTGTTACGATATTGAGGAAGAGAATGTGAGAGTGTGAATGTGTTTGAAGTGTAGCTGCAACAACTCTGTATGTTTGTATTTGTGTATTTGTGTAGCCCATGTGGTGTTTTAGAGAAAAAAAATGCCTCACAGTTAGGCCTGATTGTTTCTTCTGATAAATAGCCTTCATGTGGCATAACACATTGATCATGGCATTGGTGACACAGTGGCTGTTATTGATTGATCTAGTTTGGCTGTGCCAGGAGTACCTGACATCAATTTACTTCCTCTGTGGCCCATAACTGGGCTGAAAATAAAATTTTATGGCTTTAGTGGCTAAATCTGAAGAGAAGATTCCGATATAGTGTTTTATTCTTTAAAGGGAAACTCCACCAATTTTCAACCACTCTATCTAGCCAAATTTGGTATAAAATATGAAACTCAGTACTTTTTTCAATGTTTTCTTTGTCTTTTGGGCGCCGCTTCAAAATCTTACGTTATTCTGGGAACCAGTGAACAAGCAGTTTTAGGCACTGGTTCTCGGCCAAAGTAAAAAGTGTTTACCCCTTGCCTTTCCCTTCACACTCCCAGTGAGATGGTGCCATGTTTGTTTTGAGAGGAATTTCTGTTCGTGGCAGAATAAAAACCCAGCGTCGAAAACTATGCATTATTAAACACAAGGAATGTTCTTAGCGGTGAGTGAGCCCTGCCCATTTCTGCCTTGTCACTGCATGAGACGTACACAAGTACTCCAGTTAGCATCGTGTGATTCTCAATCAAGATACACCAGTAAGAATCACTTGACATTTTTGAAATGGACTTAAAAACTGCTGTTAAAAGAAAAATAATATGATTTTAAACATGCAATAAAATATCCAAATAATTGTGAACAGTGGCGTGCACAGACATTTGGAAGGGCTGGGGCGAAAATTAAAAGGGCACCTACTGCGCACTGGTGGGGCAGGGGCAGGGCCCCACTGGTACGCTTAAGGCAGGCGTGTCCCAAGTGTAGCCTGGGGGCCAAAGGTGGCCCGGCCTGGGGACTGAATTTTAATGGCCTGTCTCTCAAAATACACTCTATGTGGACCTCCACACAATATTGTTCAATTAAGCAAGTTCACTTTGGGTTTTGCAGCAATGTTTGTCACATTTTAAAGTGCCGTGTCTTTGGGCACTAAAGCGCACAGCTTGTGACCCAATTAGAGGGCACTTTAGCGTGCAGCGTTTTTGTCCATCAGGACAAACTCCGATATATCTGCAAATATCATATATAATATTGGCTGAATGTAGTTATAAAATATTATAATATAGTAATATACTATAATATAATAATAATCATAATGTACAAAGATATAATGGATCCAGGATATTTTATATTTTAACATACTTCATTCCAAACATCAGTGCACTCAACAGTAAACATTTCCCTTAGCCTATTAGATAAATAATGGACTGTCTGCTGCTGGACGAACTATGTAATTACACTAGTCCAGGCATTTTTTTAAAAAGCAGTTTTAGGCAGATATGGACTGATAATATCCGCAAACTGATATATCAGTTAGGACCTACTTATATTAATGCAGGTGATGGTTTAAAGTAAAGTGGAAGGCTTTGAACTGTTTTTGAAGTAACCTGTGTTGAATATCATGTCTGAGGGGCATCAACATTTTAAGAATGTTCCAGCAAGACTGACACAACTGTGATGCAGCTAAAAATGTTTTTTGTGGTTGTTTGTTTACAGCTGTGGGATGGGTTGTTGGTTTTGCCTTAAAGTGCAGTTTAATTTCAACAGAACTGCTTGTCGGATGATTGTTTAAAACACTAACCACTCGCACCTTTTCCAAAGGTCAGTTATGTAGTGATCATTTAGGCGTATGGGGATGGGAAGCAAGGTTTGAGGTTCTCTCTCTTTTTTTAAATTATTTAAACATTAACATCATTTTTTGTGTCTGCAAATGATTGCAAAATCCTGAATCTGCGGGCAAGACAGACTTAATCGCCATGGTCAAATGACTTTGCGCGTTTGTCTCTCTATGACACCAGACTCTTCACCCTGCCTTTGAGTGTGGCCCTCTGCGTCAGCTAACACTTTTGCGTGCTGAAGTGGTCAGGCAACACGATGTACAAACTGCTTCTTTTCGAGTATGTCAGCTCGTCTCTTGTTCTGCCTCTTGTTCTGCATGTGGTGACTGAATGTCTGACTTTGAGGAGGCTCTGAAGAGCAGCTTCCTGCTCTGTGAGCATCAAAACGTTGTTAATGTTAACTCTTATTGCATCTAGAGCTACATGGTGCTGGATGATGCCCTCATCCCTTTCAGCCTTTCTGAGTTGCAGCACAGTGTTTCTATTGCTCCAACAGGCAAACTCACTCAGGGAAGTGGACTGAAGGAGACTGTAGTGTGTGTGTGTGTGTTTGAAGATGATGAAAACACTCTATTATTTGGTTACATTAGCGGCAGACTTGTTTGTTTATTTTTGTGATTAAAAATAAATAATATTTTTTTGTTCCTGCTGCATTATGTGCCCCCCTACTGAACTAAACCAAAAATCAACAATGAATGAATTTAAAGTGGCGCCAAAGAGGGAGGCTGATGTATTCTCACAGCAGTATGTTTTATTCAAAGTAAAATTAAATTGCAAAAAGGTCATGTTTTCTTAAAAAAGCTCCGCGTATGGAAGCTGATCAACAGTTTGGCACATACTGATTGCTGCACGGCTCCTCTGATGCCGCAAAGCTGTTAGCATGTGGTCACTTGTCTTTCAGAACTCATGTCAAGTCAAGTTCATTTATTATAAAACATAGATATAAAGCTTAATAAACAGACCTTTGCAGTGTGTCCCTTTTTGTTAATTTACATAAAACCTCCCTCAACCCTTCAAACTGCTTCATTCCAATGTGATCTGTTTCTATTAAAGTAGAGCCTTGATAACTCATTAAAACACAAGGCAAGGCACATTTTTGAATGGTTAAAATGGAATCATAAGTATATCAGGAAGAGCTTTTCACTGTCGCCTACACCATTCGGTGCCAAGAGGTTGACATTCTGAGAGTCTCAGCTTGTTTTTCATCATGTTCCTCTTCAAAGCCGGCGTGTTTCTCTCCAGGTGCTCCCTGTGGCAGGAAAACTCCATCTGTGTTTATTAAATCTCTACCTGAGAAAAAAGGGGAGTGTTCTCAGGAACAGATGTACTGCAATCTGTTAATAGTGGTGACACTGTTGCAAGAAAACATTCAATTTCTGCCCGAAGTGCGAGAAAAACATGTTTTCTCGCCTAAAATTACTCAAGTAGCAGTTGTAAATGGTAATATTGAACATTAAGACAGCCGAATGAATGTGCTGCACTCGAGGGTGAATTGGCTTATGTTCACTTTGCTTAGGTGAGAGGAGGAGAGTGGAGAAAATGGAAGATGACCTGAGCCACTGCCACTGATGTGTGGAGCCAGTTAGTGATGCAGGCAGGAATAAATACAGTCACTTCCATAAATATTCATTTCATACACATGAATGCACAGACACCCATTCACACCTACACACCTGCACACACTTTCACAATTATGTACCCTGCCCCACAAACACACACATACACACGATTTGGAAGAACTTATATCCCAAGGTGACTTAATCTAATCTTAACTGCAACCACTAAATGTCTCAACTGTAAAACTTAAATGGATTTATTGACAAAGTTGCATCCCAGGGATTTGAGTCCCTACAATGTGATTGTACGAACAGATTTAAAGGTAGGCTACTGTTGGGGATTCTGGAGAAAGAAATTTGAGTGCTGAGACTCATAATCAGGTTATCAAATACTGGTGCTTTGGGTCGACTATCGGAACCAGGGGTCTTTATCTAACGATGAGGAAATATGACTTAGCAATCAACTGACATCCAACTCTTGGGTCTCTTTGGTCTTTTTGTTCAGGCTTGGTGAATTCTTGCAAATGTCATTTGGAGCATAGGAGGAGCCAGAGGAGCCCGATTTTTTCTCATAAATTATCTGTCCCATATAATACCGTCAAGAAAAGTGTCAGTTTCAGTAAAAATGTTATTTTTCTAAAGATTACCCACTGTCTGGTACAGATGTCAATGTCAGCTCTAGTCATTTGTTTTTTGTGCAAGATGCTGTAGCTAATTCTGGTTTCTCTTTGTGCTCCAGATTCATTTCCTGGTTTGTCAAAGTTCCCTGCCACAACAAGCTTTGTCTTGCTCACCTGTTCCTGTTCTTATACTCCTACTCTCTACTTCGATCCCTCTACTCACCTTGGCTGTCTTGGGCTTCTTACCTGCCCTGCTCCTCTGTACGCAGGTGAAATTGACCAAATTCTTTACAATAAATTCATTCCTAAAGTGCACCATCCTGTGTCTTGCATTTCTGAAACTCATCTTGCATTCAACACGAATCACTGCACTATAAGTAATACTAACACATACAAACTCCCCAAACAACAACACAGTGATAAAAAAAAGAGACTCCCCCTTTACCCCTAAGGAACTTTCATTCGGTATCAAACATGCATCAGAAAATCTTCATAATCTAAATTTGTTGATTTTCAGTCACTGCATCCTTTTTAAAAATTATTCTCTTTATGATTCTCTCTTTAAAAAAATGTGTAAACGTAACATTTTTGTGCCAAAGATGCTCTTTGACAGTGAGATAAGTGTCCCCATGAATGCCCCTATAGTGTTAAGATCTAAAACTAGTGAAAAAAATAGGAAATCATGAAAGAACACACACACACACACACACACACAGAGGGAAGAGAGGCTGATAAAGCACTGATCAGGCACCTGATCCTCGATCCATACAGACCAGTGTCTCATTTCCATTTAAATTAAAGGTGCTCCAAGTTGGCAGGACAATACAAACTATCACTGATGATGAGGGGTGCAAAAACTTTTCTTTCCCAATAAATGTTGTAAAATGTGCTCTTTTAATCAATAATAGTTTGTTTTTGTTCTACCTAATGACCAGATAGATGTTGCCAAGAACCTATAATCGCCCCTTTTCACTGGATGAAAAGAAAAATTCTTTCTAGATAAATCTAAATTATTACCAGTTTCAGACATTAGGAACAATGACTTGCTGATTCCAAGTGGCTTGTAATAAAGATGATGACACAGCAAAAAACTTTGGATTAAAGCAGTGCAACCTGTGGCACAGATGTGAAAGGGTAAAATGGAATGGAGAATGGAGTTTCCATGATCCCACGATACTTCACATCATCAAACTTCTCCTTTTGTTTTCACTGTTTTGACTGAGAGACCTCTAGTGGCAGAAATATTTTTCACTCTGCTAAAAATGCAGATAGTCTTGATTTACTTTGCACAGAGAAAAACCTTGTAGAGGAATAGGTCACCCAAAAATAATGCTGACTGAAGGTTTTTTTTGTTTTTTGTTTTTTTTTTTTAAAGTCGACAAAACACTGCTGGAGTTTCACAGGAAAAAGGTGTTGCAGTAATATTCCAAACAATTGAAGGGAGTGTTGACTAAAATTTAAACTTAAAGGGTAACTAAACCCCCAGAGTTTAGGCTGAAATCCTTCCTGAAATTCAAAAAGTGCATCTAGATGGAAAAATTTATCAATTTGGGCGGCGCTAGGAAGTGGGGCTTTAATGAGAGTAGACCGGGGAGAATTGTGTAGGTTGAGTAGCTACCATCAGCCCAACATTAACTGAGAACATTATCAACGGAGTTGTGGTTCCAGAGGAATGGTGAGAAAACTTTAGCATGTCGGTCCAGATCGGCCCTGATCGACCTGAACGAAAAACTGTGTCCACATGTGGAGGAGACAACAACAATGCGGGCGGCCGTGGATTTTTTCAAAAAGGTGACCTTCACTTAATATTAACGTTATTTGACGGCACTTATCATGGATGAGTTATGTCACAATGCCTGGGACTTACTGACTGCACACACATCAAAGTGAAACAACCCCTCGCTAGTTTCCACAAACTATAAGAAAGAGAGATATTCTTTGAATAAACAGGTTCTGTGTGATGTTGAGTGGTCATGTGATATACGTGTTGTTTGGCTGGAGAGTAGAGCTGCTACCGAGCTTACGCTGCGCATATGAATGAGGAGCACCTTTGATTCAAGACAGTGTTTTTTTTAAAGGGAGCAGGGTGCAGGGCTTGGTTGGTGACGTAAGTGAACACAAGACACATCACGTTTCACCTGATCAACCAACAATGCATCAAAAAATTACAGTGCAATTGCCGGGTTTCAACCAGTAGATGGCAGTCGCTACACACATTTATAACGGAATATGGAAAAAGTCAGTCAATTTGCACTAAAATGTCAAGATTAATAGCTGAATCAATCAAAAACACTACTAAATGCTTCTTAGCCGCGGTTTTGGTAGCTAAAAAAGTGGTTAAGGGGTTTAGTTACTCTTTAAAATAAAAATAAAACCATAAGATCCCTCAACATGCCAAGTTGTTTTGAAAATGTGACTAATGCCATATCATGATATATCGTGAGATACCGTGAGATATCGGCAGACCTGCATTTACACCCTCACACAGCTTCCCTCACACACATCAAAGAGGGAGCTGCTGGTGTTAGCAGCAATCAACAAGTATGTCTGTCAGATTTATAATTAAATTTTTAGTCTTTTTTCTGTTACCTATCGTTAAAAAACTGCCGCCAAGCTTCAGACAGTGTGTGCACACGTGTGCTTGTGAACGCAACTCCCATGTTTGGAGCTCCAGGCTTCAGGGAACAATAAGGCTAGAAATATGGCGTCAGTGATATTTTTCAAAACGAGGTTTCAGGGCACTTTTAAGGATTACTTCAGGCTAGCAGTATGGAGGCATTTTTTAATGTTTTATTATGTAGGGTTTTTTTACATTTGAAAACCTGGTCATCATTCAATATAATTGGTTGTGAGATTACTGCAACACCGTTTTCCTGTGAAACTCCAGCAGTGTTTAGCAGACCAAAAACTTCACCCCACCGTCCATCAGCCTGAAGCTGAGCAGATAATGTTTTTTGGTAAATAATCATTTTTAATACCAAAACAAACGTTTTACTGTCCCAAAATGGGGATTAATGCACCTGAAATCTATAAATGTATTTCATCTCTTTAATGTGACTCTTTTGGGGTTTTAACATGATTTCTTCTTTTTCTTTTTTATTTGTGCTTTCTTCCTCTTCTTACCAGTTCAGTCTTTAAAAAACTCCAGCTCCCTTTCTTTGTATGATGATTCAGAAGCACACCTCTCCTGTGAGCAGGAAACGGCTGTAAGCATTTTTTGTCACGTGCAGCCAGTTTAAAATTTTTTGAAATAAGAAAGATAATGCAAATGTGCATGCATACAGTCTCTTTTGTGCTTTTATCTTCACTGTCTTAATTATTCATCAGAATTTAAGATGAGGAAACATGCATCAAATCAGGAGCATGGCAACAAAAAATTCTTTTATATACAACAGTTAATCTTCTTAACTGACTGTGGGTTCTTATTAAAGCTACAGTATTATTGTGTGTTTCTATCTTTTGAGAGTTCAATTGTATTTCTGGTTCTCCATCTGCAATGATGACACTTTGATATGCCATGAAAGAGAATAAATATCGCTTCCATTTTACAAACACAGCTCTCAGCAGGTCCAAATCCAGTGGTAAGATCAAATGCAGCCCAGTTGAAATGTAAGCAGTGGTGTTCAAATGGATTATAATTAGAGAGAGCCACAAACCAACCTGACAACAGAGCATGTGATCAGCAGCTGCTGCACTCCAAGCAAATCTTTATTCATGAATGGGCGGCGAATGTACAATCTCTCTCTCATGCAGACATTCTTCCTCTTCATATTCAAAACACAAAGTCAAATTCATTTTTTCATCCAATTAGTTTTCAGATGCAGAGCCTCACTGTTGGTCTCATCTTTTCATAGTCAGCATCTGTGACATTTACACAAAAAAACAACTTATCAATGACCCCCCTCCGCACCCTCCTGCCTTCCCCCACCCACCGTTACTGGCTCACAAAAAGGAAATTACAGACACACAGGGACCCCAGATGGGATGTAAATTTCAGTCCGTCTGCTGGAAGGCAGCGTGGTGGTGCTGCTGATGGACTTGCTCTTTCCAGGGAGGGCAAATGCCAGACTGTCACACACACTGCTGAGACGGACAGCAGTGAGCCTTGATACAGAGGATGTGACTTCTACAAAGCTTGTGATGAATGGGTAAAGTTTTAGAACAATATTAATGAGCTGTATCGAGCAAGGAGTCTGTACAACAAGGTTGCATTGCTAAAAGAGTTTGATTAAATAGACTCCTCGATGCCAGAATCAATTTTAACCTTTTCAGAGTTTTTTCTTTTTCTTTTTACCTCACCCCCCCCCCCTTGTATCCGATATATTTTCAGTTTGCACGCCAAAGATAAAGTTTTTGAATATATCTGACAACCTAT
>JAQLOL010000020.1:9010600-9022591 GCA_029783665.1 Naso thynnoides | reverse complement strand
AGGGATGATAAATACGTCAAACCATCAATTAGGAAACCTAAAACGGGATGTGTTTGACTTCACAGGAGCTGGGGGCTCTAAGTGTAGTTGGCCACAACTCACTGTGTATCAGCACAAATTTAATAAGGTGTAATGATGAGTTAGGTCACAGAAAAGATTATGTTTCTATTGGTATGTGCTAGGTTTTGCAAGAAAAAGTGACTTACACAACAGTTAAAACAACATTACTCTGCAGCAGCATGGAGTTAAAGGAAGTTTCCAATGTATCAGATATATGAGATGTCAATGATACAAGTTGCAACACAAAAAACTTTGGTCTGTGTTAATAACGAGTTAGAAAGATTCTTTGTCATCTCCTGAAATAAATTCCCTTCATTGCATCTTTACTGGAAATGTTGGCCGAGCTCTGCATTAAGTGCTGGGTGTGTTACATCTAAAAATATTTCCCCTCATTGACTGCTTACAACACATCTGCATTTGGAAGAGAATCATTTTTGAAGGTTAAGAAATCAGAAGTCAATTGCTTCTCCAGCTTTCTCTCTATTTCTCCTGTTGACAGTCCAGCTAAATGTCAAATCTGTCAGCGACTACCACTTTACCCAAGCGACAAAAGAGGGCTCGGGTTGCTGCTGTGGCTCAGTGTTTGGAACTTGACACATCAGGGGTTAGATTCTGAAGTTATGTTTCACTTAAGTACAACATTTGTCTCAACATACATTTAATGCTCTTAAAATCCCTGTAAAATAAGACTAATTGAGACCAAAATGTCTATGACTTTAAGATGTAGCAAAGGTAATCCGACAACTGCTCTTAAAGCATCTATAGTACTTGCACGGTCTTTGTCTCTTTTGAAAGGTTAAACCAGAATTTCATTCCTCAGCCATGGTACTGGCACTGACTAATGGATGTCTTAAACCACTGAAAAACAAGCTGTTGTTGTTGTTTTTTGTTTTTGTTTTGTTTTTTAAGCATTATCTGTATAATGACATAAGATGGAGATTAGCTTCAAAACACAATGGTAGCACAGCATGTAACCCTGTCAAGCCAAAATCATTTTTTAAAAAACGATTTAAAGAAATATCACATGAAGTGGATATTTATTTTTCTGAGTATATATCTGGGTCTCTTCCTAAAAAAGGCAGATAAGTGTCAGTACTTAAAGTAATTCCATCTAGAGTGAATTGAGGCTATCATCTATATTTATTTTAATCATTTTCAAATGCCTTCTTCTATATCTATTTCTTCTTTTGGCTTCAAAAAATATTTCCTCATTTTCAGAATTTCAAATGCTTTGCAAAACACTAGTCATCTGCACAATCAATTGCAACTGCCTAATTCTTGCCTACATTTTCAGCTTTTTCTTGTCATTATTGTTAATTTTGCCTTTTTGAAAATCTCAGCATAAAGTAAATTCTCATAAAAGAGCATTCAGATAGTTTCAGTGATAGCTTGTCTGTGAGGAAATATTGGAAAATGAACTTGTGAAAAATGAGCAAAAATTGTCCGGTCTGTGTGTCCGTCTCACATACGTTACGTCTGACTCCAGCTCAGTAGAAGGTGCAGCAATTGTTGTTTGCTGCCAGTACCTCTGCCGGTGCTTGTTTACGGTGTGTTTTAGCGGGGGTTTCTATGGAAACTGGCATCTGATAGAGGGAGCGCCATTCACAAACGCCAGAATGAAAGCGTTCACAGTTAAATTCATCAAGCGGGAATACAGTGCGTTCAGTTCACGTTCGCCCAAAATATGAATGAGTTCATGAACGATCGTTCATTGAACGCGTTCAGGCACAACACTGTTTCTGAACATGCCACCTACTGTCACTCATTACCATAGTGTGAAACCATGCAGGAAAGTGAGTGGTGATGCTCACAAGTCATTCACAAGTGCACATTCTTATGCATATGCATGAGATACAAACAAGGTGGGGTCCTGCTCTAGACTGCTGCTGATGGGCAAAACCTCCACCTTTAAAACTGATCAAGTAAAGCTGCAGAATGTAATGACTTAATCAAAGCAAAATTCTCATGTTTAACGAGCGGAACATGATAAACTGAATTGAACTTATCAAGACATTAGCTTGAGAATAAAAGTTTGGCTCTAATGTTGGACTGTTCAGAAGGACAGTCTGCGTCTTTCAGTTATTGAGATCAATACTGCTTGAGCATTCACAGTATTTAGCAACAGATTGGTAAAAGCCGATTGTGAAATTAAACATAAAATGTAAAATGAGAGTGACGAAGTGCATATGAAGTGAAAATGGAAAAGCTTTATGCCTCACTGCTGCTTCAGTGTTTGAAATGCCGATAATGCAGGATCTGTCAGGGCAGGAGATATTTTTTAATGTCTGCTGTTGATATACTTGAAGGACAGGTGCTGTCAGAGACTGTTTGACTAATCATCATCTGCCACTCAGACAGACGATGGCCGATCAGATGTCCACTGAAAGACATTAAGGTAGAGTGTCATCACCTTCAGTTTTCAGCCATTACATCAGCCAGTAAAAGCTGGCTGTGACTCTGATGCAATTCCTTTCATTTTCTCCACTTTCTATTCCTTCTGAACTCTCCGCATCACTCTCTGTCTCTATCATCCTTTCTTTCATATGCCACCATTCAGACATTACCTTTCTCAAAGACATTTCAACCAGAAAACCTTGAGCCTGAATGAGAGATGAGATTAGAGGAGCAAACAGTTTCTTCTCTGGACTTCAGTTGGACTGATTATCAATAGGAGTGCCTGGCTGTAAGGTGAAAGATGGGAACCACATTCACTTTTTGATTTGGTTGTGCCTGAAGGGGAGCAGATAGAGATTAATGAGCTTATTAAAGCCAAACAGACACCCAGACAGACAACTATTAAAGCTGCATTGTTGGAAACCCTTGACAATGCAGGTCAGTGGTGTATCAGCCAAGCAAAATCATGCTTGTCCAGCATAAAGAATCTAAGAACGTTAAAATGAAGATTCCATCTGTTGTCATGCTAAGTTCTTGAAAAGGGGACTTTAATGGGCACATTCATCAAACATTTTTTTATTGTCAAGGTAATGTTATTTCAGTTTTGGTGAGATCTGCCCAATTAATCCTCACCTGTGGGGAGATGTAGAAGTTCTTTTTTAAAGACCCTCCAAGAAGCTTTCATTCTGCATTGATAGTAGCGGCCCATGTGTACAAAAGTGGCACTGCTTACTGTAGTAGAAATCTTGTCTAGCATGAGCATTTGTTTTGGAAGACAGTAAAATAAACACGGCATTTGTTGGCACAATACCCATTCAGCCATAAACACAAAATATTGAAATTATCTGTGGAAAAATATCCTCCCGCATTTCAACATAGATGGTGGAAATGAGAACAGGATCAATCGTGCTCGTAAACAACAAATCGTCTCTTCCGGTCTGTGTGCTGTAAAGTGTTTTGTAGCATTTCCGCTGACTGAGCAAAATGGGCAAAGACAGGATTGTAATCACCAGTCTAAGGTGAAGGTCTCATTTGCCAATGTATGTAAAATGCGAGGCATCCGTATTTAAGTTGGACTGCTTCATAACCAGTTAAAAGTTCCTCTTATAAGACTTCAAGCACTAAATAAATGAAAAGAGAAACAGTTTGGCACTTGTGCAGATGACCATGAAATCTCTGCAGTGTGCTCATTGTAGACAAAATTTGATCTAATAGGCCATTAACTGCTACTGCACGTTGTGTTTTTGTTTGTACCCGCTTTGGATTTTTTCCTTTTCTGAAATATTGTTTTGCCTTCCCTCTATGAACTTGTTTTGAGTTTGCACCTCAGAGGAGGAAAGTTTGGAGACTGATTGATGGAGAGTTCTGCTCAACTTTTAGCTAAGCATGAAGGGGGGCCATCGATCCCCTTAAATCGTCTTCACAAGCCCTCACACACTGAGGCAGAAGCCCTCTCGCACACAACTCGTGGCTTTCGAAATGCCAGCTCATCTGCACACATTGGACAAGCTCAGCCCCAACTAAAAACATGCTTCTTCGACCCTAAACTTGTGTTGTATAATATGTGGCGCAGTATGTAGCATGAGATGTATTTGTGTGTCTGTGTTTGAGTGTATAGAATAAAAGGTGAGGTGGAGCTCCATTTTGTTGGTTAAGTGTTTCCCTATGCTTTCCCGTGGTGGCTAAACTGCTGACTGGCACTTTCCAGTGCAGAATTGGAGAACATGCACATTATACAGCCTCACACACACACAGACACACACACACACACTGTATACACACACCTGGAGGGCTTACATGGCTTTACATGGAGTGCTGGTTCACAGCCAGCAGCTGCTGCCAACAACCCATCATCACATTTTTTACCTGGCAGTGTCTCGACAGTCCATCCTTTTACAGCTCTCCCGTTAAAGTGTGCCAGTGCTGTTTGTGTGTGTATTCAAGTGTTAATACGTCTCTGATATGGTAATGAGTTGCAAAGTGCTGGCAATGTGAATTGCATGCACTAAGCCACAGAAAACTATTGAAGACGGTTCAGGTGCAGAGGGCCTCGTTCCAGCCACATTATGTCTTTATGTGTTCGGCTTCATCTCAAAATGATTACAGTTGTTCTGACAACAGCATTTTCTTGCCAAGGATGTATTACTTTATATACTTGTATTGTATTTGGAGAATACAAAGAAGAAGACTAAGATGACATGGTATGAATAGATGATAAAGATTATATTTATAGTTATAATATTACCTCTTGCTCCTGTACTAAAACCCTCAAAATCCTGGAGGCATTGTTTAGGACATAAACTATCTTCTTAAAAATTGGATAAATATTGACATACTTGGGGAGAAAAATAGAAATATGAAAAATAGAAATATAAAAACTAAATAATTGCTTAAGTTATTAAAAAGAAAGAAACAAAATCAAAACTGTTACTTGCAGTCCAATTAATACACAGAGCTGTACATTTGTCTGTCTTTTTCCTTCTTGTTTTGCTATCACAGGATGGAGTCCTGCTTTTCCATCCTGCTCTTCGTCACTCCTCACCAGACAAACACAGAGATCTGGTTACAGCGACACCAACAACCTCCACTTCACACACACACACACACACTCAGGCGGAGAGGCCTGCTTTGTCCAGGCATGTGCTCTGCCACGACTGGCCTCTTAACACAGAGAAAACACACTCAGAGAGAATCTGTAGAATTTGTGTGTGAGGGTTGTTGAGGGGGAGAAGCTGGTGTGACTGCAGAAAATGTTTTGTGGTTGGCTTCTGGATGATGTAGGGATAATGAATTACAGCTGGGAGCAACAAGGGACATTGATGTGATGAACACTCTCTGACAGCCATGTTGAAAGGGTCACAATTCTTGGGCAACAGCGGCACGAAATGTTAATTTTCATCCTCAGCAGATAAACAGTTCATACCCTGTTTTAATGATCAAAGAATAGACTTCTGTGAATTCTTCTGTTTGCCGTTATGTACTCAATATTCTGCAAGTGTCTTTAAAGTCCCAATGAGGAACTTTTAACTAGTTACAAAGCAGCCTAAATTTAATACTGATTAAAACCATGTATTGTCTACCCAAGCGCAAGTTCTGTGACACAAAAACAATACATTTTGGTGTGACAGTCATTTGCTTTATGCATCATACCATTAACCTCAACATAACCCCACCCAGTCGATGCAGCAATGAACAATATTTCCCCCACTCTACCCCAACATTTTCTTCCAGAGGGCCACATAGACCTAGAAAAGCAAGTGGAGGGCCACACATTCTACAATTGAATCGAAAGATGAAATACGTAGTACCAAATGAAGAAAATATCATTTACCATTTATGAACAAGCAAATTCTCATGTACATAAATACATTCATGCATTTTCTTTTCTGCTTAACTTGTGTAACTTGTGTCCTTTGAGACTTAATTATAACTGATATATTTATGAATGACACTGTGTCACAGAAACCTATGATCAAACATATTGCCTTTGAACCAACGTGTGCCACAAAATATTTAGATGTCCACTCTGGGTTAAAAAGGCAACATTTAGATTAAGTTTTTGTCATTTTTGAATCCATCCTAACTCCGTTTCTGTCATCACAACACCTCGTTTATGACAGTGTTGGTCTGTACAGGTGCAGATCGGGCTTTGTGACGCTGCGTTCAACAGAACTCGGAAATTGGATAAATGAGCACCTAATTGTTTAAAGTAATGCACAGAGAATTTTATTGATTTTGTCTATCCTTTGAGGATGTTGCGAGGCGCAATGAGATGGTCCGTGGGCCGTATCCGGCTCCCGGGCCATATTTTGCTCATGTGTCCCCCAGGTACTTCCCAATAACACATCAATGTAAAAGTAACAAAAGAAAAATGCATGACATAAAAAAACACACACACACACACACACAACATATCTAAAATAAATACATAGACAAGAACAAAAAATAAATAACAAATACTGCAGATTGTATAAAAATTATTGGTTGTACTCTCAATGCCATTCCTGTCTCTAGGGTGATTATATATAATATATGAGAGAAAATAAGATATTTGCCTTATGTGAGGGTATCTCCAATGCTTTTGAGGAATGTAATAAAGGGTTTCCAGATTTCCTCAAACTCTTATTGTCTATTTCGTAATATACGAGTTATCTTCACTAATATCATACATGATGCCATTTCATTTCATTCTTAGATGGCTTGCAAGATGCAGATATGAGTAGAATTTTCTTTCTTAATTTCAAATTTGAAGAGTACACATCCAAAATAATAATTGTAGTGTTGCTTGTTGTTTATTACAAAGATCCCCACTGGCTGGCACCCAGGCAACCAGCTAGTCTCCATGGGGTCTAAGTAGTAGAAGTAGTAGTATTATGAGGTAAAGGTGCATTCCATTCAGACTGAGCATGTATTAACTTAGTCGGTCTCTGTGGGTTTTGTGTCTAATTTCAGGATCAACCTCATCACATTTTTGTCTGATTGATCTCAGAGAAACTAAATGAGCATTTTGAACTTTAAACCACCAGCAGAGGCAGAATACTGGCCGATACCAACACCCACTTCTATATTTTTTCAGTTTGTTAATGAAATTTGGAGGTTTGTTTGCAGTCACACAGCATAAAATCAGCTGATATTACTCACGAGTTGTTAGTTGGGGCAGATTTTAAATCCTGATAGCACAGTTTAGCTCCCAGATGAGCTTTGAAGTTTAAGGGTTTTTTAAATTCATTGAATTTTTTTCTCTGTGGTGCAAACATTTTATTTAAATTTCTTATCTGCAAAGTAGCAGCTTGAAGCCAGTTGTGTGACAGCTTGCTGAGTTTGTGTCCTCGGAGAAAACATCTCTGTGTGAATCTTGGAGTCTCATTCATCACATCCGCTTTGGATCAATTTGCATGTGTGTACTTGTGTGTGTGTGTGTGTGTGTGCAAGTTTTTGCTTGCAGTGCAGTCAGCTAGGACTTTTTGCTTCTCAATGCCTAGAGTCCATATGCATATTAACATTGGAACACACGCACATTTAAGTCCAAAATCACAAGCTCGACACAATTTTGCCATGAATAAAATGTGCATACGATGTGCAACGTGACTAAAAATACACAAATAAAGAGGGTTCATAGGTCCCCAGTGTCTCATAACAAACAATAAAATTTCATAGCCTCAAATATACAGCTGAATATGGTCCAGTTTCACACTTCTAACCAAAACAATCCAAAACTTAATCACAAAACCTCTGTTTGCATTGGAATAAAAAACTGAACTTATAAGGAATGTAACACAAGAGCGTAAATCATTTTGCAGTAATTCCCAAACAGAAACCCAAAAAGCACAATTTTTAAACTTGTGTCACACTTTGCGTTTATTGTATTACATTCTATTATTTTCATTGTGCTGCACTATTCTGGGGCTGCATTGGTTTTAGGAAGCAGTCTTGTGTCTCAAGCAAACTGCTCACCGAGGAACAACGAATGTATTGAATCCCAAAAGAACTCCCGGGCACCAGAAATTAGAAAAAAGAAAACCAATTTATTAGCATGGCTTCCTGGCACATTTCAGCAGAAATCCCTTCATCAGGGAGCAGTTGTCTCTGTCTTCTGTGGTTTTTCATTTTCAGCATCCTAATTTGTCCCACATGGATTATCACTTATTCCCTCCTGGCTGCTGTGACGCTCTCCAAAGTGACAGATGTCTAGAGCTCAGTCACACATCTACGCCTCTTTTCTCTCTCTCTCACACACACACACACACACACACGCCCACACATCTAGAGTCACACATCGCACAACATCATAGGCTACATAAAACTCAAATAAGCACCAATATTCTCACACTCATTAATATGCTTATTAATACACACACACATGCAAACAGGCTTTGGTTTCGATCCCATACACACATTCATTCACACACCTACATACTGCTGTTTTTGCTGATTTGTGTACTTGCCTCCTGAAGTGTGATTACTGTAGCTGCATGGGCTGTGTTTGGATGAAATGGCTGTAGGTGGTGACACAACGTGACACACTGCCAACGGAGAAGGATCATTAATTACAGTCATTACACCTATCGCCCAAAAACACACATTTACAAGCAGTATGTAACTGCTCCCAGCCTCACAGTTTAATTGTACAACTAAATAAATGTGCACCTGTTGACACAGCTGGAGATAGGCAGCGTGTGTGTGTGTGTGTGTGTGTGTGTGTGTGTGTGTGTGCACGTATGTGTGTTTCTAAGGCAAATTTGTCTGTGTGTCTGAACTTCTTTGTTCTTGAATATTTTGTGCTTGTGGCACACTAACTTTGCAGGACACAGCATGTGACAAATAAACCCACATTCATGCATCACTGCTGAGTCGTAGCTTGTGGCTGCGTCGATTTTCCTCTGACAAATGTCTTTCTTCATTAGACTCAAAAAACATTCCCTCTCTCATGCATCTCTACCCTGATGCTCTCACTGAGAACTAAAAAGACTCATTTGAAGTTGCGAAAGTCAAGATTCTCTGCCCTTTCTTTCTCTTTTTTTTACCTTTTTATTGGCTTATTTTGACCATATATTTTGTGCTGTATGATACATGCTGCAAATGTTTATCTGTCCTTCATCTTCCTCACCAACTTTGAACAAATCACCATCCCACTGTGAGCCTGGAGCCACATATAGCACAGATTAGAGCACAGAGGCCGGATAGTATCAGTCTCATGTAAACAAAACAAAGAGGCACCAGGCAACAAACAACATGCATCTCGTTGCATCAGAGGGACTTACATTGTGAGAAGATTTTAAGATTAGATAATCTTGTGTATGTCTCTTTTACCTCTTTTTTGCCAGATGGAAATCATATGTTTTCTCTCAGAAACATATGTTTATTGTCCTATGATCTTGTATTGTCTTAGTCAGACTTAGAACAGTTTTCCAAAGACAAAAAATCTTAAAATGTTAAATGATTAAAGTTAGCAACCGATAAGGCAACTTTGGAAGTTGTTTCCTCTTTCTATAAAACTTTATTTCTCAAAGTAAATGTGTATTCCTGTGTCAAACACAAAGCAGTGGTGGTGTCTGAGACAGTGGGGACACTGAAAGAGGAGAGGTGGAGGCGTCAGGTCTGACACGCAGTCTGACAATCAGCAGCCCGTCTGTCTCCATTCTCTTTATTTCTATCTGCCTGTCTGCACTGTCTTTGTCTCTATCTACGCAGTGTCTGCCTCCACTGTCTCTATCTTTGTCTCGCATTTACTTTCACCTACACACCCTGTATGGAGTCTGGCACCTATGAAAAGCACCAGCTATGATTAATTCATATTTTTACATTTGTTCTATTTTTAGTCAGATTTAAATGTCTCATTAATTGCAACTTTTCTTTAAACAGTCAGACTGACCCTGGAAGCCTGTTTGAATACAGAACATTGGCCATTTATGTAAATGCAGTGACTCAAAGCCGAATCAAATATCATCACACCAAAGATTAAATAGGTCCTTTGAAGGTACAAGTAGGCCATTACAGCTTAATCACATCCTGTTAGCAGAGCGAAAAATGATCTGAGATGACAAATAAAGCTTCAAAGTATAATGTTAAAACACTTACTCAATATAACCTTTCAAACCTACATTTTAGTGCAATATCGTCTCAATTCACAGTGCTGGTCTCCTTGCTGGTGCATGAGCCCCCTGAAAGTTAAGCAGTACTTGTTAACGTCACTCCTATTTTCGTCGCTCATCCATCCGCAAACTATAATACTGCCTCATTTTCTGAGAGGAAAGTAGCCCCATTTGTCAGCACCGTCACTGCTGTGTTTTCTCATTTGTCTGTCAGTGATTCGGCTCAGTGAGTTAAAGGCAACCTAATTCCCGCCGTTCGTTCATTCGCCGTTCGCTCCAGCTCAGGTGTCAGAGACTCGCTGTAGGGCCGTGATTTAGTGCTAAGAAACTTAACTGTTCCAAGTGGAAACTCACAGAGGGATAGAGAGGTTTTCTCTCCTTGTATGAGGTTTGATAAATGATAGTCAGGGGGCCTTCAAGCCTTGCTGTAAGCCCCGGTTACGTAGCGAGGAGAAACTCACAGCTAATCCTTTCACTAATCTGTTCGGCAGTTTGCTGTCCCTCTGTCCTTTCTCTTTCTTTGCTTTTGCCATTAACAGTGTGGCCACTGTCCACCAATATGCCCACTAATGCAAGATGACTGAAGCTTTTCTGTTTGCCACAGGATCTATTCTTAGCTGGCACATTAGTTTGATGGATTGTTAGAAAACAGTGGTGACTACATACTGCAATTTCAGGCCAATTTAGGCCACCTTACATTTAGATCAGCTTCAAAATTACACTTGAACTAACAGTTCAGTTGTATGACCATTCATATGTAAGTTTTGGCATGCAATTCCCTAACTGGGTTTTTCAACATGACCAGTATGATTACAAGTTTTCTCAGGAAAACTTGTCAGTTTGATAAGGGATGGACAAGCTACAGAACTTGGGACAAATATGGGACATTCTTAGTCAAAATACTGCATACACTTACAACAACAATATTTTGCCTCTCTTTTAACTCTCACAACTCAGATTTACTGTACAGAGTTTTGTTTGTTGGTTTGTTTGGGTTTTTTTGTGATTAATTTCAACACATTACATAAAGCTGCTGAAAACTCCTATTTCTGCAGATTGATTGTTAGAGTTCAAGCAGCAATTAAATGGAACATAAATATTAGTTACGTATCATTCACAAGTTAATTGCATGACACCAATATTTCCCTCCTTTTTTCCAACTGAGTACTCCAATTTGAAGAATATGGACAAAAACACAAATACAGAAATCTTGTTAAACAGTTTACTTTCAGCATCCATGTATAATTCATTATGAACGATCTTATAGTGCTGTTTAATCATAGTAATAAGCAGGGTTAGGGTTAACCTTGACCAAAACCACGTATAATGCATATAAGTATGTTCATAATGTGTTACATATGTTTATAATGTGTTATAATGCATCCTAGAGACAGTTTTCAGAGAAAGTGTTACTGGAATCTCATTTGCAATAACAAAACTGATCTCCTCCTGGCTTAAAATTTTGTGCTCATGTAAGAACAAAATACTCAAAAAGCAGATTGAGTAAATGCTCATCTCAGCTCTCAGAATGAAGTGTTAAACAGACTCCAAATCTATGTGGATGCTCACTGAACTCCTCCTGCTTTATGTTAGTGTTCATGTCAGTACAGGGAACACAACAGCTGTGAAGAGCTCACAAACAAATGTCAGTGTTTCCGGTTCTGTATCAGCTACACACAGATCTGTGACACACATGTTGATCACTGAGATCTGTCACACAGATAAAACACAATCTGTTTAAATCACAGGGTCACCGATGCACATGTTAAATATGTTAAAATAAATGGCCTAAGTCATATTTTCAAGTTTTTGGGAAAACACAAAAAACTTAACATAATGTAGAGCATATATTTATTAATCATTTCAAACGAAAAGGCCTTGACAGTGGATGACTGTTGACATACATAGAACGTAGGCGATTTTACCAGAGATGGCCAGCATTGTC
>JAQLOL010000020.1:8986736-8996747 GCA_029783665.1 Naso thynnoides | reverse complement strand
GTTCATATATTAATAAATTGCCAAGATAGGGTAAGTTTATTTGTGCAGCACATTTTACACAGAGGCAATTCTAAGTGCTTTACAGTAGGAATATTACAAAGTAAAATACACATGTAACATGTTGTAGACTTGCATATTATAGGCATTTAGCCTGTCTGTTCTTTTTGCCATCTCCTAGCCTTGTTAATGGCATCAATATTACCTTTCTTTGTGATTATGTTTTTCTATTCATATTGCTTCATCATTTCTTTTGCTGCTGAAAAGAACACCGCTCTTTCAGTTTATCATCTTTTCATCCATCAATCGAAAAGAATTCATGGACTTCTTATCTACCCAGGGTGCATGCACAAAGTAAAACTATGCTAGTTTGGCTTGAGTCAGCCTTGATTAGGTGAGGCTGGATTGTGTCAGTGGACTGACTTGAGGAAGAACTGGGAGATGGCACTAGTTTCAGCCGGGCTTTGTTAGATGAGATTGGCTTTCTTTAGCTGCATTAATGAAATACCCCCATCCAGACATCCAGGCAAAAGCAAGCATAGCCAATGACAAATATTTGCGTTTTTGTTGTTGTTGTTTTGTTTTTTTTTTTTTGTTTTTTTTTTTTTTATGGCAAGACATAATTAGGACAGAAAATATAGTGTTAAGGTGTAAAATAAAGGCTTATGATTGTTTGGCTTGGTTTGTTTGGTTTTCTATATAAATTGTTTTAAAATGAAATGTGTATTACCTTGTATGTGTCTCTGATTTTTTTCTTAATTTATTGATTCATTTGTTAATTTTAATTTACTTACACAAAAATAGACTTGCAGCCAGACACAGGGACAGCGACAGAACAAATGAGTTACACAACAGTAAGGAGTGAAGAATGGTAAATGGTTAGGATTACTACATACTCATTCTCCCATATAGAGACAAAAGTGTTTTGTTGTTTCTGTGCATTGAACTGTTGAGCTGTTGTGCTGCTCATTACACTTGACTATCCTCATCAGCTCTCATTGTCATTTTATCAGGAGTTGAATCTAATGAGGGTCAGTCTGTCATTACTGCCCATTTCAGCTCATTTCAGTGTGACCTATGACCTCTGCCTCTCAATGGTCAATCAAATCTTCTTTACCCCCTTCTCTTCTTTAATCCTTATCATCAGACTGAACGTACAGTTTTAAAAATGGTGAGAGAATGCATGAGAAAAAAAAGAGGCAAAGGGTGATGACCATGTCAGATGGATACAACTATCTTGCCATGTAATCTTCCATCAGGTTAAACTTATTATGGTCAGCACCTGATGAACTGTGGTGGATGTGGATGTGAGGATTAGGAGAAAACAATGAGTTAAATGTTGCCTCTCCAGACTAGTTGAGGCTACGGCATCCCTCCCATGTTCATAATTTGTCTGGTCTAACAGAGAGAAAGAATGTGCGTGTGTGCATGCGTGTGTGTGTGAGTGTGTGGGTGCGTGCGTGGGTATGTCTGCAGAAAGGGCTAAGGCTTTGCTCTCTGGTAGTAGGAGGTGAAGGGGCTCTCCAGAGAGAGTGGAGGACCCTTGCTGTCAAGCAGGAATCTGAAAAGACCTCCCAGTAGCCCTCAGTGGTGAGACCCTGCATCTCCATTTATTCACAACCCGCTGCAGTGGAGAAAGGCTGAGAGAGTAAAAATTTGTTGTCATTTGATTTCAAATAGGTACTGACATGTAACAAACCACAATTCTTGTAACACTGACAAATACTGATTCAGTATAATGGCCTGCAAATGTGTTGTAATTATAAAATGTACTATACGCATAACTGAAATTAATTTATTTCTTTGGAGCTTTTAAAGAGATAAAGCATTAAGGGCATTTTTTCTTAATTAAATAGAGATTTACTGTAAGTAGATGAGAATTCTTTAACTTTTTAATGTAAGATGAATCTTAAATAAATAGTTTGAAATCCAAGTAAACTCTTCATTTACAGTTTATGTTGGAGTTGTGTGGAGTAATTGTGCATGTGGTCATGGAGATGGTAATCATGCAGATGATTGAGATTACCCTAAAATGAGATGTCCCAGATAACAGATGGTCTTTCAGACTGCGAGAATGTTCATAACAAAAAGCATGTAATGGTATTGACATGTGCTTGGCAACCGAATGACATTATATATGATGCACTGCCATATAGTGGCAAGACTATCTAGTAATATGATAAAAGCTGTTTCTATTGAGTGACACCCAAGAATTTAACTCCAGTTGTTTGGTCTTTTTGATGATAGTAAACTTGTGAAATCTTCCAATGAACTTTTCCACAAAAAAAACTTCTTCCATAAATGACTATTTGAATATACTAAATTTGATTCTTTTTTTGCTGCAAAGAAATGTATATGAGATGAAAAACTATGCTAGAATCAGGAGTTTAAAAAATCTCATCATCTTACTACAAATTATATCAGATACAGTTATTTATATAATAATAATAATAATAATAATAATAATAATAATAATAATAATAATAATAATAATAATAATAATAATAATTACTCATTAAATTACAGAATTCTTAAGTAAGGTCATTGAAAAATCTGCTGAAGTCAAAGTAAAAATTACAGCTTTTTAAAACCAAAACCCCAGCATCCTTGCCTTTTTAAAAGGTCCAAAACTAAAATGATTACATAGACTGTAGGCTAAACTAAGCTAATCTGCTGCAGGCTGTTTCTTAATATTTACTACTATCGATACTCTCAGATAACTCTTTTAAGCCCCATTAACACTTATAACCTTAAACACGCATGCACTGTCTTCCTTTAATAGCTACTGTAAACACAGCAGAATTAAAATGAGCTTATTTCTTAACCGAATATTATTATTAGCATGCATACAGGAAACATAATTTAGGATTATCTTAGCTGTGCTTTTGTTTTGTCTGTTTTTCGGTACAATAATCATCCTTGACTGAGGGGCACACTCTGGCCTGCGCTGCACTGAAGTCGTTCTTTTTTGTGCAAACAGGTTTAACTACGTTGTCTGGGGTTGTGGTCTACTGATCATCATGTCTTGTTTGTGTGAGTCTGTCCATCTGTGGCTCTCGTAAGATTTTTTTTAGTGATATCTTAAAACCAGCTGTGTCTCACTCTTACAGTGAACATATATTCTCACAGTGTATTTTAAACTTTAAACTTGCACTGATTTAATCACTGAAGTCCAAATTTATAACACAAACATCTCAGTTATAATTGTCAAATTTGGACAAAACTCAATGAATGATTCTTGGCACTGTTTTTAAGTGTCTAAATAAATTACATCATTGGCTGTAGGGAGTCCGCATGATTAAAGGTTGGCATTTCGAACTCTGACAGGCTGTACATATATAACCAGGCTCATTTTCTGCTTAGAATTGAAGAGATGAGGGCGTATTTTTTGCTGTTTGGCTCTAGCTGTGCACTTGCCATGCCTGAGGGTCAGTGCTTACTTTTATATACTTAATCTTTCTTTCATTCTGAGAGGCCATTGAAATGATTGTGTGCTAACTGAGGCAATGGCACCCAGCTGTAACGTAACCCCACACCAGTATCTATGAGTCAGACTTGGCAACCCAACCCTAGAGAGCATACAGGGCTGTTGCAGGGCAGGGTGGGATGGCAGAGAATCCAAAGTGCATGGCAAGTTGGCAGACAGATCAAACGCTCTACCCTGACCCCTCACACTCAATGTTGCAGATCCTTCTTTGAAATAAATAGAAGGAATACTGCCCCAAGTGTAATGATAACATCCATCAGCACACCATAGATAGCGGTCTTACAAACAAAAATCATAACAAAGAACATGCAGGAAATTCAAGTATTTGTCCTGAGGGAAAGAGATTTTGCAGTTGTTTAGACAGAGTTTAAAAAAAAAAAAAGTTAAATGTTTCCCAGGTTTGCAACTCCACTCACACAAGTAAAATAAAAAGGGTTTATGTCAGTATTTCCTGAATGTGTTGTCATCATTTATTTTCATATTATCAAGACTATATCCCTATTATATTAACGAGCACATACTGTACGCAAGAGCTTTCTTTTATGTTCTTAATACTACAATGATGACAATGCTGAGGTTGGTACAATCAGCCCAACAAGCACATCGCAGGAGGACAAAAAGAACAAAGTTTACATCAGTAAAGGTGGCACTGGCAGTCAAACCATGAATTCTGGTAAACAATTAGCAAGAAATAAAGTCTGAAATAAACCTTCAGACCTATGAAGCTGCTGTTTTACTCCTATAAAACATGAACTTTAGTCATGCTGATTCTCAGGATTCTTTAGGCTGAGCCCCTATTACAACTCCTCTTCACGCAACCTCAAATGCAGCCATTTTGAGCAGACCAACCAAATAATCGTTAAAATAATTTGAGCAGGCCTACTGCTTTTATCTGTGTCACAATCAGGACCCTCATCAACCTGGACTGTTCTTCGCACTGTCCAAACATCCCTTTAAAACACTATTAAATTCAGAAAGCCGCTCTTTTAGAAGTGCCATGGGTAATGACCTTGCCACACCAAGACGTTTGCTTTTAGTCCACTCTTACACTGTAATGAGCAGAGCCGGCAGGACGATCAAAGGCATCCCTGATCCTAAATGTTGCTGATGATCTGTCCAAGGGGGGAGCTAAGACTGATATGTGGATCATACCAAGCAACCAGAGTGGTCTGACTGCTTTAATCAGGTCTTGACTGGATGCCAGAGTGAAAATCTTACTTACATTTTGACTTTACCTTCCCTGCATGTCTGTGTTTGCACACAGCTAGTGTAAACACTGCAAGGTGGTAAAGGAAATGAAGGCAATAAGATGAAAAAGATTATTTAGATAGTTCTACACTGTACAGCTGTGGTGTGATGGCTCCATGCTTGGGCAGGAACAGGCCCATGACGGTGTAGGTGAAATCTGAAATGCTTGGAAAGAAGGAGAAAGAATCCGCTGGTTTGAAACAACAAAATGGAGGTGAATGTTGGGAGATTTAAAGGAGCTGGAGCACATGTAACCTGCTGCCTAGCACTTTGTAATGCCTCCACCACCCACTAGCTCTATTTATTTCTCCTGTCTTTATGTTCTCCCGTCTTTAGAGTCACTGCTGGTGGAGTCTGTGTGCTGAAAATATAAAGATCAGCATTACAGGGAAGCGCCAAAGCAAAGCTTTTCTATCGTGAACAAGGTGGACTCAATCCTGCTGAAATGGAAATGGAGCACAACGAGACAGTGAACAGCAGTAGTGACAGAGGTGGGCAACAAAAGGCCGAGGGTGAGGGAGAAGCAAGGTTTGGGCTGTTACAAAACCAAAAACACATTTCAACTCGTTGGAACTGATGTGTCAGCAAACTGGTCTGAATCCAATTCCCCCCACCCCCCACCCAACATGTCCTCTTTCGCCCCCCCGTCCTCATCTGGCCCCCTAAGGAAAATGGCAATAAAATGGCGATTGCAGATTGAATAAAACCTTTCCAAGGAGCACAGAACAATAAAGCTAATCTGTCCGTCCCGGCAGTCCTAACAAGAAGAGTGGAATGTGAATGGCATTTTAAAACAGGGTTGCTATCTATTAAGCTGCAACAAACCTCGTCTAAGAACACTCCAGAGTGAAACATGGGGGAACTAGATAAATGAGCTTTTCCCCAAGCTTTATTGAAGGGGGGGAAATTGATTTATATCCTCCGTGTTATTCTTCATAGGAGTCATTATCGCCCCTATGTGACTGATGCTTATCTTTTTACCATTGCAATGATAATGACAATTTACACTCTCTGCTAAGAAGACATTTACATGTTGTAAAATCTGCACAGGGAGTGTACAATAAAAAAATAATGGCACATATTCAGCACTTTCAGGCTCACAACCTCCGCTTCCTCTGTGCCAATCTCCCCTCTCCGTCTGCCGGTGAAAAGACGGGGAGAAAGGCATTCTGGTATGCTGGTTGATACTAAACAAAGACACAGAGCAGCATGCTATCACCTGTGTCGACGCCACGAGGTCCAGAGTTGTCAAAAGTATCTGACCTCCATCTACGTGAGATTGCAGCAGAAAAGAAAAAAATGGGTGAAGGAGAGAAAAAGTGGATATGGATCAAATACGTGTACAAACTCGGTTGGCATCAGGCTCAGCATACAATTAAGAACAATGTTGCCTAGGCAACGCTGGCACCCTCCCATTCAGCTTTGGTGAATATTTCCCATCTTCCCTTAATCTGTTGGTGGGATGAGATGATACTTAATGAAATATTAAACACCGTGCAGTACGATCAGTGAGTTTAGGGTTATACAATAATAATGATAAACTACAGTGGGACAAAATGTGTTAGATTTGGGGAACAATAGAGCTTACGAAATACCAGTAAATAATAAATGAATACATCGCACTTGGTGAAAAGCAGACGACAGATGCAGGAGTGTCACAGTTACGTTTTTCTTGCTGTCAGCCCTTTCTGTGCTATTACACTTTAAAAAAACCAAGACAACTTTGCTCCTTTTGCTGCCACCAACTGCTTCCTGCTTCTTCTCTCCTGTAAGTTTTCATTTGATTAAAGAGAGATTTGCAAGCTGCACCAAGTTTGTTTTGATACCACAATGCCCGAGAGTGTGAGAGATCCACCAGCCATATCTGCACTTTGATTTAAAAATCAAAGCGTTGGTTAAAAAAAAGAAAGAAAGAAAAAATTTAAAAATGGGCACAAGTTCAAACACTGTCTTTTTCATAAACTTTGTTATGAATGTGCTGTATATTTCCTCTGAAGGAAAACAAGAATAAAACAAGATTGACATGAGGAGGTCAAAGTGAAGGGCTTCAGTATATTTTCACTGCACTGCTGACAGAAAAGTGGAAAAAGATTCCATTTTTAATGTGTATAATTGTACAAAAACATGTTCAAAGTATAAAAATGAATAAAATAATAAGCAGGTTCAGAAAAATGTTTCATCATTATATTTTTTTAATTATACATGTAGATAAAATGTAGCTAAATGCATTTTTATGTAAAAATAAGAAAAATAGTGTGATTCAATTTAGTCTTGGTATAAATATTTCACCCACTGTCACTTTAAAGCAAACCGGCCCTTGTAGAGAAAAGCGTTTAAAAATATTTAATACACCTTTTTTATATATATTTATAACTCAACATTAATTCTTAGTTGGCACAATAACAAAGTGCACTCCATCGCTTTCATTTTCCTGTCAGGCCCTCAGCAGAGCCTCTACAGAGAAAGGTAATGGCCTCACAGCAGCAGTCCTGACTGAGCTGCCATGAGGGCTCTTAACAGAGTCGACACAAGCACCTGCATGGACAGCAGGAGTGTCTGCACACCAGCCCCGAACTGTCAAAGGTCTGGGATCGAAAGTCCTGCTGGGTACACTGACGTCTGGCCCGCCCCGGCTACTCTGATCTGATCCAGAAATAGAGCATGTGATGGTTGAAGAGCCATTTGAGTCCATTATTTCTGTTGCTTCTGAGGGGGGTTTGACAAGGTTGACACCTGGCAAGGTGCTGCAGTGATGTTTGAGTCTTTGCTGTGATGGTAGAGCTATCAACTGTGGTCGGTCTCTTTTCTTACAGTCTTCCCAACTGTTCTGCACATCCTCATCCTCCCTGCTTTGCTCTGAGCTTTGGCAAAAAAAGTCATTGTAGTCACCTTCTGCAGAGGACCTGCTCTTTAGATGAAAGAACTGATAGAACTGGAAATCACACTCATACAGAGGCTTATATTTATACACAGGCACATAGCTGGACGCCCCTGCAGCGGTGGAGTCCTTGTTGAGAAGACAGCAGTGGAGACTAGAGGAGACAGGCAGGGGTGGAGGGTAAAGCACGGGGAGAAGGGCAGAGGAGGAGAAGGAGAGGTCGCTCTGCAGCTCCCTCTCTCTTAGCTCACGCTCAAGCATCACATTCTCCAGCTCCTTGTCTGCGAAGGCTCTCCTCTTCCTCATGCGGGCGCTGATGGACGGACAGGGAAAGTGTGTCCGGTCGCACTCTGTCTGCTTTGTCCAGGTGGAGGTGTCGTCCTCCAGCGGCACCACCGGTTTGAGCCCTGCGTGGGGAACAAAGCCACATGCTGCTATTATGCATTGATATATTTAGTTCAGTTACACATAATGAAGCTGTTCCAACTGATCAGTTGTCATGTTTATGTTCAAGTATTTTGTTATTTATTTTTTTAATTACACAGTTGGTTAACAGTGTCATTTTTGCTTTACTGAGAGCTCAGAGAGGCTGAGAGGGCTATAAAGAAGACAAACCCTCCAACAGGATTTGACTGCGAGCCAACAGGTATTAAAACACACTTTGTATTACACTAATGGCCTGCTCCTGTGAAATAGTGAAGCCATGGTGATCATATTTATTTAGATCAATTGTACATAAGGAGCAGGCACTGCCACTTGTAGGAATAAATACCTCTTTATTTGGTGACATTGAGGATATTTGTCTCCTGTGTAAGGACAAAAATCTGGTCCCACACAGCCAACCTTTATTTTTAAGTTTAGACTTGTTTAAAATCAGGTTAAAGCTTAGATTGCATGTGGATTTAGTTTAGACATGTTAACATCAAGGCAAACCTTTCTTTAATAAATTTTTGTACCAATCATAGTTCAAACTTAGCATTTATTTTATTTTATTTTATTTTTGTTTTTATTTTTTTGTTTTTTTACAGGTCAGCTATCAGTGGTCAGTTTGTGAGCATCAGTTTTGTTGAACTCAGGCAATTAAAGAAAAAACAAAATGTTGAAACTGACTGTAAGGGTTTCATCGAGCTACTTGAAAGAAAAGCTGCACCTTCCATCACAGTCTTGAAGTGAGGAAGTGCAATAATGAAAGAGAAGATGTAAATTAAACTATACCCTGCAGGATGCTCTTAGCCACGTTGCTCGGCTCAGCTGCTCTGGTGTAACGCTGATATGCCGTCCTCCGCAAAGGAGCTGCACACCTGACCCCCCGCTTACCCTGAGAGAAACATGGGAACAGGAATTAGACATGTGGACATGATCATATTAAACTCAGACTGTGCCCCAAGGGTAATTAAAGAGAAATTAATACATTATGTAAGAGGCACGCGGAGCTCCTTGTGATTCTAAGATTTAAACAAGAAAGATATTTGGCTATTTGCATGCTGACACGAGAAGAATAAAGCTTCTTAATTCTGTGTATATATAAGTTTGTGGAGATTAGCATCTAAATGCCTTGGCCTGTTCTACGCTTTTGATTTTATTTTGAAGAAACATATTTAATAAAAATATTTTCCTTGTATGAGGCCATCAGAAATATGTATTATAAAAATGTAAAACAAATAGCACGTAACATGTTGTAATTACACATTTCAGAACTTGCCTATCACTCTGGATTTCTGCAGACTGAATGTAAACATCTGTTTCTATTAATCTCATTCCAGGAGTGAACCATTAAACAAGACATTAAGGTTTATCCTTCTGAGGGATGTTTTGAGTTTAGGCTACACACTTATTTAATTTATTGTTTCTAGTGATATATATTTTTGTAGTCAGAAAATACTTTGATTTGAATGACAAACTTACCTAACAGCTACTCCAATCTTACCCTGTGCAAATTACATTTGATAAAATTTCACTCACATGTCAAACTCTAATAAAAATTGTTAAAAAATGATAATAATATTAATAATAATAGAAATTCTGTTTTGTATAAATACTGAACAAACAAAATCTGTGCTGCACCTTATAGTTCTGCATCTATATTCATTTAAGAGCTTCCTTCTGTATGTGTTGTCAAGGGCCACAGACTTGTGTCATGCATATATTAGAATAATTGTACAAATTCAGCCCCCAGCTTGGTTTGAAAGAACTTATGTAATGTGTAAAATATTAAATATGGAGATTTCTCCTCAGAAAAAAAAAAACAAACTGCATAATACCGCATAAACAGCTCAGGAAAATTCTGCACTATATATATATATATTCACACCATGGATTTTTGACTTGTTGTTTATCTCCAAATAATCGTGTCCTGGAGCTCATTGTTTACCCACCCATGTGGGTTTTTGTTTTTGTTTTT
>JAQLOL010000020.1:8970413-8986636 GCA_029783665.1 Naso thynnoides | reverse complement strand
CATTGTTTACCCACCCATTTGGGTTTTTGTTTTTGTTTTTTACTCCATTATTTCTCCATCACTAACCTGCCCTTGTGGTCTCCTCACCTCCGCAGCTTGCTGCCGCCTCAGTGCGACCTGCGCTGCCATTACGCGCTGCCGTTCGACCACCAGCAGGCAGCAAGCACAGCGACAGTCCCTCCAGCGGCAGAAGCGTTTGTGGCCTTTCAAACACGAAACGACGCCGTGATTCCGACAGCGGGCGCATTTGGGGCTCCGGGTCATCTTGCGTGGCTTTTGCGGATGGCGCTCTGGAAGAAGGGACGCTCTGTGCTCTCCTCCGTCCCTGTGGCAGCCGTGCTGACCAGAGCATCCGTCAGGACGCGTTACGTCAACAACTTCCTCGGATTTTACTGCATCAAGTTTTGCTGTGGTCTCCAGCTGCAGGCCTTCTTCCAGCTGAGAGGACATCTATGACTAAGAGCACCGGAATCCCACTTTTAATCCGTGCTGGTGCAAACGCCGAGCAGACTTTTACGCAGAAGATAAAAATGACGTTAGCTCAAACTGTAACTAGTGAAACCAATTATAGTTGTCACTAATCAAAGGAGAATTACTGTAAAAATATATTACTATATTTTTTGCCTACCAAAAGAAAACAAACAAACAAAAGAAAACTTAATAAAATGTCAGAGCTGCTGAATCACAGCCCTGATGTTGTTTTACGCACGCACTTAAAACACACAAATAATAAACAAGGATTTAGCCAGAATTCCAAAAGTGCTGCACCTGCAACAACACGAACAGACTCCAATAAGTTCTCCTAATTGAAATAGATTATCCTGCATAACTAAAAAAAGGACGCATTAAGAGTTTGATTCCGGGCTCACTTTACAGCCAGCTAACATCAAAGCCGTGAGGTGTGCTGTCCTGCTTTTGCCAGTCGCTGATGCCACATGACGGTGTGTTCAGGATGGAAACTTTGCAGCCTGCTACCGCCAGACGTTTGAAATGTTAAGCCTCTTTTAGCTGCTATCTGACGCTGTTTCCAAGAACAAGCGGGGGTGGGAGACCGGGCCACAATGCCGAACTCCTGGCGCGGGACCCGTGAGCAAAGATGTGGGGAAACCCGTTTGCAGTAAGAGCAACTCCCTTTCAATATAAACTCCTGTACCTGCCCTGTCCTGCCCACCCTCGAAGTTGTTCTCTTCTTTCAGCACAGTTTGGGAATCTTGACAGACCCACAGCTTTACACTCATGGAGCTGCTGGAATAATTTGAGGAAAAAATAAGCAGACAAACGTGTCACTTCCTTAATTTAGTCAATGAGTTGCAGGGGTAGAATTCCTAAGGAAATTTCAACAACTTATACATTATGAAAAAAGGGACTACAAACACCACCATTACAGCAATAATAATAATGATTATAATTAAAATTGTACTAATGAGGCATTCCAGGGGGTTAAACAGCAGGCTCTCTTTAAAACATGTGCTTTGTGCCCGTGAGGGTGCGTGTCTGATTGAGCTGTGTGTGTTTTACCAGACTGATAAAATATGGACTAATTACGCACGCGTGGAGAGGCTAGGGGGTAGGAGGGAGGGAGAAATACATTTTCATATTACTTTGGAGTAACCTTGATATTTATTCATACTAGGCCGCTCTTAAATAATTCAATGATTTAATGGCTCTCTTATGTTTCAAATGTCACCATTTCCTGACCCAACAGAATATTTAAAACCATTAAAATACAGAAATATTCCCACATAGTAAAGATGATTGAGTGTTTACCCACATCTGTTTACTAATAATGACCTATTGTGATTGTCATTCAAATAATTTGCTGATAATAATTTGATTATGTGATGCAAACATTGTATTAAGTATTTACAAAAGAATATGTTTATTAATACAGGTTATACTTGAACTGCCATGTATAGAGTAGATTAATTCCATTGGAATTTGTTGATATACTGCACTCAGCTCCACAGTAGCATACACTTAATGCTAATGCATTGCAGTGTAGTGTAGTGTTGTCCATTTAAAGGGGGTGTTTCCTTAAGCCATGACCATGAAAAGCTGCAGCACCTGCAGAACCTGACAGTGACCTGCGCTGAGATGGTATGAAAAGTGTGCTCCCTACTGGCTCAAGTCTGTAATTACACCCTGGGTAGTTCTTTCAGAGGGAACCTGACGGAGTAACCTGTCTGAGCTTATCTTTTTTAATTCAAATAACTTTCACCAAAGGGCTATTTGTTAGTCAGATCTCCACAGTATGGTCAGACACTGAACAAACAGACTGGTTAGAATTGATTAAACAGAACTACCTCAAGTGTTCCTCAAAAGCATGTTTAGTTCATAACTACTGCAATTCCTACCTCGTGCTTCAAGCCAATAATTATGAACTCATAGTGCATATTCAAATTGCACATGTCTGCTTCACAGTGTGATACTCCTATGAAAAAAAAACTATCAAAAAGCCTTTGACTTGATGCAACATATGCAAAGTTTGGATTTAAATATGCAAACAGGCATACTCATTTTTAAAAATAGTAGACCTTGCCACAGGCTGCAGTGCCCCGCCATGCTGAAGATGTAAGTAGGCACCAGAGCCAGCTGAGCCCCAGCATGTAAACACCAAAATAATACAAACAGCTCTGAAACTAATGGAAAACCAGCACAAAGGTAGATACAGTGCAGCTATATTGTGATGATATGACATTTTGTCTTTTTCAATAATCTAGGAGCAGAATTGTAATGTGGAGGTCTGTCACAGTTTGGTATCGAAGACAAGAGAAATGTATGAGAGAAGTCAAGAGAAATAAAATCAGTCATCTCTTTGTGTCTTTAAATCTAATATTTGCAATGTTCCCAAAGCAGTATAATAACATATTAGCTAGTTTTATATCTCCGAATGAATATGAATGTATGAATGTTATCTATAAATTTCACCAACCAGATACTGTCGTATATCAGAGTCATAAATTGTCAAACCACATGATGCCGTACATAGATGGAGCACAAACTCACCCACCACCAGGTTCAATTGGCAGCAGTATTACTGTTATTTCAGCAAACATTTAAAAGGGAATCTGCAGAAGATATGCAAATGTTCGCATTACACGCTTGGTGAAACTCCTCCCTGACAGGTGAAAAACAGGAGCCAAACTGACCCCATATGTATCAGAGGACATACTCAAAGACGGTATGAACAGCAAAGGCCAATTAAAAAAGGAAGCTTTCCCCGAGGACTTTTACCACAAGTCCTTTCTCACAAAGACGGAGCACATTGTGTCTTTCAAACAATCTAAAGATAGCTTTGCATGATTGCACATTGTAATTTAGACATTATTCACATGTGTGATGACTTTTGTGATTTTAAAGAAAATGAGTTACTAAGAGTTGCTGTTAATGTGATGTGTCCTCTGAGTTAAAGATAGACCCACTGTCTGAGAGCGAGAGGGAGGAGGCAAAAAAAACTCTCAACACTGAGCAGGCAACATCAAACAAGAATGAATAATTAGATGCAAAAACCTTGAAGTTAATATGGATAATGCACAATTCACCAAGTAAAAGATGGAGTTTGTTGCACCATATCAAAATTTGCATTGGACTTGATACTAACATTGCATATTCCTAAAAATTGCACCCACCTTGAGCGGAATTTACAGACATTACAGGTTTTTGACTCGATTTGCAAGGAAAATAAGTAAGTAAGTTGTAAGTTTCAAAAACATTCCACATACTAAATTTAGGCAAAATCATTAAAGTTCCATATCATAAAAGTGTGATGTTCAGAATTAAATTACAGTTTTATCATAAACACTATGCAGTTCAAGAGGTTCTCTAGCATTAAATAACCCTTCAATATGTTTTTTAGCCACACTTATTTGAACTCATTTCATTTAGCATAAATGCCGTTTATAACACTATAATGTGGTGGTTAGCATATATTAGTGTTCAGTTTTTTTGTTAACAACTGTAACTCCTTCTGTGGGCACACAAGCGAAGGCCCACAGGATATTGCATGACAAGACAGTGTTGAATAAAAATATAGTAAAACACTGTTGTAACAACATAATATGTGTCTTAATTGAAGAAGTTGTAATTGTTGACAAATTCTTAAAGATTAAATTAGCTTTTAAAATGTCCTTACACCTGTACACAACTGCATTAATATAAAGTGTCTTCAACCACTTATCAAATGTTGTTTTGCTTCATACTGATGCTAAATAGTTGGATTTGAAATAAAGTTATTGTTGTTTATACAATATCTGAGTGGCAAATACATTAAAGTTAAAAGCAACTGATTGCAAAAAGCAGAAGATTGTCTCTGTGTGGGAATGAAACTAACATTGATAAGATGGGATGTCGGGACATTGTGGGTTGAAATTGCAGCATCCTCTCCGACACATTTTGTATACCCACTAATTTGTACAAACTTCATGCTGCCAATGCTTTTGCTCCTGACAGCACCAGTCGTTATTTGCATGGCGACAGGATGTCAGTTGTTAGAAAAACAGAAATACAGGTTGTTTAAGGAGACCACAAATGCTTATAATTTTCTGTTAAGGTTACTGAGTGGCTACTGTTCCTCAATACATTATGATTGGAGAAAACATGTTGTTCATTGTTGCCATGACACCCAGGTAAGTACCCCTCCTATTGATACCATCAGCACCGCTCCCTGCATTGGAGTGCATCTCTCACATCCTCTTGTCTCGCAGACAAAATGATGGTTATCATCAGTGACACGGTGCTCTGGAATTCCCGTCACATGTCCACCTTTTCCCTGCACTCTATTCTACTTCCTGCGGTTGTTCTGAGAGTTGCGCCCATCTATTCCTATTTTCATAGCAGAGATGAAGTTTGACAGACTCCTGCGCTCCCACCATTTGACCTGCCAGCGTGTCCTTCTCTATCTGCCTCTCCCTCTATGACTGACGCTTGTGAAAGAGCTCAGACAAAACACAAAAGGCAAACAACCTGTAAGTTACGCTCAAGGACACGAGTGCTGCTCCAACTCGGTTTAATGTGTTGAAGTTTAGAGAGGGAAAACAGGGTTAGGAGGCAGTGTGCATTTTCAAACAAAACCCTGAGCTGAATGTCAATGCACTTCAAAGTGGAAAAATAAAAAGACACTGGGTATGTTTCGCGGCGCCTTTACACAAAGGCTTTAGCACCTTTATCCACCTACTTCCAAAGAGCAGGAGACACCTTGGCAGTTATCAGCGTAAGGCAGGTCCATTAAGCTGACAGCTTTTTCAGCAGAGGTTTAACCTGCACCTCAGAGACTACTTGAGTTCGTCAAGCCTGTTGAGACAGAACAAACACTTGCTTAAATAAATGCATTTCTAACCCCGTCAACTTAGACACAATCAGGTGTGTTTTGGGAATCTTTTTAATATGCTGTGCACAGCGTTAAAAGTGTTGCTGTACTCAACAACACAAACAGTCTGAGGATTAATTACATAAACCAGAAGGAGGATTCTCAGCTGATACCTTAAAATCATTCCAACCTGTCCCAGGAAGACTTTATACAAATATTAAACTTTGGCAACAGATGAAACGGAAGCCTCAGGCTGTATTTTTCATGAGAGCTGCCAAATATCAGACCTGGCTGGTAATACTGAGGGAAGATCTGTTTTGTTCTTTCCCTCAAAGGGGTCAAGGAGGTGCATCTCTCAGAGGCAACACTTTTGCAGGTAAACTAACGCATCAGTGGGAGCTGACATCACTGTCAGAGTGACCTTTGGTCAATTATAGTTATATTTTTAGGATGTTTTCAGGAAGGTTTTTGTTTTTACAGTATTACTGCAGCTTATATTGCCTTGGATTGCATATTATGGGGCCTTTCTCAAACTGGAACCTATCCCCCCACCCTTTTCACTCCCACTTTATTTGTGCGGTCATACGGAGGGTCCTGCATGTTAAGTGCCATCCCAAACCTATTCCCGCTGAGTAGAAGTGGCTTACAAAACCCTCACAAGTAAATGTACACCAATGTTGGTTATATTACTGTGTGCAACGCCATGTTATGTCCATGTCGAAGTGGAAGACACTCAATACAAATGCAAGTTCCATGCAACATTATCTCAAACGATTATTAATGTGACGAGACAACATAAAACCCATTTGATAAATGTTTAGTTTTAACATAAATGGTAACTAAATAATAAGATGAAACATGTAAAAAACAGACATAATACTCTCAGTAATTGTAAAAAAAAAAAAAAAATAGTAAGGCTCAAGGTACCATAGCGTTTACTTGTATTTATACCCTTCACTCTTACCAAGGGAAAATCATTCAGAACTTCAGAACTAAGTTTACTCCGTAGCAGAGGTTGAGAGCTTGAGAAAGGCCCTTCGTGTTGTTCCATTCCTCCCACTTGTTCTCTCTATATTTCTTCTTCTTTATCATGCAGTTTTTAGATATTTTTAAAAAATATTTTCCCATAATTTCTTTTAGTGAGCGTTAAGTAGCTCCACACTCAGACAGGCATCACTTATATCGAGTGTTTTGTACGTAACATGGATCCTCCACTCTGCCATACGCAGAAAAGACATTTTCTGGTGTCTTGCTCCCGCTCTCATCCAATCAGGAGAGAGGATTCCAGAAATGTATTTTCGGTTTACTGCAGAACAGAGAGACTTTGAGACCCACGTTACTGACCAAACTCTATTATCAGCGATGGCTGTCAGAATCTGGAGCTATTTCACTCTTATTTTAACAAAGTGTTTATCACTTATAGTACCTTTAAGTTCATAGAAGAGACAACACACTTCTCCTCCACAATACCAGCCACCTGTTCCTCACTAATTCCATCACCACTCAGCTCTATTGGTGTGTCTAACCCTCTCCTTTTCTGTTTGTCCAAGTTCTCACAATGCTCCCCAAAGCCTGCTCTTGTCCTCTCCTGCCTCTCCGTAGGGCAGCATATAGACTTGAAGTTTGCACCATAGCCTTAGAACGAGAAGACTTTGGATTTGAGCCGTGGCTGTCTGATTCCTCGGCAGTCACAGTTCCTTCCAAACAAAGTTTGCATATTCTCCCAGAGCTTACAAGGATCCTGCTGGGTTTTCTGGTTTCCTTCCACTATCAAAGAGATGTGTGTTAAGTGTTACGTTTCACAAAGCCTAGAAGATGGGGACTGCTTGTTATAAAAACAGAAAACAGAGGGTTATAGTATGGTATGGAATGAAGGCTGGCTGACAAAGGAATTCCTCCATACAGTTTAAAATACAGAAAAACATACTTACAACACACACTCAGCTCAAATACAGACAGAAACACAGTCAACTGACAGTGCTGACTCTGTGAAGACAAACAGCAAACAGAGCAGGGAAACTCCAGCCTCCTTATATAACCTCTCAGCCAGACTGATTGCCATCAGCTGATCCAAACAGCGCAGGTGGACCTAATAACTCCAGAAGTGAGTGAAGCCTGTGACCTACATCTTAGAATTCCTCTGACCACAACATAAGGCTGAGTCTTCACACATGTAATTTTTCCTCTTCCATTACAGGAACCACTGGGGAATTATGATGAGGCTTGAAGCTCATCCTGATGTGTTCCCATCTCAACCCCCCGGGTTCCTAAACACCACAGCTACAACATTACATCATTCAGCCCATGTTCATTCTCATGCATCAGACCATCCCCCCGCACTCTCCCTTCATCCCTCTTCTTGACCTCCAGTCAACCCATGACCCTCATCTAACCACTCCCAGATCCATTAGCCATTTCTTATAACTACTAAAAGCTGTGGTGTTGAATAAATCCTCCCTTTTCCATTTTGTTTTTTCCCTCCTCTGCCTTATTCTTCTCTTGATATGGAAAATGTTGTTTATGATGCCCTCTTTACTTACACAAATAGTATGGGTTTTAGTTTTGGTGGTGAAATTACTCAAAGAAAACAAAGCCTTGGATTTGTAGGCTGCACACTTTACTTATAATCACAGAGCAAAGCGGCGCCAAATCAGAGCTGGTAACAGGACAATGAAGACACAATGTTTTATCTAAAGAACAGAGTGCAGCTGATTTATCATTTTCTATTTATGTGCATAGGTGGATCGGAGAGACGAGAACAGCCCAATGAAAAGAGATAGCGATGCAGAAAATCTATCAGGTAAGAGAAATTCTGATTTTTAAATAACTTGATGAAGATCTGGTGTTGAGTATAAAAGGGCTTCTCCATAGCTTTAGACCAATGTTGAGATCTTTTGTGCTAATGCTAAAAGAGGCAAAAGTCAGTCAAGGTAATGGAAATGCTTTGCTCAGTTTTGGAAGTGGGGTGTTATGGAAACGGGATGGGAGGAAAGCTAGACTTTGGATTTCCAATGAATCTATGAAAGAAGAACACACAGGGGTTTGGGCTGCGTCTGTGTGTCTGTGTTGGGCTTCAGCTGTAACTGTGGCCATAGTTACGTTTGTGTCTTCATGATGTGATGCTTGATGACCTGAAGAAAATCCTCCAGGAGCCAGAAGTTGGCCCCTCACGGTCCATTTGAGCCGACACTTTGTGCTGCTGGCTTCAACATCTCCTTCTGCCTTCAAGTCCATTCTGTCCTTATTCTTCTCTTACAGCTTTTTCCTTTTCTTTGTGCCTCTTTCTTTCTTTCTTTCTTTCTTTCTTTTTCTTTCTTTCTTTCTTTCTCATCTCCAGTAACCATCTATTTTACTTCCATACCTCTTGTTGAATTGAACACATCATAAATTTCACATGGTAACAAAATACAAAACCAGTCACTTTAAAGAAAAAAGAAGAACTTTAACAATGTAAGAGGAAAACTCAGATCAAGATTATTTTTGATTTACAAGTGTATGATCAGCAAATAATAATATTTAATGCTGGTTCTTAGTCAGATAATTCTTGATTATTACAGAATGGGCAATATTTCTTTTTTTTGTTTCCCCAAAAATATTTAGCTTTTATAAGAAGCAGGATGATGAATTGAAAAAGACCCATCAGCTCCTCTTTGTCAGAAATAATAAGACTAGCAAAGTAAAATTGAGCATTTAAATTTTGAGTTGCTCTTAGGTTGGTAAAGGTGAAGGTACTTTATTGGTCACATATACACAATGTATAGTGAATTTTTTTTTCTGCATTTAACCCATCCCTGAGGAGCAGTGGGCAGCCATAGTGCAGGGCCCGGGGCCAACTCTAGATTCTGAGCCAGTACCTTGGTCAAGGGTACTGACTGGAGATATGTAATTTTACAGTAAGAGTGATTTAACTTATTAAATATGGACCAAGAATAAGTTTACACATTGTTCATCCTCCTGATAATTTATTTAATTTATTGCATTTTACTGATTCAAAATAAATCACAATGAACTTCATATAACTGGATCACACTGCATAGCTTTTGCTTTCTGTGCTTAAACTGTGGATGCAAATTAAATCAATAAATTGCAGCACGTTTGTCATGATCTCATGAATATAAGCCAAGACTAACAAGTGGGGATTAACTGACCTGAAGAAAAATATTTTTTTAAAAGGATAATATGTGCTTCACCCACAAAGCACAGTTCTTCTTTAAGGTGATTTTGCTAACACAAACAAAGCTCCCTCAGGACCGTCACTGATCAGGGGACGTGCTGCATCACACAGACTCACGGACCCCGATCAATGATCTATTTAACATGTCTGGTTTCAGACCAAATCTATGCAAGACAGGCAATCTCTGACCCAGAGGCAGCAGAGTGTTATCTCCTCTGAATGAATTTAACCCCTCTTTGCGGTTCTATCACAAGGATTGTGAAGTGTGCACAGCAAGCAGCTGAAGCACTCTGAAATGCTTTGTGTCTCACATGGACTATTGATTTAGTCTGTTCTAGGCTCAGGTTAATCAGAGCCTTTAAATAATGCAGACACAGCAGCGCCATGGCCACAGAGCATCTCTTGCCCGCCCCCTACTAGGGAAGCCCATCTCCCCCATCCTCATTATCATTCCCCTCCTTTTCACATCATCATTTTCTCCTGTAGACAACATCTAAGTCTCCACAGAGGTAGACTAAGGGTACCCTCACCACCCTCCTCTTCCTTACAGTCTCACCACTTCTGATCTATTGTCTTCCCAGCTGGTATGAGATTCCACACCACCTTACTCCCAGAGATGAGATACCCGTGTTGCAATAACAGAAAACAAGAGACTCCCGATTTAGTCACTCCCTCTGCCCCCATATCAGATTGGATCTGTTTCCACATGTTTATTGGCTCTTTGTCTTTTGGGTTGTCTCACTGAAAATGTGGTTTCATGAATAGTAAGCAATATTCTTTCAGACACCAAGCAAAATGTCGATTTTGTGTAATTACAACAATGGAAAGAGCCTCCAGATGAATTCAAAAAATAAAGAAACATTTTGTGAAATGGTTCTGCAAAGAAAAAATGTAGCTGATCAGGTTTAACTAATTAAAAATAATGACCAGTGTTACATTTCTGTGCTATACTGAGGGTTTCCTGCAAGAGATCCGCACAATTTTCCAGTTTTTAAACTCAATATACTCAATTATTACTCATGTAGTCTATATATAATGCAAGGTCTGAAAACTAGAAAAAATATACATCCTGTTTTTGCTAAAAATAGCAAGAGGCAGATCTGAATTTCTCAATACTTGTTATAAGTTATTTGTTAGCCGGGAACTGAGTGTGTTTTGCTTACGGTGGAGGTGATGAGGATCCCTGGCAGATTTAGCCACGGCCTCTGACAGATGCTTTGCAATGCAAATCACATCATTATGACAAAATGTGAGATTTTTCTTGGATGTCACTTGTCACCAGGGAGCTGAATTAAATGGCTTCTAATGTCATTTTATTCTGCTGGGTTGCACAAACACAAAACACAAAATCTAATAAAGGTAATCACAGCTCTGCAGGCTTAAAAAAACTGAAAAACATCAAAGTTTCTCACAAACAGATGACTGTCTCTGTTCTCAGGGTGTCTTCAGGTACTAATTAGAGAACATTAATTGACATTTGGCTTTAAATTGCTTTTGACAGGCAAGGAAGCAGGTAGTGGGAAGAGAGAGGCTGTGCAGATGAGTGGATGTTAATTGTGAGCCGATTCTTTGCGTTTGTGTGTTTGATCATGATGCATGCGTTGGAGGAGGCAGAGGTTGGGTTTCCCTGCGTAAGCTGCACTACTTTAGCTCCCGTTCTTGCTGCTTCTCTCAGCATGAAACGTATAATATCTTCTCATCTCTGCTCTCTGCTGGCTGCCTGTGACAGCTGGGGAGAATATATGGAGAACAGTTGCTGGGGGTACATTATAGATGTTCCCACGCTTCACTGTTTCCTCCATTAAATCTACTCATGAATCAAATTAGCTTTCTTTCCTCGTCTGCCATTTTTTTCAAAGCTCACCAAAGACGCTTTCCTCATATTGTGGCCCTGATAAAACCCATGATGGAATGACTAAATGGAGTTCTTATAAATGGAATAAATAAATAGCAATAATAGTAATATTTAGGGGGAAAACACAGCCTAATCAGCATCTACTGTGGCTGCTGAAAAACTCATTAGCATACAGAAATATGCTTTTCCACTTTATTGGGTCCTAATTGTTGATTTCTCTAACTGGATGGCTGCCTACACCGGGATAATAATGCCATATTATCATCCATATGTGAAGAGTCAGTGAGAAACAGAGAGGAAAAAAGATGAGAAAGAAAGCACTGAAGAAATGAAAGCAAGAAGCTGGTGGTTTACACCTTCCCTCACCGACTTTCTTTTGACAGTTGAAAAACAAAGTGTATCCTGGCTCCAGTGTGTGAGCAGGCGAGCGAGAGGAGAAACTGAATAAATACAGTGTAAGACAGAGAGGATTGGACATCACAGGTCTTCACTTTGAAGATGACTACAGAGGGGACTCATCCGGAGCAGCTAGAAATTTTTCCACTTCAAAAAGAAATAAAGTAATAAATATATGATAGGTGTCAACTGAACCAAAACAACACCAGATATGAACTCACACCAGAAAGAGAGTCACTGGCTTTAATCTATCTTTCATATATTTCCATCTGAAGATGCTCTTTACATTATATCTTGAGTCCCCTCCTTGCTGAGAGATGTAGCATCCGATGTTTAATAAAATTTAAAGAATTGAATCCCTTTTTCACGTCAGCAACATATTGTCTGAAAAATTTTTTCTCTGTGTACGTTGCTTTAGCAGCTCATGGATCAAACCAATAAATCTTTTGTATCTGTTCAGTACTAATCATTTAAACAGACAGTTGTAGTGAAAATAAAGTAAGTTGAGGTTTGGTAGGTTTGGTTAATTCCACTAATTACATATTTTAGGTACATAACTCAGAAGACTAGTGCAGTAAGTGCACATGAGTTTTATGTCTCTAATAACATGGTTTTTATAAGGAATATTCAACATGGAGTTAAGTGAACATGCAAGGATAAGTTTTACTGAAAGGTAATGCCTACAGAGATTCATGTTACACCACATCCATTTCTCCCCTGCACAGGCAACCAAACTTACCAGCAAAAGTCAGCAACAAGTAGTGTCCCATATTGCTTGGCACCTAATGCTGCCAATATTCAGCTCCATTTAAAGCGGCAAGATCCATCATTTGTAACTGCCTCAGAAATACAGTGAGATCTTTCTCCACCTTTGCCATAGTATATACATAATTTGTCTGTGCCTTCTGAAACGGTTACACATAATTGTTGAAAATGAATTCACTGCGTGATGTGACAGCACAGTGGCAAAAGTTTGGTTTGACTCACAGACAACTTGGTTTGTTTTAGTAAGATTTAAGGTTAAAGCAAATATTTTGTTAAGAGAAGACAACCTTTTTTCTACATGATTAATTATAACTACTCTTTTTTATGATTATGCTAGGGTGGGTAGTAATGCATTACTAGGTACACATACTTAAAGTCTAAAACAGCATTTCGAGAGTATCTTGATATCATGACGACATCTTTCCGGTGGAAACATGATATATAGGAGGGGCAAAATGATAGACGTGATTTGATTGGTCTACTGAAAAGTCGGACATATTACAACAAGAGGTCATTGTGTTACCATATAATAAAGGTTTACGTTAACAGAGTTAGAGGCTAATGTTATAAAATATAATGAAATTAATTTTTTGGAATTTCTTTTGGCTAATATAGTTAAAAAAGTGAACTATATGACCACGGATGGCACCTAAAAGGATTAAAGAGACATGTTTTCTCTACAGGTCGCCTTGAAATATATTTTTGAGCCAGTAATCTTCGTTTTACTTCACCACATTTGCCAAAATTGTTTTCTTAGTCACACAATGTTAAGTGGATCCACATGTCCAGTAAAAACCTATTTCATTAGCCTAATCACATTATCAAATAAATTCTGTAACAGGGCAGGAGCCTGTCGTTCCAAGTGACTTCCTCAAGAATAAAGCTAACTAGATTAAATAATTAAGCAGTAGTATACATGCCGCACATCTGTGAACAATTTTAATGAAAGCTCTTATAAATTTTGCTCCGTTCACCTCTGTCCTCCTCTCCTTGCTACACCCTGGCAGCTACGGGGGCTTTGATGAATCCTTGTTCATTTCCTGCAGTGTAGAATAATGTGAGACGATCTGGAGTCTGGCAAAAAAGAGAAATAAATAATTTCATCATGATTTCATAATGTTTGAAGTAGTTGAAGTGAGCTTATCGATCTTTCCAAACTCTAAAGCTGCCTTAGAAGTGAAAACTTCAATCAAAAATAGAGATCAAACACCTTTTATTTGTAATGACTTTTCATAGAGTTATATTCCAAACTTGCTCAACAGTTACTTCCATACTTGGAGGCCTGTATTACACTAATATGTGAGAAGTAGAAACAGATCCATCACCTAATCATCACATAATTCTGTATTCTGGGAGAAAATGTGAGTGACAGTGTGTTCACACTAATGATATATATGTAGTTAGTCTTAAATACAATAAAATTTGTATCTGAACCTGACCTCTGACCTTCTCAAAAGTGGGACGGGTTAAACGAAATGCTCCAATAAACAGCAATGAAGCATCACACAACAAATTTAAAGTTATCCTATTCAAAAGGAGTCACAGACAGCCAAGCTGCTGCTTACAAATGAATCTTTACTGACTGAATTATCCCTGCTGTGAACCAAGTGAAACAGTAGAAAATATATTGCACCTGCATATGTGTGCTAATCTGTCAAACAGACATTAGCATTTAAATAAAGTTTTATACCTCTGTTCAGGCTGATATTACAGTTGATAGATGTGGCTTATTTTATCAGGAACGCAGCAGGAAGGGTTGGCCACTCCTCATCAGGAGAGACATGGGTAGCTATTATTAGTGACAGGGTCAGTTTGTGTGTAGGTGTGTGTGCAGAAATCCATTCTTCTGCATACTAATGATGACTGTTCAACACTCCATTACGATGACACAGCGAGAAAGTGGTGTACAGGCAGGGTAGAATGTTTTGTAGGAAACACTTTTTTTTTTTTTAATTCAACCATGTAACAGTTTCATGCAATAAAAATGCATTGATCATTTATAATGCAATAGAGGAAGATTTAAGAAAGTGTTCTTCTGTAGCAGTTAATTTATGTCCAATGATAAAAATACCCCTGTTATCATATTGTATAATCCTTACAGTATCATAAAACATTTAACTGTTGAAATAATTTACATCTGGTTTTATATATGAATAGATATATGAATAATATTTAATCTTGACATCAGGAATAGTAGAGCAACAAAGCAATCATATAGTAGTTCTCAAGGTTCACTTACTCAAGTTTCCATATTTCACTTTCAACAACAACACATTTCATTAGTTATGGTGCTGGGATATATAAAGTAGAAAAATCAATTTGTGATTATTATCACTAACATAATAAAAAAAGCACATCAAAATATTCATTTTATTTAATTGTAGCTGTGTTATGTCCTATTTGATTGTTTATACAACATATAGCCTAGGCCCTGTGGATGTTTTGCGAGAGGAGTTATAATTAATGACAAATACATTTATGAACACAAGGATACAAATACAGCTCCATATATTTTTATGTGAGTGAGTTAACCCTCATAAAATAAAATGCAGACCTTTACAGCGGAAATGAACATATTAACAGCCTGGTCGGAAAAAAACAGTGTCCTTGTCTAAAGCTTATTGCCTTGTTAATGTAAGCTCTGTGTTTCTCATGTTCCGACACTAAAACATGGAGTTTAACAGCGGTTAATAAGCAAGAAATGGCTTTTTTTTTCTGAAGTGGTTGAAACGGCTGTTTTCTGGTTAAAAGCTGTTGTTCAATGTCATGTTTTAGTGTTGGCACATGAGAAGACACCACTAAACAGCGATTTTGTCTTTTAAAACGACCTTTTTCGACAGACTGGAGAAGCACTTAAAATGCCCCTTCACCTCCATTGTTTTCAGCTAGCGGTGATGTCAGCAAGAAGCTCCAGCTCTCGTGACTGCTACATTCGTCATAATAATGCCATAGAACAGTGGTCTTCAACCAGGTGGTCGTGACTCCCAGGGGGTCTGTGGAGGTGCTGCAGTGGGTCCCCCAAAATAGATTTTTTCACCAAAAAGCTTTATATCTGAGAATTCTCTTTAATTTGGGCAAAATTTATATTGAGTTAATTCAATCAAAAGTAAACTCTGATATTAATAGGCAACTGACTGAGTATAAAATACGTTAAAAACTGTTTAAAACACACTTTTTTTGTTTTTTTATTTGTTTTTTGTTTTTTTATCTGGGGGCCCCTGCTCTGTTTCTCTATCAATCAATGGGTCCCTAGGCTGAAAAATATTGAAGACCCCTGCTGCAGAACAATGTATATGATCAAAAATATCCTTATTACAAGGTTTAATGTGCAAAAAATGAACTTCTCCTTTAACGTTTAACAATGGCGCCATGGATGACATCACAGGATACATACATTTTAAACAATCTGCAGATATGAGCCATGATCAGTTCATCATAGTTTATAATAATACAGCGCAGTGAGGATAAATATGCTCCACGAAGTAGATAATAAGAGTCGTTAAGGCAGATCTAACCTGACTATCTGTTCTTCATTGTTAAGACTCCTGTCTTCATTGAAGATCATACACTCACTGATAAACCTCAGAATCCTAGAGTAACCATCAGCTTTATGATCAAAGAAAATTTTTATATCATATTGAAACTTTTGTCCTTTTCTCACGCTTCCTCTCTCTCTCTCTCTCTCTCTCTCTCTCTCTCTCTCTCTCTCTCTCTCTCTCAACCACCTA
>JAQLOL010000020.1:8943949-8954065 GCA_029783665.1 Naso thynnoides | reverse complement strand
TACAAGCTTGCTAGCCTTCGAGTTTGGATTAATCGCAAGCCCACCTTAGCAAAGCAACGTAACAGCCGGATTTAAACTCTGTGAGCGCAGGTGAACTCTGATATCATATCTCTCTGGTTCTGAAGGATGAAATTTCAGTGTTCCGGTATTTTAAGATGAAATTTGTTTTTCATTCTGCACAGTAGAGTACGAACAAGCTTGAAAGTTGGCACGGCTACTATTCCTCTCTTGCCACACACACAGGAAATCACTGTCACATCACAAAGACGGACAAGAGAGGATGAATAGGAAATAGAAAAAGTAGTCAAAATAAAGGAGAGAGAGACTTCCTCCCATCATCAGAGTGTTGGAAAGTAAAGAGAAAGAGAAGACTGGAAGTGTCTTGTGCATGCAGGACAGTAGATATGTGTATGTGTGTGGTTGCAAAAGGTATGTGCATGCGGAGTTAAGGGTCATTCCAGTCTGTCTGTGTCTCAGTTAAATGTCACTCGTTGACGAGTGTAGACGTGTCCTTTGAGGCTGTCACTCTGATGTGACATGTAAAGATCGCAATCTTGTTTACTCATCGACCTACACCTGCCCAGTAGTGTGTATGTCAGTATGTTTGTGTTGCTGAGGCACTCTTCTTTTTTTCCCCACAAGCCCTTGCATGTGTCTGTGAAGTCACTGGAAAAAAGAAATGAAAAATAAAGCCAAATAAAATAAGTAAATAAATTCATATTAAAATTCTGCCTGCTGTCATAGCATGCCAGCAATGTCCCTGAACACTTTGTTCAGCTACACTGCTGCAAACAGAGTGGACTCATATTCCCAGTTGTATACAGATTGACACTGGGGCATTTTTTTATATGCTAACACACACAAACAGCATGCTGCAGGGGACGACAAAGCTGTGACAAGGGACAAGGTCATGATGCTAACCTCAGGGCCCAACTACATATGTCAGTCACACACTCATGCTGTCAAGATCAACACCATCATTCACTGGAAAAACGGGGTCATACAAACTAAAAATGCAAGTATATCAAGATTGACGAATCCTCTGAAGCGGTCAGGATCTTCCCTTTGGGTCATCCATATACTTTTAAGTGTGTTAATAAATACCTAGTAGGGTTTTGTATGTTAGGTCAAAGATTTGTATGGAATGATGTGTGTGTGTGTGCTTTTCAGTCAGCAAACTCTGCATCACAACAAGACTGCAGCTTCATCTATCCGTTATTACAGCAAAAATGAGAGTATCAGTTGTGAGAAGAAAAGCCCCCAAAATGACATTGTTTATATTAAAGTGAGAAAGCTCAGTGGCTTTAAGTGAGTGTCCTGCAACTTCTCTCTTTACTTCAGATTGGGCAGGAGTCAGTAGCTGGCTTCTTATTCTTATGTGAGGAATCACATGAGAAAAGGATGAAAAATGGAAAAGCTCTCTAAATTTTGCAAATCAAAACAAAAACAAAAAAATATGCTACTCAGAGCTAAAAATAAATACATTTAATTTGGTTGAAGAGACTCACTTGCATTGATCCCCAGACAGCTGCAGTGGTGGGTTTTTTTTTTTTAAAGGCCTGGTTAAAACAAGATGCCAACTTTATACTTATAAAGATGACGTCAGTCAACAAGTCCAATATCCTATTTTATAAAGAGAAATGTAGTGGCCACTAAGTTTACATCTTCTGATACAAAAAAAGCCATTGAACTTGCACCTGAAAGTGTTAAATTAATCCACTGCTGATCTACTTGCAGAGCTTGCTGGCACCATCACGCTGAAACGTACGTGTCCTTTCCTGTTGCACCTTTCGTGATCAACCAGCCAGCCCCTTTTTGACTGTTCATGAGGTGCACACTTTTGAAATCCATGTGTTATTTCAAGGAAGGGCTGCTCTGAGCGAGAGCCTACTGTCCCTCTTTGAAATGATAATCAGGCCATGTGGAATAACAGATGCTGGTGTGGAGGGAGGGAGGGATAGAGGGATGGATGGGTGGATTGAGAATGATGTGGGGATGGGCTGGTGGATTAAGAATAGAGGGGTGGATGCTTTGGTTATCGAGGGATAGACACATTTAGGAAATGTTTGAAAGAGTTGAAGGACAAAAAGATGGATGGGATGGACTGAATGAAGAGAAGTGCAAATTCATGGCTGGAGGAAAGAATGAAAAAGTCGATGACTGAACTTAGAGAATAAAGATTGGTACAAGGCTGAAGAAGCGAAGCGAGAAGTGATGAGTAGCCTACAGATATTGACTTGGGTGGACTTTGAACTTATTTACATCTCTCCTTTCCTCTCTCCTGCTTTTGGAGATAGTGAGCATCTCAACTCAAACCTCAAAGGAGGAATAACAATTTAGGTGAATTAGCATATATTATCATTTAACGCATGACATTTGTCTCAGTGTTTATATATATATTAAAAAACTATGGGTTTTTTTACAAAAAAGTTAGACATGCATTATCCAATGCTTTCATCTAATAGCCAGGAGCTTTGCCATTGACTAACAAATAAGAGACTGACTTTGTGACTCATGCAAACTTTTTTCAGGCTGCAACACAACCAGTTTTGGTTTCTAAGTTACTAAAGTGATAAAATGAGAACTGGAGAATAAACTACTTTTAACTATAATTATATTCAAGTACAGTTCTAACAGGATGGTTATAGAATAAGGTGATAAGGTCACTAGGACATCAACTGTGAGTACATCTGTTTTTGCCCTGACCGTTAATAATTTTAGTTGACTACACTTTACCTGAAGGTTGGCAGATCAGAAAACATAAGACAGGTTGTGGGAGTCATATATGACTTTATTGAAGGGAATGACAAAAGAGTTCATGTTTTATTATTATTGTATGAGGATTATGAGAGCTGAATCAACGTTAACATGTATAGTACACGAAGAACTTCTTATGTCTTTGGACCTGTGCAAATGTGAAGTCTGGAAGAATTTTATCGTATTAAAGAAAAAAAAACACTTTGTTGTAGTTTCCAGGGACTAAGAGGTATTTTTCCCCAAAGGCTTTCCACTCTTGCAGAAAAGAAGGCAGCCATCAAGGACAGAAGGCCATTAAAATGCATTTTTATGAGTTTATGAGATAGGCCTACTACTCCAACACTGTGATGTATGCTGTAAAATAAGTGCATTGTTATTGAACTACGATGAACTTTATGCTATTTTCTCAGTGCTACTTTATTATGCAGTCTGAATGATAACGAAGGTCACGAGTACCTGCACTGACGGGCTTCTCAGCGTGTTGCTGACTGAAATCAGAGGCTTTGTTTGGAGTATAAAAGAGTGATGAGAACAGTAGCTACTACCCAGGTTTATATTTATCTATTTGGCCACTTGTACAACCTCATATCCATTTTTCCACAGCACTGCATCCGACTCTTCATGATTTTGAAAAGAAGGGCTGTATGCATAACAATCTAACATTAAAGCTGCGGAGGGGGATCTATTCCACTGGAGACTATGTTTTGTATCATGCCAGTTTAGAGGCGAAATCTAAGTGTTGGATTTATAACTCCACCACCATTTAATGCTTAAGATACCCTTGAAATGAAGTCAGACTATTGCATCTGCATCTCCTAATATGTGTCATTATGTGTTGTTATGTACTACGCATATACATATCTGTAAAGTTTTTTGATACATATTTGTTTGTATATTTATAGCGTCATAAAAATGAGAAAAATATTACCATGTTTACAGGCTGAACTCAAAATGCCTGTGAACAAGTACAAAGATCCCATGTATTATGATATAAACCAGAGAAAAGACTAAATGAATCACATATAGTAAGTTAGAAAACAAAGACTATTGATTAACTAACTAAAAGTTAAACCACAAATCGGAATCGGAAACCAGTGAGTCTCTCAATCCTGAGCTGCACACTGTTATTCTGGTGTTACAAAGTTTCTACAAAGCCAAATGAGGTAGGCCGATTTGGATATTTAGCTCTGACATTTTACTTTATCTATGTGAGGCAGGCTCTTGGGCTCTCCCCTCCACACTCATGTCTACTTCCACTGATGATTTGCATCGACAACATATTCCTCGCTGCTCTGCATACCCTCAACCTCTCTCTGCATTTGGAGTAAAGGGACGATTTGCCCCCTGGTTGTGTGTCAGCCCTCATAATGTGCCTGTGCGATGCAGTCTTAATTATATCGCATTAGCCGCCATATCACGCGGAAAGGCGTTTGCGTAAAAGGAGTCACTAAACACATTTGGCCTGTAGCTTTAGTCCTGTGGGAGTTCGGAGTCTGGCCCCCATGCATGAGTGTGTCAGTGATTCAGTGTTTGACTACATGGAGTTCGTGAGAGAGCTCGTGTGGATGTGAGTGTCCCTGTGTGTTCGTATGTGCAGCTTCCACTTTTGCAATGTGACATTTGAACTGCATACCCAAGTGTTTGCAGACAGTCATATAAATGCATATGACTCGGCTACAGGGGCTATGTTCGTGTGTGTGTCTCCAAGTAAGTGCATGCATATTGCCAGTCTGTTGGCCCATGATGCATACCATTTGAACCACATTTATCAGACAAGTTGATGCAGGCAGTGTCATACAGATGTGTATTGCCCAGGGGTTTTTATCCGTCACTTCCGATCTTGCTCTATGGTCTGTGCGCAGATGTAAACCAAGCAGGTCATCTGAAATTAATTTTTCCTCTGTTCTTTGAGATTTAGCTAGCAGTTTACGATGCTGGCACTGAGGGTGTGTTTCAACATATAATCTGCTCCCCTTTTAAAATTATCCTTCAAACTGCTGTGTAATCTTCTAGAGGGATTACTCTTGTAAAAAACAGCATGGCTATCCTGCCACCAACTGCCCCCTCTCACACAGAGGGACAGAGAGATAATAGAGACATAAATCTTATTAAAGCAGTGATGTAGGACTACTTGTTCCAACAGTCTTCTGATGTCATTCTGCGTTATGCAATTCTGGGGTGACTGAAGGCAAAACGTGTAACATTTCTATGTCGAAATATCTAAAACTTGCTAGACCTGTTATATATTTTGTTCGGTTGTGTACTTTCATTATCCGTAATGTTTCTAACAGTGTTTAAACGCAGAGAAATCAGTCACTGGTTTTATTTCACCTTTATCCTGTTTGTTTGTTATAAGCTCCAAAGAAACACACTAGTTAGCCTGTCCAAAAGCAGGAAATAAAGTTTGGTTATCTACAATAACTAGCTAACCACTGATTTGTTTACAACTGTTAGTGGTTTTAATCTGAAATGAATGGCTGTTGGACATTAAATACAACTTTTTTGATTGAGAAATGCCGTGAGGCAAAAATTACATAATGCTCGTGCATTACACATCACAGTTTGGTTCATTGGTTGATTTTCTAATGTGACGTCACAGTACTGTCACGATATTGGCCTATCAGAGATATATCAGTAGCAGTGTATATGTTGCCCATTATGCGCCAATATTAAAAAAAAAATTAAGGCTGGATGAAATGCCTGAAGTAGTGATTCAAAATTGTGAAGTTACATAATTTGTCCAGCAGAGGGCAGTCCATTAACTAATGAGTAAAGTGTTCACTGCTCAGTGCACTGATATTTGGAATAGTTTGTTAAAATGTAGGATATCCTGCCCCATTACTTTTCTTTGCCACATATATATGTCAAATATCGGTCGGTCCCTGGTAAACGCCTCTTCCACATAGCTATGTTGTATTCAAAGCTATATGCCATGTCTGTTTTTGCAAGAGCAGCTTGCACATCCAAAACATAAAGACTTTGTGCAGGTGCAGATACAGTAAATGCTCGTATTTTTCAAATGCCTGATAGCTGACATTCTTCAGTAAGAAAAGACCCATATTGCATCTTTCAAGACATCTAAATGACCTGCAAATTTTTATTCTTTGTGCTGTTAAAAAGAAAACTTTGAAAAAAATTAGCAAACTGTGGGAAATGCATCTGCCATAGAACAAGATGTGTTAGACACCTGACACTACATCTTCTTGCTGCATAATCCAAACACAACTGCACACACTGTAACAATGACAGCAGTTCTATTCTGTATAAATGTAGCTGCTGCAACTTAGTATGCTCACATTTTAAGGGTACTAAGATTTGTAGTGTGCAGTGTGTGTGCAGAGCAGTCACAATTAGTAAAATGACTGTGTAATTTCTCTGAACATGAAGTGAAATGACGCTTTAATAAGATGGCCATTAGGGTCACTGGGTCAGCCTTCTCTCCTGCAGGCACTGTAAATTAGTCTACTCTGAAAATCAAGTATAATCTTCTCCAGTGTAATCCCCTTTTTTGAATTATGCATTTTGGACCCACTCTGTACTGCAGTAGTTAATCAATGTATGCAGGAGCTAAATGCAAGGTTCAAAGGCATATTACATTTGCTGTCCTCTCAATCATCTCATTTAACTGCTAATACTATAGTTAATGGTGGGCCATCATACTGTAGCTTACATTACTCTAACAGCGTAATGCAATGTCTACAAAACAACTTTACTACAACCTCCTGTGTAATGTCTAATAGACTTTATTACTTCTTCTTTCATTCAGTACTGCAGCTTGTGGACTTTGCCACCTAGATGTAAACATTTGTTGTTTTAGGGGTTTAAAGACTGATACATCCTTCATGGGAGGACAGTCCTGCAACGTACAATTTAAAGTATAGTGAACTGTTTGTTTTGTAAATATTAGCAGGGTGTTTTTGTATTTAACTGTGCATTCACTTACAATCAGTAATGGTAAAATAACAATAGAGAGACAGAAAGGACACTACAGTGCTCCTTGATCACTCCAGAAATCTTTTCAATCAGTCCAAGTGAAGCTGAACTGAAACAAAAACCAGAAAACTGCAAAGAAAAAGAAAAATAACCATCTGAAAAAAGGCCTGTGACCTATTTTGGAAACTGCAGCTTTAGCACAAACTGACCACAGTGTCACAGTCTTTTCCACCAGCCAATCCTCCTCTAGGGTCCAGAGAGACATTTGTTAAATATCAAATTGGATGGCTATTCCGAGGGTTCTTTCCTGATAGTCATATATTGTGACTGGGTGGCCACATTGATGCTAATAGGGGAAAGTATGAATCACTCCTAATGCACTAAAATAAACTCCACCATTTCACATCCTCGCTGTCTGTCTCTGTCTTTCTTTTCTGCTCCTCTCTCTCCACCAGAGAAAAAAAGAGTTTTTCTCTTCTTCATTCCCAATGCAATATTATTAGTCTCAGTTTTAGCAATTTCTGTTTGCACACACGACCCACTGACAAATTCAAAGTTGAAAATTGCAGGCATTTTCATTCATGAATGTTCCCTCATTAGTAGAAAGCCTTGTACAGTCGTGAATAAACTGCTGTAATATTCTGGCAGCTGTTTACTGGGTTTTCTGCAGTTTATGTTGATTAGTCTCTACTGAGAGACAGACAAAACACTCTGGAGGATGTCAATTTAGTTTTTCTTTTTTCTTTTTCTGACAGACTCCTTAATTAAGCAGAGTCAGATTCTTCACTGTTGATTTACAAGAATTAAACTCTTTATTCCATGAGTCAGGGATGTCAGTGAGTACTCTTTAGAAGTCACTTAGGTTGCCACCTGCTTTTTTTTTTCTTGTCAAGATGGGGGTGTGATTAAATCTGCAATTTGGGACTGTCAAGTACTTTGACAGAAAAGCTCGAGCCCCAAATGTTTTAGATTCAAGAACTACCATTGACAAATCAAAATATTGTATTCTGTGTTTAAAAAGAGAACATACTGATATATGTCTGTCTGTCTATATTTTTTCCACTCATCTGCTTCAGCTTCTCTTCCTGCTACGCTGTAATTCTACCGTCATTTATCTCTAAGAGACATCAATGTCATGGCATTATCTCAGGGACCAGCGGATTGATGGATGGAGAGAGTGTTTGCGCTAGCAGATGGGTGGAGGGCTAAGGTCTTCTTTGTCCATCCATACCTGTCATTCACACACATGAGGCCTCTTTTCATGTTATTTCTCTCTATCACTCTCTCTTCCTCTCTATCCTCCTCTTCCCTCCTGACTTGTACGCTTTCATTATGTTGTGGCAGGGTTAAAAGGTGACAGTGATCAGCATCCCATATTGCCTGGTGCCACAGTGTGTAGTTGTCCTTCTGATTTTTAAACTAACTCGCAGCCATCCTTTGAGTCTGCAAAGCTGACATTGAGGAGTCAAATGGGGCTTGAGAGATACGGTCAGTGTCTGTAGGCTGATGGACTATTTCAGTACTGTGTCAGCACATGTCTATGGGGAGTTAAACAACTGTAGGACAGTCTTTCAACTCTATAAACACGACCACTGACAGATTAAAGGAAGTTTGTGAAATTATTCTGTCTCACTTTATTCTTTTTAATTTGACTTCCAAAATATTTTCTGGAAGAATTCTTTTGTAATATAGAATTTTATTAATTTAAAAGAGGAGGACAAAGTTTAGTCAAATCTGATGTGAAAAAAACAAGAGCTAAATAGACTTTTTTTTTAATTTACTTTAACTTCTTTTCATAAAATGTAAGATTAATTGCTGACACACAGTCGCTTGCCACTAAAACACTCCCTAAATCCACTTTCTACACATTGCAGATTTATTTGCAACAGTAGTGATAAATAGGACCTGACTGATATATCAATTTGCCGATATTATTAGCCAATATTGGTCCATGGTGGTATTGGCATGTATGTTCTTCAATATGTGCCAGCACTAAAACAGTTTTTTGAGGGCTGATTAAAAAGTTTGGAATAGTAGAGCGGAGTCTCTCATTCATAGCTAATAACTGAATAGTTTGCTGTTCTTTGCACTGATGTATGGGATAAAGGTTTTAAAAATATAAGATATCCTGCCTTCACTGCATATCTTTGTCACAAGTATTTGATAACCACATTCAGCCAATATAATATATATAATATCAGCTGACATAGCAGCTATCAGAATTTTCTTGTTCCCTAATATTGATATTGGCATCGGCCCCAAAAATCCCATATCAGTCAGGCCCTGAATATTGTTAGTCAAAACACAGGAATTCAGGATTAATCATTTTCATGTCATTTCACATTCATTTTCATTTCACATTCAATAACACACAGTGCAGATACTTTGTATAATTTTACCTTTAATCAATTGTGTCATCACTCATAGGTGTTGTATCTGGTGTATGAGGTCTAAAATGCAGCACACTACATTGTGGGAAATTCATCTGAAGCTATTGTACATATCACTGGACATCACTTGCTTTATTTTGTTCTGTTCTGTTTTGTTATGTTGTTTTGGGGACTCTATAAAGAGTACAAATTTTACACTTTAAAATCAGACACATAGGTTGCCGCAGGGAAAACTTTTATAGTCTATGGAAAATACAGGAGTGTTTTTGTACACGCCATGTGTCTCATTTTAGCCCTGATGTGAAACAGAATATTTAGCCACCAGCAGTTGGCTTGCTGGGTGTTTTGTAGCTAGAAGCAACCACTGCTGACCCATCTCTCTAGAAATTTAACATTCTAACTGTGCATTCACACCATCTTTGTCAGGCCTGATCAAACAGTCATGCAAGTTCTTCTGCAGTGAGTTTACTGGTAACAAAGCCTTCCATTGTATTAGCTGTCTGAAGCAAATGTGTTGCTAATACACTCTTACTTTTAAGTTAATGCTGAGCCAATTGTTTTAATTTTACATTTCCTTTGGGGTCATTTCACTGGTCATACTTGACAAAATGGTCTTCTTTACTCTAATCCTTAGTGCTGGTGAAACTCGTGTTTCATAATTAGGAAAATTAACTCTGATCATTATCACAAGTGTGTTTAGTTTCCTGTATAGCTGTGTACACAATACTGTCATGGCTTTCCTGCCTTTATATGCTGTGCTTCGTGACCTTATGAGTTCAGAAAGGTATAAAAACTGTTTGAAAAAACTGAATTGATTATTTTACAACCTTTGGAATAAGTAAATCTAAAAAAAGAGCTTACTAAAATATACAAGTCTCTTTGAGTATTACCCATCAAATGGGTAGAAGACAAAAGGTTTCAGAGGAGTTTGGACTTTTTGCTTAGTTCAGCAGAGAACTACAAAGAATCAGTGACAATTTTTTACAATAATTTTAACCCACATACCTAATGCTGTAGCACTGTATTTGGCATGACA
>JAQLOL010000020.1:8922505-8935388 GCA_029783665.1 Naso thynnoides | reverse complement strand
GGGATCTATTTGGGGCCCTCAAGCTTTGATGCAGCAAACGCAAGATGGCTATAATGTACACCCCTCAATGAGACAGCGCTGTCAAAGAGTGTGTGTGTGTGTGTGTGTGTGTGTGTGTGTGTGTGTGTGTGCATGTGTTTCTGCAAAGTTTGGCCATGTTACATGAATCCTTTTGGAAGTTATGCACCTTTTTGTTACAGACCACTCCCACTGCCACGCCCCCTTTTTTGTCAGTCAGCTGTCCTTTGGCTCATGAACAACCTTTCCACCTAATCTTGTGCAAATCTGTGAATATAATTGGAAGTTATGTGCCTTTTTTCAATAGGACACTCCCATCACCCCACCCTCTTTTAGCCAACTGGCATCAAGATAAACACACATCTTCAAACACACATCTTCACACACACACCTGACCTCCACACCAAATTTCAGCCTCCTAGGGCAAAACTGAACAGCAGATCAATCATGTTTGTAAAAAACAAATTGTCTCTTCCAGTGTGTGTGCTGTAAAGTGTTTCATATTGTTTCCGCTTTTTCATTTGCTGATGTAGGTAAGATGTGAGGCATCAGCAATGAATCTAGATTGTTTTGTAAACAGTTTAAAGCTCCTCAAAACAGACAGTAATCCATCTAACACATCACTGTTGTTACTCTGATTCTATAACAATGACTATCATTTGAATATAAGCTTGATAAGCAGATTCCAACACACTGAGGTTTAATGGCAGCCATGGGGAAAGTGTATACAAACTGGTTTTTGCTGAGGCTTTTTTTTCTGATATTGAAATTCCGGAATTCCAGAAACACCAAACAAGGATTTGGCACTATATTTCTTTAATAGCAGAATTCCAAGTGGCCTGCAGAATTTGCAAATGCTTTATTTGGATCCCGTAAGGCAGCAGTGATCCTTGGATATTTAATTCTGTCCTCATGCTTGCATGTGACAATAGGCTCCACGTCAGCAAATGATTGTTTCATTTCCCTATGAAAAAACTTTAATTTACAACAGCAACGCCATATGCGTCACTTTTGTGGTACACAGCAAAAAAATGTCCTTATGACTATCAACGGATCAAATTTACTTTCTAGTTTAGCTGGAAAGTGCATGCATCATGTAAAAATAGTGAATTGAATCTCTAGATGAAGCAACACTACAGCCATGCATGAGCAGCACATCTTATCCATGCTGTGAGGCTGCTCTGATCTGTTAACTTGGCCGCCAATAAAAAACCAAGAGGCTCCATAGTACACACAAACTGCTCATTCAGCTATTTCATCCCGCAATCACTGATTTTGTTTTGTTGGGTTTTTTTTCCAAATGTAGGCTTTTGTAGGCCTACTGCACAAAAGTCTAGGAGTAAACAGAGTAGATGGTGGGCGCACAAATAATCCTCCTCCACAAAGTTCAGTTTTTCTGATTGTAACTGCATTTTCTTGTTTTAACTTCCCACTACAGACTGATGAATGTGTGGCATATGACACCAAAAGGCTGTTGTTTCATTCATCTGTGGAAGGAGAAAAGTTCATCTGTGCTCAACTTTCTGTAAATCTTAGTAACTCTGCCTAATGCACACAAGTGCAATGTGAAAACTGGGAACTACTAGGGCACACAACTGAGAATGGGAACATTTTGTGTCTAGGTTATATTTTAATACACTGATTGTCTTTACATATTCAAAAATTCCGGCTTTTGCAACCACAAAAAAATCAACTTTGTAATTTTTGTCATGTTGATGAAAACATATTACAACAGCTAATCTAAATATTTTTTTCCTCATAACATTTTCGCATTAGTGGTAAGTGTATGTACGTGTTATTTTTTGGAGACAGTATTGCAAGAGCACACAAACAGGAGGCACGGCTAAATTAATTTGACTCTGATCATTCTTGGTGCAATCTATTACAATGTCATGACTAATTAAGATCATTTTAAACAAATATGGTTGTTTACCTTTAAGTCAGTTCCGATAAGCGAGTCGTTGTTAGGATATGACACTTAATTAGCTGAAAAACTACACCTAAACAGGCAGCATAGGTTTAATTCAAAGGATTGTCTCAGCAAAGCAAGATTGCTTACATGAAAAAAATACAGAAAACAATCACACCATTGCTGTCCTTGCAACATTACTGTACCACTGGATTCTTGGTGCAATTTGTCTTAGATGTCAACGTTTCAGTCATTAATCCACCACCTACAGCGAGTGGTAAAAAGTGGGACCTAAACACTTATTAACTAAACATGTCATTAACAGTTTAGTTGATTCATATGGCTTTCTCATTTAAAGAGAGAGCTACACAAGGTGCAGCACAAGGTAAATTCTATCACAGCTCTTAAAAATTATTGACCAAAACCATATTTTCAGATTCACCACAGCACAGAGGACATACTGAAGCCAAATATGAGAGTAAATAGTTTGAATCCAATGTCACGTTATTAAGCTCCAATCCTGGGGCTGATGTTCCGGTGTGTGTCATGTAGGGATTGGGGTTAGGAAAGGGCACAAGGGTGGACGCCTGGATCAGTGCCCTGGCTCAGTGCTAAATCCCATCGCTCATCCCTATCAGTATGGAGGAGATGAGAGCCAGTCTTTAGCCCCTGAGAGGAGGGCAGAGTGAGAATTAAAGTCCCTCTCCAGACACATTTTAGAGTACATTAAAACATGATTAATGTTTGGTTCACTGTTGGTTTTCTTTTAAAAAGTAAAGAGCACCTCGAAAAGTGGCAGGAAGCACATCTACTCAGTGCTCTTTACTGAAAAAAATTGGATCTGTCAATCACAGTCCTTGTGCTCCGCCCACCACCACTGCTTGCCTGAGGTTGATCAGCGGGAGAACTGTGTGGATAATGGCTAGCTAGAGAAAACGATGGAGAGTAACATCAACAGGCTCCACATTTGAAACTCAGACTTAAGCTTAAACAGGTAAGGGACTCAGATGAGGAGTTTGTTGTGCACCAAGATAGCACACATATTAGAAAATTGTAGTTAGTACTTTTTATTTAATGCCAGTGGCCATTCAGCAAATTTGCTAATGCTGACTTTCAGTCTGTATTGACATGTCCACTTTGCGCTGGATGTTTCAGATTTCTATGCTTACAATTTGCTTTTAAATTTGTGATGTATCAATTCTGGCTTGAGATTTTAGGGAAGTGCACAGAAATTTCCCCTTCAGTATAAAAATTTAAAAACACTCTGAGGGGACATAAACATAAAAAGTACACATTTTTGAGCTGAAGGAGCTTTTAGAATGTTTATATGTGAAGTGAGCTATTAATGAAAAACTAAAAATACAAATGTTTGTCTATTTATGTGAATAGATGTTAATTGTACAGTATTTTATTTGCTGGCTTTCTCTTTTCTGTTTTGCAGTCATCTTGTGTTGTATATAGTGTTATACTAGGAGACCACCATACAAACAAGCCCTTGGCCTTAATGTGTTTGTATCTTTGAAGATTTAAAATGTATGCAATGACCTTAGTGCAGTGTTGTTTGTGGTTTTGAAGTCATCAAATAAATTCACTCACCGACTCAATCATGCAGACTGAGAATGCCTTGGACAGATGGGGAATGTTGCATAGCAATGGCACAGCTATAAGCTATCAGGCTGAATAAAAGTGCCAGATTGATCTCTGACTCCTGTCCACACTTCACAGTTTCCTCTTTCCCACCAAGGGAGGTCTGAGATGACTTAGTGTGGAGCAATGGAGCCAAGCCTCAAAATGCTGCTTGGTTTTTCAAATAGGTGACTGAGGCTATGGATCGCTGTCTGTCATTTCTTTCACCTTCTTCTGTGTGATTCTCTCATTCTTTTATTAGTTTATTTATTTTCATTTTTTGTTCAGCTTTTGCAATTCTCCCTCCCTTTATGTCTTTTCACATCTGTCTCATTAGCATTGCCCTGCTCGCCTACAGTAACTTTGTGCCACCCTGCGACCCTGAATCTCAGCAGGCTCCCAATCAGCACACTGCAGGTGGTGCCAGGTAGCACAATGGAGGACCATCTCGTGCTTTCACCCCAACCTCAACGTCTTTCCTCTCCCTGTGACACTGCCCCTTCCCTTTCTTCTCATTCTTATGCCTCGTGCTCCCCACTCCCTTTCTTACCTCTGCTCCATCCCATTCATTTAGACTGTCAGAGCTAACTTTGCCTCTCCCCTGCATGCCACTTTTTAATAATATAATAGATATTAGAAATAATTGCAATAAATTACAGTGTTACATGATTAAAAATAATGAGATATTGTCAAGAGATAGTAAAAGAAATCAGTAGCTCTAATAGGCAATACTGTCCAGATTTAATAAAAACTCAATCAATTCCAGATTTCAGGTACTTCAGCAAAATCAACCTTGACCTTTTAGAGCTATAATCATGCAACAAATCCAGCAAAGCAGCTCATGTTCATAATGTGCTACAACAAAACCAACCAATATTTCATGCAAAAGCAGCATAATAAAAATGCCAAAGCAGGACATGCAGTAATATGGAGCTAGGGCTATATCTAGGCCAAAAATCTGTGAAAGCAGCTTTATTTGGCTCAGTTCAGACAAGTTGAGGCCAAAACAAAGTGTGACAGAGGCAGATTAAATGTTGCTTTATCAGCCACGTGAGCAAAGGACTGTGGAAATCTTCATGGTGATATTTTCTCTCATTTCACACCTGATAGCTAAATCTTGTTGCCTGTTTTTTTTTTTAATTTATAGTTTCATTACAGTGTGCAGGTGCATCATGGTATAATATAAAACAGAAAGCGGTTTAAAACCATACAAAGAGGGGGGTATAAAAGGTCACACTGGGTGACTGCAGAAGCCATAGTGCTACACAAACAGGTGTGAGAGACACTAAGGTTTAGGAGATACGCACAAGCTTGGCTCTGAATAAATCATGTTTGTTGGCAGGACTTCATGACATACATGCCTGCTTGCCTGCTGTCTAATGTCTGATTAGTGGTTTGCATATTAGTGTTGCTTAATAAATTTTGAACATGGCTGTCTACTTATGTTGTGCTCGCTACCTGCACCGTGGGCCATGCTATTGTTCGCCATGCCTTGCTACATTCATGACAATCAGTTTACACTATTCTAAATTGATGCCATAACATTTTAAAAAGATAAGAGAAGATTAGCCTTTATAAAATTACAGAGATAATATAGTTAAAATAAACCAAATAAAAATAACAAATGAACTCTCTCTCTCTCTATCTCTCTCTCTCTCTCTCTCTCTCTCTCTCTCTCTCTCTCTTTCAGAGACTTCATTTGTTATTTGTATAAACTTTTATTTACCTACTTAAGTTACAAAGGTACAAATATTGCATATGAGTATAAAAAGTGTTCATTTAAGCAGATATACATTGCACACAATATACACAAGTATTATAGTACCTCTGATATTTTCTCTTCTATAAATGTAAATAAGGTGATTAAAGTGATTGAAACGTTCTTTGCTGTAGAACTGAACTGTGTCTCTACATGTTTTAAGTGAGGTGTAATTTCTTGCAGGGCTATTGCAATGCATTACATTATATAAGAATACAATACTTCAATATATTATTTCTGTTTTTTCTCACCATAGTGTATATGTTCGAAGTACTGCAGAATGTGAGACATGAAATAAATTTAAGAATCTCTCTCTCTGATTATATTAACTTTAGCACCTTTATATCAGATCCCACAACATAAAATTAACCATAAATTGCGTGAAAAGGGCCAGAATCCAGAAGTATTACAACTGGATGTCTCCGGGATTCTTTGGACAATATGGATCATTTTCATTATATACCCTATGTTTTGTTGATATGCACCATATCTGATCAAGCATGGACTCATCATGAGGACATATATTATACTAGGATATAAATATGACCTTATGTTATATATTGAAAAATCAGAGCTCAATATTTTTTCTATCATGCTGATTGTATGGCATATCTGTGTTGCACAAACAAGTATTATTTATCAAGTTCACATATGACTAAGCGTCAAATCATTTTCCCACATTCTTCTGAGAATGGGGTTTTGCTTCCAATGCATATCCAGAGTTTTGTAGACATACTACATCAGGTCAAATATGGATGATAAATATGTAGATACATACATACATATATAAGGACATAATAAACTCTTGATTGACCAGGTCATTGCTTATTTCTCATATTTAAACACAGGTTTTTCCTTATAATAAGAAGGCATCATTTATTGAATCAAGCTGTCAGTCTCTTCCTGTAGTATTTTTTTTTTATCTCTATCTGCCTCCTACCCATCCAATTATCTAGTATGCACACATATACTGAAACAGTAAATGCGGTTGTTTGAACTAGTGGAAACATTGCCCCACTTCAATCATTTGCATCACGCTCAGTGAAGATGTGCATGCAGACACATCTGACATCTGCTCCAGACTATCTATTGAGATTTTTAGGTAATGTTGCTATTTATAGATTTTTTTTTTCTACAGAATCTACTTTTTCTTACTAAAGTTCCTGGCTGCATAACCCACATATCTGTGTGTCTGCAGCTTCCTGTAGCATTGATGTCTTTAATGCCATGCTGCTTGTGTATTTTGCAAGACTTATAGTGGTTCGACAACCGTGATCAAATATCTAACACCTAAAATACTGGTCATTTTAACAAAAATGCATGTTCTTACTGATCAAAACTGTATCAGGAAACATACTGTCTTCTATAACCTTTCACTCCTGAGATCTTGCGATAGTTGCACTGTTACAAACCCATATTACACAAGACTAACTCTGTTTGAACAGTTGGAAAATGGAACATGACATTTGTGGGGCTGAGCAATGTCCACTGGGTGAGAGTAGCAATCAACAATCACTCATGAAAGGCTTGATAAAGATTACTTGAGGAAAGAAGTACTTAACATTCATGTTTTCAAGAACCGAGCACTTATGTGATCTAATATGAATTTAGATTGATATTGAAAATCCTCTCCACTCAAAGCTATCCTTTCCTAAGTTTATGTCCTCTAAAATGTCTGACCTTTCCTATACTGACCCCCTATACACCCAGCATAGAGTGAACGTATCAGATTTAGCATTTGCACTAGCATAACATGTGAGGCTGCAATTTACAAGTTAACAAGCTAATAAACAATATAAACAAATAGAAGATGCTAACTGCTCATCATTCTGATACTTCTAATACAAGATCTGATTCTGTCACGTCCTTGGCGTCTGCTACAGAAGCACAAGATACCTGTTAACATTTGTGGGTTACTGTCTCGTCTTGCAATACCAGACAATCAGAGATCTCCACCTACCATGTGGGGACGTCAAAATGCAAGGCAGTTGCTGGGACGGGGGGCGAGAACTGCCGCTAACAAAGCAACGCCCCTTACATTTTTGAAAAGGAGACGCTTTCCCGGGAATAGTGTGTTCCCCCTTTTCTCTAGTAAAGCGAAGCATTTGGAGACTGACTTGTGAGACTAGTTCCTGTCTGTCTCAACACCTTTCTAGACACTTTTTGGTTTTGCTGGGGTTTTAAACTCTGGTCTCCTGATAAGCAGACGTGTGTGTGTGTGTGAGAGAGAGAGAGAGAGAAAAGAGTACATTCTACTTCTGCATGGGATGCCATTGTTCATGACAAAGCGTTAGTATTTGACCAGCTAGGAATGAGACCATGCTGAAATTTCTCAAAGAATTGTCTGCCTCCAGCCCTTTTTCAGTTTTGTTTTGATTTTTTAATACTGATTTCAGAAAACCACATTAAACGAAATATTAATCATAGCGAAGTATACCTTAAGAGAGACTCATCAGAGAAACTTTAAGATGGCTGGCTTATTTACTTTAGAGAGAGAAAAAAAGAAACAATTTCAGACAAAGCAATTTGCTGGAAATGTTTCCTGAGAGTTGTGCACCCATTAAACTCTCTCCACCTTTCTCTCTCTCTCTGTCTCTCCAGCTCTCCCTCTCACACACATGCTGCCTGTTCACTTGGGAGATCCAAACTAAAGACAAAGGGTCTGTCAAGTGGGATTTAGCAGCGACATGGGCAAAGTTGGCTGGAACTGTGAGTGACATCATTTGGAAGCAGCCCCTCTTCTGCATGAACAGGAGGGTTATAAAAGGAGCAGTAGGAGGACAGGGAGCAGTGTGATGTGTGACATTTTCAGTGTGTGTGTGTGTGTGTGTGTGTGTGTGTGTGTGTGTGTGTGTATGCCCCACTGCACATGATTCTTGTCTGTCCGTCTTTGAGGCTTTCAACAGGAGATAAGCATGATGGATGTCATTACAATTGTCTGGCAGGTTTGTAATCATAGTCATTACGGAGAGTGAGAGATACAGAGAGACAGAGAGAAAGGAGACAAAGACAGCACATTCCAGGTTCGACAAAATATAAACAGCAAAGCAATGTCAACCTTGTCAGTGATCTCTCTGTGCTCTCCATACCTATTATATCCTTCATTCATGCTCACACTGTGGTTTGATCTGTCATTCAGTTGTTTTGCCGTGTTGTGTGTAGAGATCTGTGGAAAGATCCAACTATGCAAATGTCCTGAAATACAGCTACTGTATATGTTGTTAATTGCAAAACCTTAAAAAAGGTGCAAAAATAGGTTAAAATGCTTCCCCATTCGAATTTTGCAGTAACAGACTCTTGTGCAACACAAGCAAGCGTTTTGAGTTCATCACCTTTGGATTGACTTGCATGTGTCCGTCTTACGTCAAAGCATCCTGCACTGATTCTGCCTCTGCTCTGCCACTTTTGTCATTTGCAATTCCACCGAGTCCTACAATTGTCACAGTCTTTCTATTAATCTCAGCAAACACTTCCTGGATGCTCAGTGAGCTGGTCCATTATGATGACAAAATCAACACAACCCAGTGCTGCAGTCCATCAGTCAATATGCACAGGGGCAAATCTGATGAAAATGCAAACAGCTGCAGAGTGATAACAAGTTATCTCAAGCTCTATAAGTGAAGAGTCTAGTAAACACTTGTTTTTACCTTTGGATGATGATGAATCATAATGATCTTCCTTTCTTGTACCATCAGATCCATCACGTTCCCAGCACAGGCATTGTTTTTTAAGTTATTTTTTATGCTAATGTTTTCAATCAAATGTTTTTCTTTGTTCTCTTTTGTTTGTTTTCATATTGTCCCATGTAAGAACCTTCCTGAATTGGTTGATTGATTTCTTGATTTATTACATGAACACATAAATAAATGATGGATTGCTGAACCAACTTGTGTCTCACTCACAGTTTTTGGCACTATGCACACTGTAACCCACATACAAACACAAGCCCACAAAGAATTGATTGCCCAGAACAGAACTCACAAATGTATTGATTTCTAGGAGGTTTTCCACAATAACTGTGACAGAGTAACAGAACACACCATAAGCTTCTTGACTTATTTTATGCTTAAGGTAAATATAGCTAACAAATTTTATCAGTTTCGTAGGATTTTGATAGAATAATAAAGATTTTCCTTGAGTTAAGGTAAGTATTTTCATGGCACACTTTAGAATCAGTGCCCTGCAGGCACACTGGTGAGAGTGGACCACCTGTTTCACAGCACCTAGTGAGAGATAAAGAGGATAATGGAGGTTTTGGGGGCAAAGCCTCTCACAAGGGAACTATCAACTCCAACTATGCAAAATCTTGAGATAAACTGGCTAAACATCACTGCAAAGTAGTAGGTTGAGGATCATAAGCTTATGTAACAACAATCTTTGTATTCATACTATTTTAAAATAATCTGAACAAAAAAGTGTCTGGATTCTGTCTGGACTTTTTACCCCCAAAATACAGACTTGTTTTAGCACATTACTGTACTATCAGGCTGGGATCAAATATTTATGCCTCTCCCCTGCTGTTGTGATTGATGTAGAAAATGAAGTGGAGCTACAGGGAACAAGCGGTGCATTGTCTTTGTAAATGCAATTAATATTACAAGGCCTGTTTATGATGGGAGGCAAACACAGGTACAGCAGCAGCTTTTCCCACACCTCAGGATACTTTGTGTGTTTTTAGGTTCTATTGGCTGTTAAAAAAACATATGGTCAGGATTTCTCAAACCAAAATAGAAATTTAGTCAGTTGTCTTGGGAACCAATCTAATGAAACAAATGGCTCTGCTGTCAAGTGGGCAGCTCCAGGAGGAATACGCCTCTGACCTGTTTTGTTTTTTTGCTACAGACCACTAATTTAAGAAACCATATGGTGTTGGTAGTGGGGGGCATTTTGTGTTTGAGTTTAACAGTTTCATTTGGAGGCAGATGTGTGTTTTGGTACTAAGTAGCCTGCAGTGACGGATCCCAGAGTGAAACAAGCCAAACACGATTCCTTCATATTTCCTCTGTAAATCACAGTTAATGCACAGACAAGCCATGTACGTATGACTGCTGCCATTAACACCATGAATCAGAGGCTACTGCTGCCAAAACAAAATTTAATAAATGGAACACCTGCTTTGTTTTGACATTGTGTATTTACAATTCTGGTAAATTCAAATATGTACATGCAATGTCAAAAAAAGAGAAAAAGAAAACCACTTCAGCTGCAGCAAAAGTAGGGGATGTTTGCTGTGTTCCTTTCCCACCAATCTCCTTTCTTTAAGGTATTCAGAGGCGGTTTAAGGGTTGACAAAGGCCATCTTGCCAAAGCTTCACTTGACCTATTTTAATCGCCCCTTGTTGGGCTTAGGCACCATGCTGCCAGAAACTGGTGATCTAAACTGACCCCTATCATAGAGCACAGGAGGGACTCAACAGAAGAACAGACCAGAGCCCCATTCTCGCTGTCTAAGTCCTTACACTTAATCCCCCAGGGAGGTTGTTTGTGAGCGATATCACGACAAGAGTATAGCTAAACCCCCTGTGGAGAAAAACCAACCGCAGTGTGTTGCCACTGCTTCACTTCCCTCTCCTTCCTTCCTTCTTTTTCTCAGTTTCTCCCTCTCAAATGTCAGCTGAAACTGCAATCTGGTCTTCTTCTTCTCACACGCAAGCACACACACACCTCACTGTTCACAGCGCAAACACATGGTGTGCGCATATGCACACTTTCACACAGCGTACAACTATCTACCTTAATGTTCCTCCAGGTTGCCCCAATGTCTGGTTCATTGCCTCCTTAGAACAAAACACACACACACACACACACAAGCAAAAGGATGCACATGCAAGCACACACACCTGCCAACCCCTGGTTAGTGACATCACTCATTTTAATATGGTCAGCTGAGTCAGCAGCTCTCTCCTTTACTCTGGCTTTAGTTTGAACGGAGAGTTTCTGTGGTTTCCTTCACAGTCCAGCTTTACATAAACTTAATTTAAATTAAATTTCTTCATTCATTCTCCTAGAAATGATTTTAGTTGATCTAAGGGCAACAACATCAGGTCTGGAAATGTCAACATTACAAATTTCTTTCATTACTGACTACATGTATTCAGTCTGTCTTTAAAAACAAAAACAGTCTTTAAATCAATAGACTCCATCAATTCAACTGTAGTTTAGAAGTTAGAGCTAAATGCAGAACAGTATCCAGAAGGGTTTAGTGTTTTGTGTAAGCATCAAGAGGTAACCATACCATTACAAACAATTAAGTAATTTTAAAGAGTTGGGAGCTCCTATACTCCCAACAAACTTTAAGTTGTAGCAAGAGACAGAAAAAAACTCGGATAGCAATTACATACGAGAGAGAGGATTAATTTCTACTACCTCGTTTTCTTTGCTTAGTTTGCTATGGAGACAGAAGAGAGATTATTACTTCTTGTTTGTTGCTCTCCTGCTGATGTTGTTTACTGCTTGGACAGAAGGATTAGGCCCGATCTTAATTTTCCGTCTTCATCCTCTTGTTCTTAATTCCATTTAAATGCTTGTCTGAACACAAGCCAGGTCGTCCCTATAGCCTACTTTCCATCTCACTTCATTAACATTATTGCTGTACTCCAGTTAAATCCCTGCTGAATAGCAAATAATTGGACGTCTCCTGGTGCTTTAGCAGGCAAAGACACATTACACACTCACAGTGTCGTGACCTCTGACCTCACCTTCTCTGCCTTCTTGTACCAAAAGCACAAGGACTCAAGGACATGCAGGAAAAGAATCAGCCTGTGGCAGTTCTGTTTGTGATATTGTGTCTAAACCACATGAAAAAAGGACTGAGCTCTTTTTGAGCACCACTGTGTTTGTTATTTTCACAACATTACAATTACTGTGACATTTCCAAAGACTTTGTTATCTCTCGTGTGGTTGGTTGTTTGTGTTTTGTTGAAGCTTGAAAAGAGATGTTTTCAGGAGTATGTTGTCATTTTGGATTTTTCCTCATATTAAAATGTACTAACAAGCATTCTTGAGCAACTAAAGTATCAATAGAAACTTGTTTCCCATAACATGAGAAAAGCCCAGGGAGGAAACATTACAAACTGAAACACAGTATGAAATTACTCATCTCCTATTTGAATGGAGCGCAACAAAGTTTAATGTGCACACTTGGAAATTATACAGTGTGTGTTCAGCAAAATAATTGGAAATGCCATTTATAATTTGCATTTAGATGAGCAGATTTTCATTTGTGATGTTATTATGATCAAGCCTGTGGGAAATAATAGTGCAGGTGAGAGACTGTCAGCATTGCTGACCGAGCAAAGGTTCAGTGCCACAGAAATGAGGCCTCATTTATACGTACAGTCATGCTGACTGAGTCTGCAAGCTAATAATAGCTTTATTTGCCGATGTCATTATTAGTTAGAATGTCTGGAGGTGAATAAAGGTTTAAATGTGAATTCAGTGCATGCAGCAAAATTATTGTGAGTATGGTTATTCTAATATGTGTGGGTTAAAGGTCTTATAGACAACTTCAAACCATCAGCACAAGAGAATCTTGATCACTGAATAAATAGGGATGCCACATATCCCAATTT
>JAQLOL010000020.1:8901432-8922043 GCA_029783665.1 Naso thynnoides | reverse complement strand
AAAAAAAAAAAAAAAAAAAAAAAAAACATCACTGACTCATCCGCTCATCTTGTCTGGTCTCGTCTCCTCTCCTTTTGTCTCATCTCCTTTCCTTTCCTCTCAGGTTCACTGCTTCCATACCACCCCCTGCTGTGACCTTTCACCTCTGCGTGCCTAATGAACAGATCTCTCCTTTTACCTTCCTGCATCCCCTCTCTCCATCCCTCTCTTTGGTCTCACAGGGATTGAGGACCCAGAGGGAAGAGGGCAGAGTGGGTCTCTGCCCTTTCCAGTTGCTTTGTCTCCTTTCACCTTCACCCTTGCCTATCTTTTCCAATCTCTCCCCCCTTTCCTCTTTCATCCCACTGTATCTTTTTCCCTTATTTGCGTCCTTTCATCTCCATTCACTTGAGTCCAATCTGAATAGCAATGCTACTCTCTCTTTAGCCCAATGTATAGGTTGAGACCCACTGGAGCAGGTTATGTTGGAGGAATACTGAATACAGGCAGTGAGGGGAGAGAACTAAACTAGTCACACAGAGGCATCTGGCAGATGGACAATAGAGAAAAGGGAAGCAGCTTGTATTTAATTCAAACAGCCAAAAGCCTGAGTGTGAAATTGGCTCAGATGCTCCAAAGATAGAGGAGAACAAGGCATATTCTCTATTATTCTCACAACAATTTTAACATTCATGAGGCTCATTCAATACACCTTATAAATAACCCTTATAAAAGTAAAATTTGTTGTTTGCTCCTCTCTCTTTGGCATCATTTTTGAAGCTGTGAATTAAAAGCTGAAGTATTTACAGGCTTTTCTTTTAACAACCAACCTATGTGCATCACAGCATTATTGCTCCTGATTAAATTGTCTGCGTCAAAGTCACAGCCCAGCCTCGGGGGTGGGGTAAACAGCCCTATTAGCTGTTAACAAAGCCTCCCAGATATGAAACCATGTCTGCATTTGGTGCTAAAGCCAATGGGAGATTATCCAGACTGCAAATACATGGGCGACTGAGATGCCCTTTGTACCACAGAACAGAGGGCATTTCATGGGCAGAGCACTGATCCCCTTACTGGTGAGCAGTTGAGGCAATGTAATCCCAAATTATTTAACCAGATTACTAGAGCATGAGAAGAAATTCTCCCTTTGAATTATGTATTTTGGGGGGTTAAGATATGAGTTCCAGTGTCAGTGGGATTATGCCCCTCTAAAGGCAGACACTGCTCTGCAAATGGAGGTTGTCTGCAAATGTTATCAGCATACAGGTGATGGAGGAGGAAGCACATAAATAGATGGAAAGGTTTCATTCCTGTGTGAATGGGTGTGCATGGGCTGTTTTGCGGGATTTTCAAACAGCATTGCAACCCGACTGAAAACCCTAATATGGAGCATGTCCTTACTGAAGATGTTAAGTCAAAACTTCAAATGCAACACTTTTGTTTTTACTCCCGTTTTTTCCATTACAAGCTCCAATTTGTTCAACTCTGAACTTGCAAGTACTTTTTCTTATCCAAGATGATCTATGCAACTCACAAGTGTGACATATTAGGATGCATATTGAGCAGCATATTGGCTTTTCCCCAAGCTCCACCCACTAACGCAAATGGGCCAATTAGAGCATAGCATCTGCCAATTCTGACTGGGGTCCGACAACTACACAACTGTGCTCCATTGAAACTCATGCAGTCTTTTCAGATTTCATTATTTTCAGGCTGGCACTGCAAATTTTTAGATAAACATTGTTTCTGGGGCATTTTTAAAAGTGATGCTCATTATTCTGGCAGGTTCGAAAGAGATTAAGGTTCTTTACCTTTTCAAAATTGAACGCTCAAAAACGTTATGCTCTGGGCAAAAATGTTTGGGTGTTCTCATTCCCCGTTGAACCCCTCACAGTTTAACAAACACAGTTAATGTTATGAGTCCTTCAGTAACCCTTCGATAAGTATTGACGCCATGTTATGTTGTTATTAGTGGGTATTTGCCACTTAATTTGAGTTACTTAAAGCTATTAAAAGCCCTAGCAAGCCCGGCCAGCAAAGCTAAAGTCTATGGCTGCAGTGTAGAAATAGCAGCTCTCAACAGTCTGCAGCGTTTAACCTGAACTCAAACCCGACAAAAAAGCCCAACTTTACTTTAAATGTTAAGAAACAAAGAGACGTGTCCTCAGCTTGTCCTAAACAGGTCCTAAATCATTACAAGGGTCCTTGTTTGATTTATGAATAAAGTGAAACACAAGTTGAAGCCGCTGCACTGTGAGCTGTAGGCTTTAGCATGTATCTTTATGTTCATAACTCTAACCTGTTTCCACTGCTGAGTCAGTTTGACATCCTGTAATTATCATTCAAAGGCTTATTGCAGACCTTCTGTCTGCTTCTGCCTGACATTGCTTTTTCTGTTTTCCAAAAAATGAGTTAGTCTTTCTCCAGGAACTGCAGTTGGTGACTGTCAGATCCCTGCAAGCTCCAAAAGCTTGTCAGACGTAGCAACAGTAACTATGGGGGGCATGACTTAGCAAAAGGTCAGCTATGGTATAGCTGCACAGACTGCTCACATTGGAAGGCCATCCTAATTTCTATCATCTGTCATCCTAACTATCCTAGCTTTTCCTATGCGTTTTTGCTTTCCTTACACACGGATGCAGTTTAAGTCTAGGGCTGGTGGGATTTTCCATGGTCCGTGGTTGTGTGCTCCGTTAGATGTACTGCTAACTTCTCTAAAACAACACTGGAGACATCTTAAGTTGGCAAGATATACATCTCAAACTAAGGGTTGATAAGACTGCAGAAACCATCAAAACCAAGCTAGATTTTTAAAGTATCCAACCAAAAAAAATCCCTGGATTTGAAGGTTAAATTAGTCGTGCTCATGTATGAACAATTACAAGCTGTTGGGCAAGAACAGCACTATTGGCAATACTGGGTTGATCCTGGACTGAATTATCCTGCCAAATGAATGCTGGTACAGCCTGAAGAATACAATTGAAAAACAGAGTTTTTATTTGGTCATAAAATAAATACAAATATCTGATAACCATTTTTTTCATTCTCACACTATAGGCCTACCACAGAAAGGTCCTTCCTGTGTCTGTAGCAGCCATTTTGGAAATATAACATTACATTCCAGTCTGAGAATCTCTTTGTTATATTTCGCTTTGTTTACCATTTAGATGTGTCTCTTTTCTCTCCTCGGTGCCCTGAAACAGCTGCAGAGATTTCAGCATTTGATTGAAACACCAGTTTTGACAGCTCCAGCTGTGGCCTGGCTGCTCTCACTGACTCGCTGGACTCATCCTGGCAGCTTGACATATACTTTTTTTTTTTTTGCCTTGCCATCCAAATCCAGTGTGAAGAAGAATTAGATGTAAGGAGCTGACAGTGATCTGATTCATCGCAAAATAAAGGCTGGTGGACCATACACTTGTGAATTTCTCATATCAGCCTGGACAATCACACTGCTTTTTTACAGAGGGATTAAGTCCAACAGCTGAGCTGAAGCAAAAAATCCTGTGTTGGATACTGCACCATGATCTGAATGCTATTTGTTTTTTTTTTAATTATTATTATGTTATACTAAAAGCTCCCAATACTCTTGAAATAATGGACTTTGGAAATTTAAAGGTATTGAAATAACATTATGGAAAGGGATCCAAAAACATAAAGTAATCTTATTTAACTGAGGGTGAAAGGATTTGCATTCAAATTGAAATTACTCTGTAATTAGTAATGAATCATCTGTAATGTCGTACATTTAAGCTTCCTAACCCTGCCCTGCTTCAGCTGCCATATTGTCTGATGATGCAATGATGTCCAGAGCTCATCCATCGTCTCTGCCCCTTGCAGCAGGCACCTGGCCAGCTATCGAGTAGACCTCACTCATGGTTTTTGGGTCACAAAATTGTGACAGGAAAGCGGATGAGCCACCTCCCCTGCGTCCAGCACTGTGCAATGCACACACATATACACATATACAGCGATGCTCCGCAGGAATGACAAAAGATTTGCTGACCACCAGCACTGTTGCTTTCTTTTGACAGCACTGTGTCTCAGGCCAGAGGGGGATAGTTAAAGAGTGAGAGAGGAAGAGAGGAAGAGAGGAAGAGAGGGAGAGGAGGAAAGTAATGATGCAGGAAGAAGAGAATGAGAAGAAAAGGCAGAGATTAACAGACAAGGGAAAGGGGGAAACAAACCCAGTTAAAGTAGAAACAGACAGAGAGAGGCATAGAGAGAGATAAAGAGACAGAAGAGGAAAGTAATCATCTGAAAGGTCTGAAGGTCTCACTCACTCACTGTCCTGCGGCAAAGATGAATGTAAGAGTTAGCTCCAGCTGTGTGTGCAGGGATGAAAGATGAACACAATTTCAGCGTTGATCTCAAGGGGCAAAAATCAGAAACTGCTGAAAGTGAGTGTAGAAACACAGTGACAGTATTGCTGCAATGTGACTGCCCTCCTGCTGAGCTTCACCTCTGACACACAACAGCAGACTGTGAGTTCTCTATGTTTTATGAAATAGCTGAGGTTATTTATCCTAATGGATGACTTCAGCATTCAGCAGGCCACTGCATCCACAATTTTTTTAACACTATAAATTTGCATTTCAAATTTTCTTAATGATATCCTAAATCTTTCTCAGTATAGAAGCATTGGTGTCTCAGAGATAATTAAGCGATACTGCAAAATTCATGGTAAGGCCATTAGTTTCAACATATAACATTGTTTCTCAGAAATCATGACTTGTCAGTTTGAAGGTGGATTGCTTTCAATGGTAGCCTATGATCCGCAGGAGCCTCAGCTGCTAATGCCATAGAAAAGAAGGTGGTAAGAAGTGTGAACACGAACTGTAAAAAACAATGCTTTGTCGTGAACTGCTCTAAATTTGCATTAATTAACTTTTTCACTGAGTAGCTATCTTTTCTTTAACAACTAGGATTTTACAAGAGCTTTTCCCTAAAAACAAACAAAAAAGCTTTGCTCTTTGCTTGAAAATGAATTAGATAAGAGCAGCAAAAGTAAAAGTTAAGGAGCTGAAGAGAAACGCAGAATAGTTTGATATTGCTCTGTGGGTTCATAACTACACGTGACTCCTTGAACAGTACATGTGATCATTTGAACCACTGTTCTTATAATAATATGGATTAGTTTCATAATTAACTGCTGAATTTATAATCAAGTGCCTACAAAACATTATATTCTACTTATGTGCACTATTGGCTACAAACATTGTATGAGCTGAAATTGTTGTTGTTGTCATAATACCATTTCTTGTTGTTCTGAACAACCTTGAGAATTCTTGTTTTGTCAATGTTGCTGTCTTTCTGGTGTCTTATTTTCTTCATTGTTTACATTTATTCCCATTGTACTTTCTTTTTTTTTTTTTTGCCAAAGGTCTGCTGTTGAAAATTAGCCAGCTGGCTAACACAGGACGTTTCACAGAAACATTGTGTGTGTTGTCCTTATAAATAAATGAAATAAATTACAACAAAAACATTCACAGTTGGCCTCTCTTGTACGTTTTTATCTACACAGGTTTGTGAATTGGACAGATATTTTCTAACACAGTTGCTAATTACATGCTCCCACACTTTTCATTCACATGAGCTACCAAAAATTGTCTATGCAGGAACCATGACACACCATGCTTTGCAACTCCAATAAGCTGTATGTCAGTATATTTAAAATTGGATTGCAAATTAAGGCACTTCTTCAGTGTCTGAAAAGCTGATTAACTATCCAACCACATAAACATAGCTGATTACACAGTGTGTTGAACCTTCTGCAGCCTTCTCTGCTGAAACAGCTAAATGCTACTGCTTGCTTGAAGTAATAAAACATAGTATGTATTAATATATATCCAGGAAGACAGTAATTTTATGCATCTGAACTTGACCTTCCATTGTATTTTGGATTTTCCAGTAATTTTTCAGCACATCGCAGCTGGCAGCTGTCTAGTACTTCAGGGAAGAAAACTTGCTCTGGTTCTTCTGCTCCAATTCATACCCATCGCTGAGTTCATTCCAACGGCAGAGATGCACTGCACTGTACAACATACGTGGCGTAATCCTCTGGGCTTGATGGATGAAAAATGACATAACATACTCATATAGTAGTTGTGCTTACATGGAACATATTGTATGCAACTCAATGGTGTAACACCAGCTGTGCACATAGTATTTTTTCTGGTTCATGTCACAGACTACGTGATAGTAGAACAAGCCACTGGAAGAATAAATGTGCAGATGCCAGCAGTTATCAGGCAGATTTTGTGTATTTATCAACATAATATGTAACTGCATTTACAGATTTCACACCCGAAAACATTGCAATACCAATATAACTAAGCTGTCTTTTGTGCTTTGAATGAAGTGTTACAAAGACTTGCAATAAGGCGTAACTTTCTCTTTGTGATGTATTTTTCCCTTGAGGGGAAACTTTGCAACAACAAACACAGGTAGCAGTTAAAGTGAAAGTGATGCAAAACCTTATTTTGAACATTTTCTGCACCTGTGCCAGCCCTTTAATGTTTCATTCACACTCTTTTTATTGAATAATGTATAAGAGGCAAGAATGGTGTTTTATCCCTCTATTTATACAGTAGTTTTATTCATTATTCATGTGTTGATTCATGTGTTAAAGTCATTTCATGCACATGAGCCATGCTGAACTGCAGCAAATCAAAATTGAACTCTGTCTGCAAAGTACAGCAGTGCAGACTTGCCTGTTCCCTTTCACTGCACACACTTTTTATTTGATTCAAATTCTAGTCCATACTTTGAATAATTTTTGGTCAATTCATTGCCTTTAGGTAGCCTATCTCTTCAGATATTACTGGACATGTCCCCAACTCTGTTTCATTAAATGATGGTCATTGCCTCCTTCAATGATTCTGATTATTCTAGCTAACTGAAAGTCTGTCAGCCCCATATTGCAGAGAATGTATGACACATGTAGCGCTTATGGATTTTTTTTTCATATAAGGAAAGGCTATTACAGCTACTCAACTGTTTAATAAGGCTCCTTTGGAAGACATGAACTGAAAATAACACCCACTAAATGCCTTGGAAAGTAAAAGAAGCAGCCTCAGCTTGAGGCAGTTGCAAAGACAAGGTGGATAAAACATTATATAGTCAACGATGCTCCCTTTTCTCTGATAATTTCTGTCATTTTCCATAGCAAGAGGCGCCTAGTATATTGAAGCATGCATGACAGCAACAGTGCTAGTGTTATTTTACACACATATGAGTAAGGGATGGCAATCTCTCATGTTTCTGACCTTTGATCTAAAATTTATTGATCATATTAAATGATGACTCTAGCAAGAGACAGCAAGAAAAAGATAGACATAGGCCCAATGCAGGTGGTGCAGCAAGACACCTCAACAGTTGCTCATATTTTCCTGTATGAAACATTATCCAGCACTTAGTCCAATTGCTCTGTAGAATCTGAATTTCAGTTAGGTACAGTTCATTTATAATATACTCAATAACTCAATGATTTCACTTCAGCCTCTGTAGAATGAAAGCTACAGCTAATCCTTTGATTGAGTCTCATCAAAAATATACAAGGCATTAAAAGTATAGTTTGACAATTTTTTTTTAAAAGACGATACACTTAATCACTTACTTTCCAAGGGTTAGAAAAGAAAATTAATGGGCCTATACCACTCTCATAGCTGCCTTTTAAACGTGCATTCACAGCAAGGAGACATGATCTTACCGTGGACATCAAGACAAGGACAGGGGAAACAGCTTGCTTGCATGTCCAACAGTCCATCCAACAGCATGGCTAAAGCTCACTTATTAACACGCAAAATATTACTTACTGAACAAGACATACACCTTAGTGTAAAACAAAAAGTGCAGTGGCATGTGGCACCAATTATGTTCAAGTTTGGTTCACACTAAACAATACATTCAATCTAGTTATTTTGATAGTAACCTATGCAGTAGCGAAAATGCTAAAGGCTAAAAGGCTTCAGTTCATCAGCACACAATAACAAAAGGTATGTAATCAAGGACAAATACTTTTTATTTGGTAATAACTGGCAGCATACAACTGAACAGCCTGTGCAAAATGACAACAGTTAGGTTACAACAAGTGGCTAACAGTACCCGATTATTGAGCACATAAAATTATAACTTTGTGACAAATACATAATGATAGCTTACACTGGCAAAGTTATCAAACTTATTTGCTAGTGTTGGTGTCTAATATCAAATGCAGTAGTTATCTTTGCTCGAACTGCCATGCTGTTTCCATGTCTGACAACAGAGAACGCAAAGTACATCACAGTAGGCATAATAATTAACACTTCTGCATCCTCAAAGTAAATACACCTTTCTAAACAAAATGACAGCGGCTACATGGAAATGTCAAGTCTTCCATAGGAGAGGTGTAACCATATGATTCAAGCTGTAATATGCACATGGGGGAAATAATTCAGTGGGTTTAATCCTTCAAATGTTGGTAGCATGTCCTAAATTAGAAATCAAGTTCAAACTAAGCTTCAATCAGGCTACAATTGAACTTGTGCTGGTACTAGTCTGGTCATCACAGCCTGCCAGGCAGGCTACTAACAAATTACTCACTCCAGGTATTTCTATAAAACCACACAATGGCATTTTGACGATTTTGTTTTTGTAGGGATTTAATATGCCAGATGTAACTTCTTACTGAGTTGTAAAGTGATCTTTAAAGGCTAAATGCTTTGTCTTTAAACCAGCTAGCTAACTAGCCTACCTTCTGGCAGTCACCTCTTTACACCTAACTCACTTAACTAGCGAAAATGAAAGTGGCACTGTTGTTAACAAGGTGAAAAAATGAAAAATGATCCAAAAAATTCTAATAATAATAACTATTTATAGAGCACCTTTGAAAACAGAAGTTTGCAATCTGCTTTGACGGACAAAGCAAACACGTAAGAGCAGTAAACAGTGATTATAGTTAAGGCAAAAGACAAAGAAGGAAGGCAAAAACACAAAATTTTAAGGATCTAGCGGTTAGAGGAGCAAAAGAAACATGATAGGCAAAACTGCAGAAATGTTCTGTACAATTATGCTAAAAGTAAAGTAACAGAATAAAATAAATGAGGAAAAAAGATGAATTGACTTTAATGCAAGTGAGTTTTAAGAAGTGATTTAAAAGAAGTTTAAGTTTTCATAGTTCAACATAAACTTTCTCAAACAAAGCTCAACAGAGCTTGTTTCTGACCATCATTTGCAGGTTCCTGAAGCCTCATTTTAATACAGCCTAGATTATGCAAAGTTGACGTGACTCAGCAGTTTGTCCGCAGCACTATGACCTCCCTCCTTAATATCCGTCATGATGTAGCGTAGTTTCTCCTCTCACTGAAACGCAGACACCATCTGTAGCTCTCCCGCCCATACAGCGTCACTGATTCAAATTGCAGGCGAGGCAGAGGGAGAGAAAGCCAGAGAGCCAGGCTGATCCATCGCGCTCACACGCTCCGGAGCGGAGGCAGACAGAGGAACACACAGCGAGTGAGAGCTCGGGGACCCTTCACTGGTTTTTCTCTTGCATGAACACAGCCGTAGACCCCCCCAGGATCTAAAGATGTGGGCAGAAGTCGGGAAGCTCGTGCTGTTGCATTTGTTACTCATGGAGGTTCACTGCGCTAAAGGTAAGACACTGAAGGTGTTTTCGCATCGCATGACGGACAGCAGCGCTTGGGGATCCTTCTCTGCCGACAAACGGCTCGTCTCGCAGTGTAGCCCCCGTCCTCACAAGTCCTGCGCCGTTACGCGTAAATGTATGAAAAGGCTGCCACCTGAATCGCCGCGTTTGTCCGCGCGGTGAACGCGAGCGTCGGTGACAGGAGGTGACAATACGCGGAAGAGAAGATCCGGTCCACACTACACGTGTTTAGATACAGGAGGCAGATCTTACAGCGCGAAAGGACAGTGTGTGATGGTGTGAACTGCCAGCGATTGTTTCCGTAGCTGCAGCCCGAAAAACAAACAAACAAACAAAAAAACACCAAAACAAAACCAACGCGCGGAAAGATTTGCCAGGGGTAATGCCAACAGGAAGCTGGTGGTGGGCAGTGACGGTCTCACCGAAGCCTACAAGCAAAGTCATCATTAGACAATAGTTACAGCAGAAGTCATAATCATGTTGTGGAAGTGGATTAACAAACACATTGTCTAATTTTAGGCTCCATCTATTATTACAGGATAGGGTCTTCCTACAGTTCAGGGGGATTTAGCACAATAAGGCCAACAGCTACGACTTAACAGATCTTAATACTTAGGATGAAATAACCTAAGTTATGTGCTTTACTACTGTAGAGCCAAACAGGAAGTAACAGCAAGTAAACAATTGTTACTAAAGCCCTCTTTTTTTTTGCTACACGCTGGTCTTGATTCCTCTTTTAATGTAAATCCCCAGTAACCTCATCATGCCTTTAAAAATTGATGTAGGCTATTTGAAAGTGACTTTATGCTGAGAGGTTTTCTTAAATCTCACACTCTGTTTATTTGATATCTGCCTGTACTCAGTGTTTACATTCTGATAACTGAAACAACCAAAGAAGAGATTAACTATTTGTAATTTTTTTTCCCTGACAACACAGGAACTCATATGGAGTCAGAGTGTGAAACTGGTCAGTTTCAGTGCAAGAATGGACGGTGCATCCCGACCCTGTGGAGATGTGATGATGATGATGATTGCTCAGACAGCAGCGATGAGGAAAACTGCCGTAAGTAGATCAGAGTCTACTACTTTGGCGGATAAACATGGTGGCGCCTTTGCTTGCTGTCCGGTTGGTATTGAATATACTACTAACGTACTAATTGAGCGCAAGAACTCCCAAATGCTTTTTCTGTTCAGTAAATTTGTCTATGAGTTGAGATGCATTTGGCTCTAGACCGTGATGTGATAAAAGTTAAGCTATAAGTTAAGCTAGCACATAACTGGATGTTAGTAGCCTATTTGTTGGAAATAGCTGATTAAATCCATGTTATAACTTCTGAATGAATTAGAACTAAATTAGACTGAGAATAAGCTTCTTATCATTTTTCTGTGGGCCCCACAAGACTCTCCCTTTCAGCTTTTGGTCTGCAGGCGTCCTGGATCATTGGTCAGGTCACATGGCCGCAGGAATTTAACTAATTCCTTCCTAATTTTACGTCCTTAAGCAGGCCTCTGACACTAGGAGAGCTGTGGCCTTACTGGGTCAGAGCAGGGCCATTTCATAATATTATCATTATTACTCTTATCTTGCTGTGACTGTGTTGAGATAAGGCCAATCCTGTTACGAGTAAGACAGTTTATCCTGCTGAACTACCTCATAACTCTCAGCGTATATAATGGTCTCACAGATTGTGTCGTATCTGAAATAGTGTGATTAAACTGCAGCGCTTTGTGTCATGACATCTCACAGATGCAGCATGCCCTAATGCAAATAATGTGACTTTTATAGTAGACATGGCACGCTGATCACAAATTGGCGGCATTTCTGCTCTGAACGGCAGAGGTTGGAGTTTCAAATGCAGATTTGCAAATATAATATCAGGTAATCAGATATTGTATTATGTCACTCAGGAATGAGTGAAAAAGACCTTAGTGTGATTTTCCAGTTAAACTGGCTCAGTTCCGTTTAGCAAATCGCATGGACAACCAGCCGAGTAATAATCGCTTATAAATTTGTCACGGTACTAATTGCATGAACGGCTACATTAGCGGCCAATTGATTCATCGCTTATCTTTAGGACAAGCGCACCAAACCCATGATTGTCTCGTCTCACATGCTAACCACGATGGTGGCCACTGAATGATCTGGGGAGTTCCTGGGATGAATGCTGTGACATTTACAAGCACGTTTCATTGACTGCACAGGCTGATTGGGATTATTGGACATTTGGTGGACAGTACTTGATGGATGTTGAATCAGGTTTTAATGATCTAACAAGTGAGGTTTACTTTGTTATGTGGCGTGAGCCTTGCCTCAGAGGGAATGTGACGGTGGTGCTTAAGCCACAAGGTGACTGTTCTTTTAATGGAGCCACTTTGTGGGAGAGGTGTGCTCTGCCTTCTCTCTCTTCACTCTTTTTGCTACATAGCCTGTAAGCTTCAGATGCAGTTGTGCTTTTCTCTTGGGCCCCTCTGTCACTGTCTCAATGTCTTCCTGTGCTCACTCTCTTCCTCTATCTGCTTTTTCCCCTTTGCTGTGCCTTATATGCTCCTATGCTACATCTATAACTTGCTCCCTCTCTCCCTTCCTACCTGCCTTGTGCTCCTCTCTTTGAGTGCTTCAGCCCTCATCCTGTGTTGGAAGTTGGGTCCCCCTTTCGGAAAAGCTGTCTTACTTCCTCAGCATTGTAGCACCCACTGAAGAGCTTTCCTCCCCCAATTTTTGAATCTCCTGTGGGCACCTTGGGAGTGCGAATGCCAAAGAGGCTATGCCCACTCGTCTTACGCCCACAAAGAGCATCAGCTGACAGGTTGGTTGGAGATAAATCCAACAGCGTGACTCTGGTTGCCGGAGTGATGCTCGGTGGCTGGCAGCATGCCAGCCCTTCGAACAGATGCCAGCACTGCCACTGCGCCCCCCTCCCCAAAACCCAATATCACCAGCAGAGCTGAGTGGAGAGGAGGAGGAGGAAAGATGGGACAGATTTGATAGAGAGGAACAGGACAATGTAAAGCAGAGCACAGGAGGGAAACAGAAGGAAAATATTTTGGAGAATGTGCAGGAGGAGAGAAAATGGATACAGAGGAGGATACACTCTGTGATTGTGATAAAATTGAGGGTAAGGTTAGCCAATGAAAGCCAACATGTTCACACCGTGTGTGGCAAAGCTGAGTAGGAATTGAACAGGTGTCTCTTAATGTAGGCACTACTTCAACAAGAATGCATGGCAGTCAGTTTCTTAGTATCCTTCAAACTCCCGACTGGATAACTGTAACACTTGTTATTGGTGTTTACTTCTGATTTTCAAAACAAACACAAATGATTTCTATTATGGAAACAGCCTAAGTAGGGCTTAGATATGAGATATGAGATATGAGATATGGCTAAAATCTGTTTTATGATGAATGATCATATTGACCTTAATAAGCATAAAGTTAATGGAAACTTTATTTAATAAATCACATTATTTTTCCTTTCACGTGCTGACTAAGTTCTGATCTTTGTTGTAATTAATTTTTATCAAATAATTTGATAAAGAATAACCCACTGAAATGATTGCCGATCAAATTTTGAAACAAAACATATTTCATGCAGTCGTAGAGTGCTGCTCAACTTGGTGTCTGCATTGCCTGCTTGAAATACTTGTTGAGAATTTTAGGTGCGTAAGAACAAAAAAAAATCCCCAACACCTTACGTTTGGTTTCACGTACAGTCCTCCTGTCTAAGACGCTCTCGGAGACAGTGAGACACAGACGTTGTACTGTAGCAATAGCTCAGCATCAAGCATTGTAAACAAGTTGCTCCAATGTGAAAGTAGCCTCCGATAAACTTGTATGTTTTAGCTGCATATGGTGGCTATCCTAAGAAGATGCATCTAATTATGAAGCGGTGCAGTGTTGTGTAAGTCAGAATAATCACAATTCCTTAAATTTAAGATATTGTCCTATTTAAATGTTACATTTTTTATTCATCCTTCACATAATTAGATACTCTTCTAATGACATTGTGCTCAAACTGTAAACGACAAAATTCAGAAAAATACAACGGGAAAGAACAGAATTTTGGAAAAAAAAAGAAGACAAACTGAAAAAAAATGGGATGGAAATGGATTTTTCTGTACATACATTCATTTGATAAGATTCATGGGCATATATGTGTGAGTATGATAAGCTATAATATCCCTGTGTGCACTTACGGTTAGTCATCACATCTCCCATCACACACACACACACACACGCATGCACACACGCACGCACGCACGCACATTTTTCACAGCCGGCATTATCCCTATTACATTCATCCTTCCTTTAGTAGGGGCATCAGGATAAGTCTTGGTAGATTGGGTTGTCTTTTGTGCCTTGTCTCTTGTCTCTCCTCTCTTTCATTCTTCCTTTTCCTCTTCTGCCTCTGCCTCCTGCTCCTTGCCTCCCCTCTCCTCCGCCTCATTCTCAACATGCCTCTTGCTAGATTTTACTCTTGTTGCCCTGGGAGACGGTAAAGTGGTGGTGGTGGTGGTGGTGATGATGTTGGTGGGGTTTTCGTACATGCGTGTGCTTTCTTTGTAGCGAACACAACACTCGTGCACATTTGTGCAAGCACATGGCAACTCTCCACCTCTGCTCAGCTCTGTATGACCTATATTTCAGCTGTGGAATGTACAGAAAAAAATGGCCTTATTATTTTTACAGCCGATCATTTAAACATGCCTAATCCAAAGTGCCCCCGTAAAATCATCTCTTATCTGAACCTTATGGTCTATGAGTCTTCTCCTCCAAATGGCCTTGGTTCCAATGCACTATAAGAACATTTGTAAGACTTAATTCAGAAATGTAGAACCTTGAAACAAGTCATGACAAAAAAAAAAAATAAATAAAGAGGTCTTTGTGGCAATTGCAGCAATTGTGTTTGCAAATAACACTTTATACACTATGGCAGCAATTAATCAGCCAATAATGGAAATTAATATTAGCTGCAGATGATACACACAGTGCTAAAAAATATGATGGGTATAGAAAGAAAATACATAAGTAGGGGAAGAAAGTTCTAGTTGAGTTTAGTGTGTGCTTGTGTGTATTTGTGTGTGCTTGTGTGTATTTGTGTGTGTGTGTGTGTGTCACAGCAGGACAATGAGTCTGAGCAGGTCTGAGAAGGGGAGCGTCTCCTCTGCAGTTTGAGACCAGCTTCCCATAGAGGAGACATCACAACACATTTCACGCCACTGCTCTGTGTGTATGAGGGCAGGCTCTCCTCTCTCACAAACACTCTCTTTCTAACACACAGACACACAGACACACACACGCGCACACACACATACACACACACACACACACACACACACACACACGTGCACACACAAACACTGTAATAAGAGACTGCAGAGAAGCGCTTCAGGCATAAAAGGCATTATACTGAACAGCTCACAAAAACACATTTTGGTCACCTGCTGACACACACACACACACACTGCTCGCTACAGCACAGCTGGGGTCACACTTTTAATGGGAGTATGAGGTCAAAGGGACCAGTAGCTTAATCAGTTGCACCCAAACACACACATAAAGACACATAATGAGTGTTAGGTGGCAGGACTGTGCAGCAAGACATTCTAAAAGGACAATACACACACACACACACATGCACAGGCACATGTACACACATTCTCTTAATCTAAGGGCTCCACCAACACTGAGCATATTTCACTGTTCCTGAGCAAGTCTGATGTCTCTTCTGTCTCGTCCAAACACACATGCACCGGAATATAATAATGCACACTTTGGTCCATTAACAGCCACACACAAAAGTGCATGACAACGCCTTGCTCACTACTGCGACTTCGCTCCTACTCATTTGCTTATCTGTATCAGACTAAGGACATAGTGCATGTATGTGTGTGCACTCATACAGTATGTGATAATTGGGACTGCCACTGAATTAATATTTTCCTGGTTGACAGATAGTCGTCAGTTTAAACCATTAGCCAAATAGCCGTAGCACATTAATATTTCTGGGGCACACATAAAATGAGCTGCCTGTGAACCCCAATGCTAACGACAAAGGCAGTAACTTTAATGATTCTGAATGTGTTTGAACAACCAGAACATTTTATTAACTTATTTAAACACTCACAGTCTTATCAACCCAGTTATGTATACTTCTACATCAACTTGCTCTTCGCTCTCCTGCTTTTGTGTGAACCTGCCATGTCGTCCCTGGAGTCAAAGTACCTCCGGGTTGGAGCTGCTGTAAATTACTAACAGTTACTGCTCTGTCATCAAACTGGCCTCCATTGGTCTCAGAGGCTGTGTTTGGTCTCTCTCCAGCTCCAGTTCTGCTGCTCACGCCGGCAGTAAGTCCCAGACGTTACAGGACAAAAGGTCCATGTTGCCACCACAGCGACATGGTGCAGCACCGAATGGAGTGTGAGGGCTTTTGTTTTTACAACTAACTAACCAATAAAAATTTGGTTGACAAAAACAGTTAGTTTATTACTGTACAAGGGGTTAGCCATAGTGAGCAGCTGCGATGCTCTAGCCTCCAGAGAGAAATCCCACTGCTGCTCTTTGTGATTACTGAGACACTGTGCATGTGTGTGTGTCTACGCATGCAAATTTGTCCATGTTTCTGGTCGGCCTTGTGAGCAGGGAGAAAGCATTTCACAAACACGTGACAACACGCAAGACACACATGTAACAGAAAAGGAAACAAATTTTTGGTGAACTTGTTGGTTTGTAAACTTGCCAGTTAAGAGATCTCTGTTTTAACTAACTTAGGTCTTATTTATATAGTTTAAGATATGATGTCTATCCTCTTGATGAATTTTTTGAGCTCCCAATAGTGGCATAAAGTAATGAGAACATACACAAACACCATATACGTGTGTCTTGATAATTTTATTAAGTGCCTCACGCTAACACCTCAACTACTGTATGTTGGTTGCCTGTGAGGGACTAATATCAAAGGAAAATGAGAAGTTCTGGCAGCTCTGAAGCTAAATTCTCTGGCTGTATGAGGATGAGTCTGACAGTTGGGATGTGTGCAGTTAGTCGACTTACTTGATAAATGTTGCTACCCTTGCTAGTCGGCACCAGAAATACTAATTGGTTAAAAGTATTGTTTTAATAACATGCACATAAAAATTCTAATGTGCAATGTTCAGAATGCACAGTACCACACATTCCAGCAACATTTAAAATATGATTTTGTAGTCAAAGAATGTTTCAAATTACTCTGACTTTATATGTATTATTTTGTGTCCTGAGAAACATCCCTAGTTCTGACAGTTCTGTGTAGGAGTTTTGAAAAATGTCACGTTTACATAAATACACAAAACTGTGTTTAATAATATTTTGGTGCCAATGATTTGATCTCGCTTTGCTTCCTAAGAAATTAAACATTGGAGTTAATGACTTAGGTTTATAAAATCATCTTAAAAGCAGTTTCATAAATAAAACTGGATTAATTGCTTCAGCTTTACTGAGATTTAATTGATTTAAATTTTTTCATTCCTCATTCACATAAATGCATCAGTCTGCACACTAATGAATGAAAACAAACTTTTAATTAATAAAACATCGGGCTTCCTACTTTAAATCAGCAGTGTGCAGTGACTTTTTAGGACCAGTGGAGCCGACTGTTTGCTACATCAACCAGATTTCAACACACCATTTCATGATTTTGTGCTGCCTGTGTTTCCTGTGCTGAAAGTCCTTCTTCTGCTAGATATCTTCAGCTTTCTCCACTCTTTCCTGGCTGAGGAAGAATTGTGATCAAACCTTTGAACCAAAAGTAAACAAATATTAAATCTGCAGAATGGAGAAAACAAACAAACAAAAAAATATTTCTGTGGTAATCTTGAATATATTTACCATTTATAGACGGTACACACTCAGATAACAATGTGTGTTGTTACTGTGTTTTCCTGTCTTGATGTCAGAGCTGCAGCTAACGATTATTTTCATTGTTGATTAATCTGCCGATTATTTTCATGATTAATCAGTTGTTTATTCCATGAAATGTCAAAAAAATGTAAACAATGCTAATCTCGGCCAGTGTGACATCTTCAGATTGCTTCTTTTGTCCAAACAACAGTCCGAACCAGGCAGATTCCCAATTTATTATCATAAATGACACAGAGAAGGAGCAAATTGTTACATTTAAGAGGCTAAACCTGCAATTCTTTCTACTTTTTATCTGAAAAATGATTGAAGTAATTAATCGATTATCAAATAGTTGTCAATTAATTTTCTATTGATAGATTATTCAACTGATCAGTTAATCATTGCAGCTCTACTTGATATGCTGTCTTCTCAGATTTACTGTAGATTTTGCGAAGAGAACTCTACACTATAATTTACATAGAGGACAATATACAATGATAACTACCATACAAAATAGAAATAAGTGGCTTGGGAATAATGTTAAATGTAAGTATGTACATTGATACTAATGAACTTGTTCACGTTAGCACTGATTTGTTGAACTTGTGGTAGCATTATTTTATTAAGCCTAGCATGACTTAAGTCAGTCATTATTAAAAGCTGTGCTCTTAACATATTGACGGGGTGATTAAGATACAACTTATCAGTTTTGAGATGTAGTAAACAAACAAATTTCAATTTCGATTAGAAAGAAAAAAACTAACAGGTAGTTAATGCTGAAAGATAATTTCCACGTATGTCTGTGCATGCGTATGTTGGCAGACAGCCAATAAATGCTGTCATCTCTGCTTGACTAGCCCCCGCTTTCTTTCATTTAGACACGCTCAAGCCTACGAAAATGACCAAAATAATGAGTAACATCAGGTGATTATCAACCAGCTTCCAGAGATAATAGCCTACTGTGACCAAAAGATGAATTTAAAAGATGAAGAAACAGGAAATATTAGATCCTTTAAAGGACAAATTCTTTCATAGATAGGGGAGAGAATTTGCCTCCACTTTGGTATCGTCTTATTGTCTATTTTTAGCTTTAACTGATGAAACATTGCTTGCCTTCCTTGTCCTGATGGCGCGCTGCTACTTAAGTTGATGCTTGTCTCCTCGGCCCCTCTGTTTCTCTGTTGACACATTAAAGGCTTCGACTGCTGGCGGGCCAATCCTGCCTCAAGCATGATGTGCTTCTTGAAGATTGAATATTAAAAATAATCAAGCAGACACATGCAGCGCTGCTCCTGACAGATGACAAGTCTAAAATATGCTGGGGTACCACCTTTGTCAGACACTCTATCGTGCTCCACAAGCTAACAATACCCTGTGTGTTGAATAGGTGTTGGGTGCAGTGGTGCAAAACGGCAACAAGGTAATTTTAGCTGAGGTCAGTGCTGGCCTGAGGCATTTGCTCCCCCCTCCACCCTGAGCTGCGGTCATAGATGTGTCTGTCTCACTCATTTTGCAAACTTTCTACCTCTTTACCTTTACCTCTCTGTCTTTTTCGAAACCTTTGGAGTAATGACTTTGTATTGTGATGAAGGACGGGGCTTTAAAATGCAGCAAACCCAAAAAAAAAGGAAGCAGACAGAGTGAATGTGTGTGAGAAAGAAAGTGCGACTTCACTGTCCATCTACTTACTTCTAATCCAATTAGTGAATGTCTCAGCGGGTAAGATTCTGCACTGTGAGAAGTGTGTGTGTTTCTGTGTTTGTGTGTGTGTGTGTAAGGCAAAGCAAAGATAAGAAGAACTAGTGAGTTTGCCTGAGGACTAATTTCTTTTTCTCTTTGTGCATGTTTATGCACAAATAAAACAACAGCCTCAGTCCTCACATTCAAACTCCATCTTTGTCCATCTTTCCTCTTTGCTTCTCCCTAAAAAATGGCATATTTATCAGCAATACAAGGTTTCTTAAAACTAATTGATTTTGCCTTTCAGTGAGACTTTCAATCGCAACTGCAGAGTTATTTTATTTTGGATGAAATTTAAAAGTATCAAATAAGAAAGGCATAAAAAACTGCATTGATAACGTGCATATGTGACTGCTGGTTATGTCGAAGGGTGGTTCAAATAAATTAGATCAGAAGTACCTTTGAAGTTAGCGAATAACTAGTAAACATTGTAAAGCATTCAGCTGCTAAGGAGCCACTTCTACTCGTTAGAAGTTGGTGGAGACCAAACACAGAGCTAGAAAGAGAACAAATACTGGGTTTATATTTATTCTTGGGAAAGAAACACAACTCTGAATGATAGCAAGATTATCAAACTGAACTTTTGTGTTTACAACTGTTGTGCTGCTTTGAAGTAACTCAAAAATCAACTGCAGGCATGAGTTGTCTTGTTAAAGATATAGATGTTGAGAAGAAATTCTGTGTAAAAATGTTTTTGCAATTGCTGGTGACGTCGCTAAAGCTGACTTATTTTCCTCTTTGCTAAATTGCTGACGACCAATACTGAGTACAGTGTTTCCCACACATTCATTTATTTGTGGCGGCCCACCACGATATCAACATTGTCCACCACAAATTGATTTTCTATTTGCAAAGTTGCGCATCCTGTTCAATCACTCTGACAGCACAGCAGTGAATAATATAACATTAAATATGCCGACAAAGTGGATGGCAATGTGGCTTTTAGTTTATCAGTAAAACCAACAAAGAAGAGGAGCTTCCTGTTGTCTCAGAGGCAGGAAATAAACAGGACTTATGTATAGAGCCGCTAAACTGAAGAGAGTTGGAATAAAAGACAAAGTGAATGTGTGCATGTGCTGACAATAAATTGGTAGCAGCAGCTCAACACGAGCTAGGCCGTTAACCAAGCTGCATTCTTAAAAGGCGAAGACTCAACAGTTTAATCATAGCACCGCGCTAACAGTAGAGCTAATGCAGCTAACGGCTACGCTCGCACTGAGCCACTACATGCGACCTCTTTTTGGTTACTTAGCTGTTGTCAGTATTGACTGTGTATGTTAGTGGATTAGCATTATGGTTAATTTTGTACTCTGATGCTTAATGTTTGCTCCCCCTTCATCCAGATGAGTAATGGCAAGTATTTTGTTT
>JAQLOL010000020.1:8860069-8877487 GCA_029783665.1 Naso thynnoides | reverse complement strand
TGGCCTGGTTCTTGGCCCTATTTAAGGGAGCCTCATTTTGTGTTTGGTGTGGGAGTTATAGTGGTGAGTTGCTGTCAAACTGTGAGCCTGTTTTGAGTGTGCCTTTCGTTAATGTCCGTTTGGTGTGGTTATTGGTTGTGTGATCTCTCTGGTTACCCGAGAGTAATAAACCAAAAAAACCTTTTACGTTACCTCCTGTTTTGCTTGGTCGTGTTTCCTGTCCTCTGGTCCGATGAGGCCTGGATCCCACATTTTGTGCGGGACAGCCGCTCGGTCCCTCACAACCCTACTTTGGGAACACCTGTTAAAATAAGGCCATACCCATTATTCTCAGCTTTTCCAGCCAAATCCTTTGATTTATCCTTGACATCCTTGTGACTCTGTTCTCTCTTCTTCATTTACTTGACCCCCACCCTTTTCACTTTTCACATACTTAAAAACAGCATTTCCTGTATGTTAATTTTTTTGTGCTGGCCCTCAAGAATATCAACTTTGCCCTCACATATTGATTTTCTGTTGCTGGCCGAGCAATTTCTAGCACCTGCACTTTCTTTCAAAAACAAGATTTTATTTAAAAGGAAATGAGGAACTGCAATCAATAAAATTGCGTTCTCGAAACCTGTGCACAAAAAAAAAACCATGCACATGAATGTGATTCAAGATAAACAACAGTTTCTATGAGTGAAAATCAGTGCTCATGGGGCAGCATTCCACACCACGTGCGAGCAGCTACAAATGCAAGCTTGACACCCCGCTGATTCCCTCGCCACTGTTACAGTGGTTCTGTGAAAACCACTGCATACACTCAAAGAAACTGTTTTGTGCAGTCAAACACTCCAAAGTTCTGCTCATCCTGTCTAACTTTGTCTCTCCTTCAGAAGGGACTCCCTCTGTTATTACCCTCCCCATCCTTCCCTTGTTATCTCTGTTGCTCTTACTTTCTCTTCGTCTCTGTCTCTCTCTTTCTCCCTCTTCCTCGTCTGATTTGGTTTTCATTAAGTCTTAATCTACGCGGGGCTCCAGCGTGTCACACGTTGCTCATTGTGTAGGATTGATGTGTCGCTCGTCTCCTCTCTGGCTGGGCCCTTATCAGCACAGACGAACCACAGGGCCCCTAATGAAGGCCGCCCTTCTTCCATGCTAATTCAACACCGGCTACAGCCTATTGGAATTCGACTCATTGTCTGCAATCACACTCAATGAGGTACTCAGGCCTAGAGAGGAATAGGTAAGAGAAATAGGTTGGAAAGTGGCTTCAATCTTATCGCTAACAAGACATTACTTTAGATAACTTGGAAAAACAAAATTTCTCCCTATCTCACAGGCACAAATTCGACAGCTGAACACCAAAAATGTCAAGCTGTACCCTGAAGGCATCTTACTGTGTCCTTGAGATGCTCTGGCCAGAACTGAATTGCTCATAAATGTCTCACATTAACGTTAAAGTGCACATTATATGTGAAAGTATTTGCTAGATCAGGTTTTAATCATATTTTCAACTTATCTGTTTAACCCTGTTAAAAAAACCTAAAACACTCTATGTGTATTTTGCTATATTTAGACAATATTTGTATGTAGGCCTTTATTCTCAGTCATACACACCCTATGTTAATCAGTGGCTAATTTCGACTTTAATCTTGATTTTTCTCACTTGTGGAAACTGAAAATCCTGTAGATGCCTTTAGCACCTGATGCTGTTCCTTCCTCATTTTGCCTGAGTCTCTGTGACATGTAGTCATTAGGAAAAACATTGTCTGTAGGGAGAAAATGTTGCCTTCAAATGCCATTAGAAATTTTGTTTTCTAGGTTTACATAAAGCGGTCCAATGTAAAAATAGAAATAGTTTTTAGTGTCTTCACGTGCTACTTAAGTGCAGCATTTGAACAACACATACAGTCATGCCTCCTTCAAACAAAGGTATTTCTTTGTATTTGCAGAAAAAGCACACTATGTTCAGCTCTAGGTCACATGAATGCTACGAGTGGGTTTTGTGAGTTACGTGAGGATGGATAATCTATGAGGGGCGTGAGGACAGGAGGGTAGAAAAAATGTTTAAGTAGACGAGATGAGAATATGAGTGAAGAGAGGTCAAGACAAAGAGGAAGAGCTGCATATTAGACAGAAGAATATATTTGGGAAGTGACTGTGACAGAGTGAAGGGCACTGACTGGATTACAGATTTTATATTCAGTCTTTGTGCACATAGGTGCCAATATATACCTCTGAACCCTGTGAATATAAATGATTTCAAATATATTCAGTCTGGATTAACAGCTACATATATGGTTAGTTCTTCGTGGTAATAAATCAAATCTTTGAATCTTGTGTGAATGGTGTTATATAAGGACATTGGCTTATATAACGAATCTGCTGAAGCTGGAGGACTGTGCTTTAACTTAGATATTGGCCCACTTAGCCACTCAGCTTGCTTTTGCTGGGTTTGTCAGATAAAATGTGTGTTGAGTGTTAGTTATATTTTGACTTGTCCTAGCTTTGGAAAAACTTTAGGAAACCAAAAGCATCTAAATTATGTGTTTGCCAGAGGTAGAGGAAAGAGTGGATATGGTTTTGAAAAGCAGGATGATTAAGTGTGGCAACCCTCTGACATCTCTGTACCGTTTATTATTACTGATTATGTTTTAAATAAGGTGCATGTAATCTTTATAGATACACTTATCAATGCTTTTTTTAATTAATGTGATAACCTGCAGCAAATCATCAGTTTATTGTGAAGTTCCCCACAGTGCTTCCAGCGTGTTGTTTTGGTTTTATGTCCCAAACGTTCTGTGTTTAATCTCTAATGGTTCTCATCAGCATTGTTTTCAGCTGCTCCAGGAGGCTGTTGAGAAAAAAAAATGCTGTAAACTCATTGTCTTCTCCTTGCCCAGCACCAAATCGCAGAAAATAAAGTTACTAACTAGTGGAGAATCATAGTGGAGCATTTTGCAACTGAACAATTAGATTATCACATGATTTGGTGGAGGTCCAAGCAGAAATAACAAGAATAGTGCCTGACCGATATATCAGTTTGCCAGTACTACCGGCCGGTATCAGCCTATGGCAGATATATCGGTATTAGTGTATAGATTCTCCGATATGAACCAATATTAGACCTGTTTTAAGTGCTGGAAAAAATGCTTGACCTTTTGATTAAAGAATAAGATAAGATGGAGAAAACTTTTATCTATCCCACAACAGGGAAATTTCTGGTGCTGGCAGCAGCAAATGCTTACAAAAAAGAAAGTAACACACAGTGCACAGATAATAAAGTAGTTGAATAGAAATATATACGATAACAAATAAAATAAAATTAAAAAACCTGAACAGAGTAAAATGGTGTTATAATGTAAGTGTCTAGCAAATGGGTTGTGGGAATCACAGGGTAAGTCACTATACGATACAATACGCAATAACTGGCCCACAATAACCATAATGTCATGATACAGTGATTCTACTATAATTAATACATTGAAAGACAATCATATAATAATACATAACGATATCTAACCGAAGAATACGATATGCATACATTCCAGTTAATTTTTTTTTTTCATTTGTCCCATTGATGCTGTAAAAGCCAAAGTGGACTTGAAAGTGGCTCGGGCAAATGTTAACTTCTTAAAATCTTTTCATCGCAGTCCAACATTATCCTGCTGTCAGCTTATTTTTTTGCCAGTTCATTCCCATTCACTTTACCCACATTCATGTCATAAGTGACACTTTCAAGTCTCCAGCGAGGAAATATGAACTAATGATGCTTGTTAGTCAGATTGGCAGGATAATGTCTTTACTCTGTGTTAGTTCAATTTAAAATATTGATATTTGGCGACAGCGGTTTGATAATCATATCTCACATGTCAGGACAACAATAATTTGACGTATCGATTGTGTTTCATCATCAAATGAGAATGTATTATTTTGTAAGTTCTATTAATTTTGTCAGTACATTTAATATTTTTTGAATTGTGCTGATGCATTGTAAATGAACTGAGCAACTTACATCTTATGTCTCAAATTTGCAGTGTGCAAGGTCTCTATAGCAAAAGTCTTATGTAGCCACTGACAATGACAGTGAATTGAGTGAGACTCCAACGACTGTGTGAGTCCTTCTGCTTTTAACTCATATCAAATGTGCATCAATCTGTGCCTTAAATTCATACGCCTATCAAAATGCATTTCCTGCAGTGTAGCTCAGGCACCGACAAACAGCTCAACTTTTCAGTGCAATAATAGCAGGCTTTATGAAGGGGATTAATGGACATGTGTTGTGTTAATGATGATTGTTAATCTTCACCCCGCTGCCCCATCCCCAATGCTCACACACCCACACACAGGCACACACATACTTTACACCCCCTGTGTCTAATCATGGGGTATCAGTCTGTAGAGATTAGGCCGCGCACACACACTAATCATGGGGTGTCAGATGGTCCAACGGGGGTCTCTCCAGCTCTCTCTCGCATTAATCCTGGTTTGTCACTCAGCGAATGAGTCAGTGGGTTTAGGTTCAGTAATATGAAAATATTCGAGGCAACTGTTGATTAAAGACAGAGATGGTCTGCAAAATAATGAGGGAAAGAACTAATCTTGCTGCTAATAACAGCAGTGTGATGATATTCATGATGATGGGAGAGTGCCTTCTCCAATCAGTGTTTTTTTTTTTCTCTCTTCCCTAAAGCGATGCGGTGTAGGACTTCCGTGAGAACATTAAAAGTGAGATTGTTCTGTGTGCTTTGTTGCTCTTTGCACCTCCAGTGCTCATTGCGCCACATCCCCTCTCTGCCCTGCACCTTTTGATGATCCGCTCATCCAGCTAATACATTCTGACCTCCATTATAACGTCTGACACACCACTCAGCAACTTTTTTATCCTTTAACCTCAGGGTGGGTGCCATCCGCTTCTGTGTTTCTCTTTCTCTCTCTTTTACTGCTGCACACCCGTATCTGTAGCTGCTCTTTATTGTAGTACAATAGTTTCCATTTTTATGATGCTTCATATTATATAGATGCCCCTGCAGGCTTCAGCAGAAAGGTCACACCTGGATGCTTGGTCCTTCCTATCTGCAATCCCAGGCGATGTGGTGCAGTGATGATAGATACTGAGGATGAGCCGTGCACGTATGTTAGGGGTAATGGCTAGAGGAAGAGCATGCTGATGACTTTATATCTAATCATATGAAAAAATAATTGCACTTTCAATGACACAGATTGATGAGGTGAATAGACAAGTGGTTATCTGTTGTGGGCTCCACTTACTAAAGCTTTTCTGAGTTACGAAACCATTTATGTGGATGTAGTGTACGAGCAATTCTCCTTTCCTTGCATGTTTGCTGGCTTCACGTTGCATTAGTTGTTTCTTGTATATAATTGTCATTAAAGATATTTTATGAATCATAATGTATTGTTTTTACAGTAACCCCCCCCCCACACAATTTGTAGGGCACAAAATCTTGCCTCGGATTTTTGCACCTGGTCCTTTTCTGTTTCTTGTTTGCCACTGGTTTGTAGTGCTGACTCATCTGAATCAGGCCTCCTCCACCATAGGATGTGATCAGTCAGGAACAGACTGTGCTTATACGGAGCTTTGCTAAAATTAGAAATGTTTTTACAAGATAAAAAAGTTTCACCAATAAGCAGCTAAAACAAATTTGCCTCTTTAAAGTATCGCACCTGCATGGCCTGCAGTGCTGACTCCTGCAGAACCAGACTGTGCTGTGATCATTCAAGGTCAGAGTGTGAGCCCCTCTACCTCTCATGCATGGCTAAACACCCAGGCACTCTCCGGTTGGCTCACATTTGTCCTCTGCCTGACCAAAATCCAATTATTCTTATCCTTGATGAATCGTGAGAGGACTTTGTGCTTGGGGTTACGACCCAAATTCGTATTCAAAAGTTTAACTAAATGAAAGAAAGAAAGGCAACAACCATGAAAAGGTGTGGTTGTGTTAACTATGTATGTAATTTATCATAACATATAAATTAACATGCATGATTTGAAGACTGATTCGGGATTTTTGTGACTGATACCAATATTAGGGAGAGAGATACCAATATCCAGTGTAACATCTGATATTGCACATAGATAATATCTGCTGAATGTGGTTATCAAATACTAGTGACGAAGATATGTAATCAATTTTTTAACAAACTTTGTTCTGAACATCAGTGCACTGAACTGTAAACACTTTTTGGTTTTTAAATAACAGATCGCAGTCTGCCGGACAAACTACCTAATTACACCATGTAAATTTACCAGTCCAAGCATTTTTTCCTCCCTTTGAAAAACTGTTTCAGTACTGGCACATATCAGAGAACATATATGCCGATACTGATATATCTCGGAAGCAAATCGGCAGATAATATCAGTAAGCCAATACATCGATTGGGCCCTAAGTAACATGTGAAATGTCATTAAAAACACAATTAAAAATTAACTGTTCAAAAAAATGATTTTAATTCTGAAGTAAGTAACCGAAATCTTCTGTCGATGTATTTACTTTGCCTTTGAACTTGACTTGAAGGCCATTGGCCAATTAACTTCTTTTTGGAACTTCCTCCATCTGTTTTTGTTGCTGGGATTACTGAAAAAAATTGTGGAAGATTCTTAACGAACAAGACAACAAATAGCAGCTGCTAAAATGTCACCTGCAGAAACTGGGAGAAAGACAAAAACATTACACACAGCTGTTGATACATGCTGAGGCACTCGCAGGTAAAGCCAAACCTGTGTATCTCCCTAGAGACTATTAATGTCCCTGCCACAGGGACATGCTGATGGAGCTCTCCTTAAGGAGAAAGGGAGAGGGGATGAGATAGACAGAGGGGGAGCCTTTGTGTGTCAAGTGTAAAAATCAGCATCCTTGTGTGCAGCTTGCTGTTAAAACACCTTTACACATTTTCTCTGCTTTACAAAGAAGTGTCACTCTCCTAAGCTTTCTATTTTGGCACTTCCTTCCGCTGCTTCGAGGGTCAAGGCTATTATATGACTTGGCCCTGAAGCCTCAAAGTACTTCAAACCTCTGCAGTTAAGAGAATAAAAACAAAATGATGGCATGGATGTACCCAGAAAGCAAGTAACAGATGCTAACATTTAGTTTCTTTTTACCTTCAAAGTTTGTTGAGATGAAGTTATTTTTAGAACTGTTTTGGCCCAGAAAGAAGCATCTTGGAAAAATATGCAGCTGCAGTTCTGACTATTAAAATCTCTATATAGATCTTTAAATACGTTTAAAAATGAGCCCACTGAGCCTTTATCTGTTGCATATCTTACGCTCATAAAATCTTAAGCAATAGTTGAGAGACGCCTAATATTCTGTGGATATGATAACTTGTTTGATCCATGTGTGTTATGATGGAGAAATCGTTTTGATCAGTGATTTGATGTTGACAAACTAAATTACATACCTCAGTTGTAAAATTTGACCAAATAGCACAGCAGTAGATACCAGTCTAGTTTAGACACAAATCCTAGGAAAGTTTTTTAACTTTTGGAAAGACAGATGAAAGAAACCCAAACACAAATGCAGCCAGATTGGCTTCAAGTCTTGGGGAAGTTAAACTTAAACTCTATAAAGTTACTTGGAACACTACAGGATAACTTTACTTGGGTGTTTCTCTGCCATGAACACATGGATACTTGAGCAAATCAGAGGAAGATCACTTATCTTTGCTTTAATCAAGTGTGCCTGAAGAAGTTTTGTTTTTGTTGTGGACAGTTTTTTCATCTTAAAGAGCAACTTCAGGTCCTCCGCTCATCAATCATGGGAAGCACTTGACTTCTGTGACTTTTGAAAAGTATGTAAATGGTGTTGGAGCAGTATAGTTTAGGTGCTTCTGTAGATGTAATTGATAATAAGCAGTACAGAATATTAAGGGCTTTTCTATCTGATAAATGTGGTTTAGGGTAAGCTGTTATTTTATCACACTAATGTGTCTATTGTAACACAGGCACCTCTTCATGACCCTAAACACCATTTACACAAATGGCTTTTGCCTGAAGAGTAAATTATTGGTGTAGTAGTGCAAGATAGGTGGTAGTAAAACAATTGGTCTATTTAGATGGGTATTTTTAAACCACTTTGCTGTTCAAGCATGACAATTATCCACATTGATATCCTCTGCTTTGTTAACAGCAGCAGTAAAAATAACAAAAACAAAACAAAACATACAAAAAAAAGGGAAAGACAAACTTCAAAAAGATTGCCAAATGCAAAAGGTACCTCTGTAAATACAGCCTAAATGAGCTAAAATTATTAGTAGAGACATTATTCAATTAATGAAGAGAAAAATTAGTTAGTGGCAGACAGTTTAGATAGGGACAATTGCTGACAATTTTCTGAGCACAGTATTTCTAATGTGAAGATTTAGTTGCTTTGCCTCGTTTACACATCAGCTTTTGGGTGCTGGTCAATAAAAAAAAAAGCCAGCTGATTCACTGTGGACTCGCTTTTTACCATTTATTTTTTTAAATTGCTAGATTATTCAGTCACGTTTTTATTATTTTAATACTGTGACTGCTGCAGAGCTGTGATAAGCCATTGTACAGCTGAGTCTCATGCATTCAATGCAGATATTTTAGGGTGATTTTGCTGACATGTGATGTAGCCAATTTAGAAGTTTGATTGATGTCATTATCATAGAAATGACTGTAAGTTCAAAAGACCTGTCCCTCCTCTTTATATATCTTTATCTGTTTGCACGTGCACGTGGTCATAGAATGAATGAATGAATTCAAAGGTAACAAAAGCATTACTTAAATTCAAGGTATTGCATATCCATCATACCTACAGTAGTTGTCTAGCTTACTGGTCCAGTGAGTGCTGTTGAAAAGATTCATTGTTATGAATTTAGCCTTCATAAGGAAAGAGAGCAGCTACCTTTTTATGATTTAGTACCTATCTTGAAATATTTTTTATGTCATGTTAAATATATAAACATGTTTCCTGTACTTGCATCAGACCAGGCTCACTTCAATGGCTTTGCAAGTCTGAAATGTGACCCAAGTACTGAGGCAGAGAAAGACAGTGGGATACTCAGTCTCAGGGTGCTCATCCATGGCAACAACACCACAGGAGCTGTATGTGCCACCATCATGCAGCTTAAGTCAGTAGAGACGCTCTTCCTGGTGGGGTTTTACATCTGCTGAATGGAACATTTGAAGGCAGTGTTGTAGAACTCTATCTTCAGCACATTGCTGGGTCTGCGATTGTTTATTCAGAGCACGAGCAAACTGTGAGGGAGGTTAAAAGGGATAGTTCACCCAAAAATGGAAATTCAGTCTACTTACCTACATGCTAATGGAAGATCAGGTGAAGGTTTTTAGGACACACAGAACATTACTGTTTTGTTACTGTGTTGCAATAATCTCCCAAACAATTGAAGTAAATAGTGACCAGGTTTCAAATGTAATAAAATGCCTTCATACTGCTCGCCCAAAGTAATCCAAGTGTCCTGAAGCTTCGACGTGTCAAGTTTTTTTGTAAAATGTCACCAACGCCACATTTTTAGCCTTAATGTTCACTGTAGTCTGTAGCTCTGAAGATGGGAGCTGCCTTCATATACATGCCGGCTACAGTAAACAGTGAGGCTAAAAACATCATGTGACATTTTTCAAAATAGCTTTGCATGTCAAGGCTTCAGGACACTTGGATTATTCTTGACGACCATTCAACATTCTCTACGTTTGTGTGGATGATGAGTGAATTTTCATTTTTTGGTGAACTATGTCTTCAGTCCCTGATTCTGCTAACAGGGTCAAGAAATGAAATGAAACTTTTCCTTTGCACCACATTAAACACAGGTCCCTAACACTATGATAATTTTTAACACACTAACAATCCTCTCTTTTCCTTTATCTCATTTCGAGTATACTGGCCAAATGACCTCTGTTGAGAATATTGATTTGAATGGGAATGCCTGTTCAAGCCTTTCTAAATCTGTGGGCTCACCATCCGTGAAAGAAAGTAACACGCTGTTCTGTCGCTCGCTGTGAAAATGTCATTACACCAGCTGTCTCAGGCCCAGTGCCCACCACAGCCACTCAGCTGGCTGCTGAAACTCGCAGAAACACACTCCAGCACTAACACACACATACACACACTGAACGACACAGAGCTGCATTGTGGGAGGATTTCTAATAGGATGTTATGTTCATATTCCTACCATCTACAGTAAGTGGAGCTGTAACGACAAATTATGTGTGATAAAGTAATGATATGAATTTAAACTTTTGTTTTGATTGGGGATCTCAACATCTGCTGCTCATAGATAGAGATATCTGGTCCATATAAACTATCACAACTGCCTAATATAACTAATGGATTAGATAAGGCAGGGATGATATGCATGTACCGTACGTATGTGTGTTGGGATGGGATACAATGGAGTGAGTTATTGTATTTGTAGGCATTTTTATTTTGGGTATGTTTGAGTGATCGCTGAATACATGTATGCAATAAACCTGCATTAATCAGAAGTGAGAAAACATTCAGCTCACCAAAATCTGGAAGAGAAAATATGATGTGTGCATAGTTAAGGTGAAAAATTGCTCAAGTAATTCAGGACATCTTTATTTTTGTGAAATTTCAAAAAACTTACCTTGTACATTTTTACCATAATGCATTTTTGTGCTACAGGTATAAACATAAGAAGATAAAATGAGTACTAAAGCCTTTTATAAGATGGGTTTTGCTTGATTCACAGCGTTGAAAATGGGCTGAATAGGAGGATGATTACCTGAGTTTAGATGACAGCAGGAGAAAATGTGGTTATCCCCCATTTGTCCAACATTTCGAAAATGCTTAATGTCACCACAAAGAAATCAGTCAGAACACCTTCTGTTTCGAAATTAATCACATTTCTAATCAAAATGTTTTAATAACACTGCAGCTAATTCAATCGATTTTATTCTGAAAGATCACAAAGTACCTTCTTATTCGAGTCTTGGGATGAAAGGACAATCAGAAGAAATATTTAAAATATTTTGGCTAGCCTCATATGGTTGCTGACCCCAATCAAAAGATCAGTGTCAATGAAATCTTTGTTCTCTGGATAGAACTGGAGACAGACACAGAGAAAATGTAGAAATTCAACTTCAAAGGAATCTTTTAGGACATCAAACATGCATATTTTCCCAAAACTGTCTTCCTTGGACAAATTAATTTGTGTTGTTTAAAATAAAACCAAATCTAGGTGGCACAGTTTCCATTCACTCCCCCTGAGGGCTGTTCTCATCTGATGATGTCTGAGGTTCCAAGTGAGATCTAGATTTTAGATCAGTTTGCACTTGACTTCAGTCACATCATGAGCATTTGTAGAGCTGAGTGCAACGGAAAATATAGAGAGAAATGGAGTGGATTAGAACATAATGGACCGTGCACAGACTTAAATTCACAGCATCACAAGCAGATGTAGTGTATATCCCTCTGTTCGGCTCAACCTCAAGCTTCCGTCTGTGTCTTTTTTTTCCGTCTTGAGACAAGGATTCCTCAGGCGATTTAGAAAATGACAGCATCTACAATCCTCAGAAGCTGTGGGACAGAACGGTGAGCAAGGCTTTATGCACGATAGCCGTTGTTAGCCTCTGTTACAGTAGGTGCGTGCGTGTGTGTGTGTGTGTGTGTGTGTGAGGGGATGCCCTGGAGTTGTCACATGCTGCGGGCCTATCTGTTCTTGCACCTCTTTTCATTGCTCTTCTCTTTGTCATTGCTTATATCAGAGCTGTATTTTAAAGAAATTATTATGGTTTATCGCAACTAATATTTTTTATTTTTCATAGTCATAGCCCTAATTTCTATTTCTAGCAGTAACAACAGCATTACAGTAAGCATGTAGCTGAGATGTGGGAATTGGTTGAGATTGCTAAGAAGTGACCCACAAGTGAGGTGAACTTTTTGTGGGGACACACTGATCCTGATTCTTCTCTCACCAATTGTGGTACCTTTATTTGGAGCATCTGCTAATTAGGGCCCGAAGGACGTATTGGTTTGCTGTTATTATTGGCTGATAATTGCCTATCACAACTCTATTGGTATCTGTGTATATGTTCTTTGATATGTGCTGATATTAAAACATTTTTTTGTCAGCCGATTGATCTGATATCGGAAATTTTCTTGCCCTCTAATATTGTTATCTCCATCAACCCCAAAAATGCCATATCTGTCAGGCCCTACTGCTAATACCAAGCAAAGATCCAACACGAGTGCCCCCCCCCCCCAATATATGTCTTAATGTGTAAAACTTATTTTTATATCTGCTAACTTTAGATTATAGATGAGCAAGGCACCCAAAATAACAAAGCACCGTCTAACCACTCAAGTACGTAATTAGTGAGTACTTTCTAATTTTCTACATTTGTAATGTTTAAACACAAAACGGTTGGGGTGAGGGTGGTGGTGGTGGTTACAGTCGCTGCTTCAGGCCTGTGTTTGTGCTCACTTCAAGATGTAATGCTTCCATAGACACAGTATAGGTTGAATCATAGGAGCTGCCATTACTGCTTTCGCAGATCTAATTTGAAAGCTCACCTCCTGCCCCATCTTTGCCCTTGCATGATCTTATCCTCTCTCTCTGCCCTCTAGGCATTGGGTGCACACCAGACTCCTACTTCTTCCCTCATTTTTATCATCAACCTTGATCTACTTCTCCTCCTCTGCCCCTGTTGTCTCAGATCTGTCATTTTTCTCCCACTTCTTTTCTTCGCCTCCACTTCTGTCAGCTACTCTGTATTCATATGACAAAGTCTGAAAAACCATCTTTAAGTTTTTCATGTTTCAGATGTATCAGCGACGGTATTCAACGTGCGTCTTTCTAGTGGAAGCAGCAGAAATCATTTTTTTTATGAGTTTAATTGGCAGAGCAAAAGCAGGTCATCATTCTTGTGAATGAAGTCACTGGTCTGTAAATAACATCTCACTGCTACATTGAAGACTTACTGAATACTTCAAGCCCACGCGTACACACACACATACAATCACATACCTTTAGGCAGTACTTTCTCCTCATCTCCTGTGGATTACTGCCATTTGTTATTTAAGTGCTGCTTTGTTCAGCGCCAATTAATTATGAGAAGGGATCAATTGGAATTGTTCCGATCCCCACTGTAGGCAGAGTTAATGCATTCCTCTGGCTCTGTATACCTCTGGCAAGTGGACAGCCCAATGTACGTCAGTTCACATCTTACATTACAATGCATATGTAAACTTGTCCATGCACAAACATGTCCATCCTTTACGTTTGCAAAGGAATCATGGATGGGAAGTAGAGGTGTTTTACACTGTTGCTATGGCTCCTTCTTGTTTTGCACTTAAATAAGATGCTGTTGACAAATGAATTAGGACTCACCTCCGCTAATGGAGAAGACGTCAGTTGTGTAGGTGGCTCTTCTTTAGAATGACGCAGGACATATTTCCGTACACAGTGGTGAAAGAATGTGGCCAGATGCAGCGCAGGTCTACACACTTCTCAGATTGACTTAAATACAATAATAGCATTATTCTCTTTTTTGTGATTGCTGTGTGATTTTTGTGGACCAGATATTTTTCTTTGAATAAAATTGCCTTTATCTTTACCCTCTGACATATTTAATGTGAAAAGATCATTTCACTTGAACATTACAGACCAAAGTTTAAGGCTTAGGTTTAATGCTATTTTGCCAAGACACTTTCAATAAAAGCTTGTATTATGCAACAGTTTGGTTTAGTCACTGCATTTCACCGAGTGTTTAATCATACAGGATTTTTTCTCTCTCACCAGACAAGCACTTCATGGAAATGGATTTGTGCTTGAAAAATATGGATACGAAATGTAGCTCTTTGCATTTTCCTGACAGTTTCTGGAGTTCTTCTTTCTTATCCTCAACTCCTTTTTAATCACAGTTTGAAAACAGACTCTACCCATTCCTATTCTTTGGTGCTTAATCGTTAATCAATTATGTGAATGCTGTAAATGTTTGCTGGATTGTCCTGCAGTAAACTTCTAGATTTGCAGGATCTGATTAAATTATCTGAGATTCCTGCAAGCCTGCGGCAGATTTTTGGCCCTGGACTATTGTGGCAGTATACAACTGATGAGTGATTCTCATAAGAAAGAATTTTTAAAATTGATGCCGCTTGGTCAGACCTCACACCTCAAATTTGTACTACAGACTGTTAAAGATTTGCTGTCTACAAACGAAGCTGAGATCATCTTGGTGACATATTCTTTTTTTTATAGACAAGAAATCTCCCTCCAAAGCTTTAGAAGACATCAACTTGATTTCACAGGCTGAGAGGTTCCTGTAACTGATTCACTGACATGTTAAACTGACAGAGTTTTCCTTAAAGATGCAGATCCGCCTCAGATTGTGTGGTTCACATATCCATAACTGTTAGTATTATGAAATAGTGCTACAGGCATAGGAAACATTCAGTACGTTAAATGTCACAGCATTGATAAATACAGTTTATATGGTGCTTGTAGTGTTATACAAGCAGCCAAAATAAATGCCTGTTGATTCGCCTTTGCAACAAAACTGTGTTAAATACAGTGAAAGCTTTATAGTTAAAGATGCTATTTATGTTGGCTTATAAATCCTATTGTCTTTAAATGTTCTTACATACATTATGGTTTCCCCTATAGAGGTAGGTTTAATGGCTTTACAGTAGAGCATTTAGTCAGAGCACTGCGAAGTTGTTTTATTGGAAGAATTATACCACAAATACAGGAATGCAGTGGCTGTAAAGTGGCATTTTTTTTGACAGTCAGAAGATTTGGGGAGTAATATCAGCATGTCTATAGATGTGATCAGAGTACTCCTGACCGTCTAATAGCATCACTTATTGAGTGTCTGCACATTACCACCCTCGAAGAATAGCTCTTTAGAAAAACGTTAAAGAGAGCTGTCACTCTGAAAGGGAGATGGACAAGATGGAGCTGGACACGACGTCCTGGTAATAATGATAAACGATGCATCCACGCTGGCCTCTCAGTGTCTGTTATTACACACACCCAACAGCATCTGGATATTTCAACATTAGGATCTCACTTAGCCGTGCTATCTGATGTGATGACATTCAGGGTGTCAGTCTGCACTTATCCATGCATGGATTCATTTATTCGCTGAGCAGCTGCGTTAAAATATTAGCATATTTTTCTGCTGCTGTGTGGCCATGAAGAGGAGGCTTTAGTCATAGTCCAGACACATTGACTGCCGTGCCTAAAGTTATTTGTCAAGGGAAAAGGACGGAGCTGCAGATCTCTTGCTTCCAAAGTCAGGTGTTTATGATATTTATGGATAAATTGAAAGTTGCCTCTTTATTTCACAGATCCAAGTGAGTTTAAAAAAACATACAGTCCATGTGTTGTAGGATAAATCGTGTTTTCTGGTCATAAAAAAAATTAAAAATACAACATTTTAGATATTTATAACCTTTCATGCATTTTAAAATATCTCTTATATATCAGACTAAGAATTAAAACTATTTCTCTTACAGGTTTGTCACAGAAGTTACCATTTTTGTTGCTATTCCATCACTGTTATCTTCAGTCTATAAGCTAAGGGTTGATGATAGTGGGTAGGAGGTTTTTTTGCTCTTATTGTGATATCCAGTTAGTATGTGCGGATTTGCGGATGTGCAGACTTTTTTATATGTCCTTTAGAGGTGCTTTATCCCTTCACATGCTGTCTCTCATCCCCCCCGATTATCATGTCCAACATTATCACTGTTTGCTCAGTGTCGCCTCACATTCAGGCTGTCCTGGGGTTCGTACCTGCAATTGCCTTTCTGTTTGACTTTTGCATGCTCTCCAATAATCTCACCACTTTTCTCCATGCATGAGTGACAAAGTGTTTGTGAGTTGCTTAGTTTACTAGCTACCTGTCAAGGGTGCACCTTATCCCTAAGTGGGTGTAAAAGTATATATCTAGTCTTAATCATTATATCTATAAACTGTAATATAATGCCTAGTTATCCTCTGACTTATTTAAGGATTAGTTCAGAGTTATGGGAATTATGCTTATGTGCTTTTTAGCATTTAGTTAGATGAGCAGATCTGTCATATCTTTAGGGTAATTACAGTAAGCGGCGGCAGCCAGTTAGCCTGGCTCACTTCAAAGAATGGAAGCAGGAGGAAACAGGTAGATGGTTCTGTCAAGATGTAACAGAATCCACCTACCAGCACCTCTAAGGATTATTAAATAAATCTATGAAAAGACATTATGACTTTATGGTTTTATTATGGTATTATGTTTGTAAGAATGTTATGTGTTGTACTTCTGCGTGTGCACATCCTGTCTGATGAAGTTACCTTGTTACCTTGTTCCTTGAACTTACCTGTTCAAGGTTTGTTCATTTTCTTAAGGGGCCTCCTACTGTCTTTGCATGACCTTTGCCAGCAAGAACCCTGAACTGTTTTTGCTTGTTTGCAAATGTGATGCACCTTGCACAACTTCAAGACAGCAGCACTCCTGAACAGCCATGGTTGCTCCTGTAATTTACCCCAGACGTTTCAAACTTGCAGAGTTCTGACTGTCAGAATCTTTTCTGCTTGAGTTGAAGTTACTGAAATTATCATTCCTTTTTCCACCCACATACACCACAACCTGATCCCCTTTTCTGGTGACAGTGTTTACTCTTGGCCTTTTTGCTTTGCTACGCTCTTGGTGATGACAGCTTTTTAAGGTGCTCTATTTTAAGCTGAGTTTTGAATGTCTAGGTTTTCTGTATGTATTTTAGAATCCTCGTCCCACTTTGTTCATATGCTGCATTTTCGTCTGGCTGCATCCAACATGGTTCATAACCCTGTCACCTGGCAAAAAGAAAAAGGCAGATTTGTTATGTGTTACTTCTAAAGGCAAGTTTACAGGAGCCAGGCTTTTATCTTTTACTCGACATTCTTCCTAGCTGGTGGCTTTTCCCAGGCCTTACAAGACAGGGATCTGTGAACAGCGCAAGAGCAGCTGAAGTGGTGGGCAGTCCTGCTGGTCAGTAGGCAGACCACAATGACTCTGGCACACAGGACGGTGAAGGGTTTCTTTCTTTTTCTCATCCCCTGAATGTCTTTCTTGCTTTCTCATTATGTTCTGTCTCTCTCTTCTTTTTGCTCCTCTCTCCTGCTCCCCCTCCTCCTCCCTCTTCTTCCTTTTAACTGGGAATGAAGGCTTATGAAGGCATTGACCCCAATACTAGTTCGCCAGGGATGAAGAGATGAATGGAAGCAAATGAAACACAAAGACCTCCCTGCCCCGCTGAAACCACACAGGATGAACTTCTGAACAAAACACGCTTACATCTCGGAGCACACCTGTGGTCCTCTTTTGAAGCATGTATGTTTGTGTGTGCCTTTGTGCGTGCCTTTTGCCTGTTTGTGAGTGTGTGTCTGTGTAAAAGGACATGCCTCTGTCCATTTTACATCCATCCACAGCATGTACAACGCATTCTG
>JAQLOL010000020.1:8833069-8844235 GCA_029783665.1 Naso thynnoides | reverse complement strand
TTTTGTTTAATATACAGGCTTTATTTTTAAGCCATCAATGCTCATATGAGGTCATTTATGTTAATGGTAGGCTTACATTACAATACCAAATTGACAGTCCCTTTGAAAAGGCCGTTTTTATCCCTGTGGCCTTAAAAAAAATCCAACCTCTTCTCTATTTCCGCATTTTCAGAAGTTCCTTGGCTTTTTGTTGGTGCCACCTTCACAATAAAACAGTCTGTTTCTCTACTTTGTACATCACTCTCTCCAGAGTGCCAGAGTGATGAGATACTTTGTAAGTGCAACCTCCTCTGTTGAATATTAAAGCCTCATTGAAAGGAGTTTGAGAGGAGTTTAACTCGGTAATTTTCAGGGCAGCTTGAATTCAAACAAATCATCTTGCATCAGCTCACTGATTTTTGAACTATCATCTTCAGGAGGGAACCAATCTAGTGTTTTCTCTCTCTCTCTCTCTCTCTCTCTCTCTCTCTCTCCCTCTTTCTCTTTGCATGTGTCAAAGTGTCCATGTCCCACAATATGCCCTCCTCTTTGATTAGTGCTGATAAAAAGAAACAAGATGGATGGACCATGAACCACAACTCATGTTTTCAGGTGATAGCTGATTGCCCCATAATGAAGACAGTATACTGCATATACATTCATATGTTGACACAAACTGTTCCATACCTCTCCTTTATGAATCAATCTTCCACATGAATGTCTGTACATCTATAGCACTAAATATGTGTTTATCTCTTGTGTGTTTGTGGAGGGGTTAGTATGTTTGCTTTTGTCTCCTAGCCTCTGTGTACTATGTATCCTGTTTGTGCACACACTTCTGCTACGCCATTGTGCCTCCACACTTCTCAGCAATTGTTTCTGCCTCTCAGTTTGCTCCTGGATCGATTTAATTGCTGCAGCGTATTTACAAAGCAAAACAAGCAATTCAAGCAGCTATACCAAAGCATCTAAAGCACTTAGCTAGTAGCTAGTATTCCTTCCAAAATTTCTCCTATGTTAATATACATGTACACACAAAGGCTGGGAGAATATTCGAAGAGAAACATAGGCAGAAACACGATATTTTAAATAGTTGTAATTGAGGAAGAAGAAGAACAACTGTGTGTGTATCACAGCACTGCAGTTTTTGCGTTTTGATTTTTCTCAATGTGGTGCGCCACAAAGTGGCTTTTCTCAATTGTTTTTCCTTCTTCAGTTTAATCTCGCTAACAATGGCTAATGCAGTCTCTTCATTTATTTATTTTTTTCGTGTTTTATTTAAAATGGGAACAGAGAGGGGGAGATGGCGATTGTTTTACAGTGCCCAACAGGATAGTTCTCCCTGGCTTCTCTGGATAAAGCACTCTCTCCGTTGTTTCAATCAGGCATAATGAGACCATTTGTCTCACAGCGCTGCATAAGAACAGAGCTTATCTCTGTGTTTGCCATTAGAGGTGCTTATTGCCCAAGAACAGCCCACTATCATTAATACCTGTCACAAAACTATACAAAGTTTTAGAAAACGGCTGTTCAATGCCAGCCTCTCTTCCAACTTTTTCTTTACATTGGCCAGTTCTCGTGCTCCTTTTTCATTTTTGATTCAATAAGAAATAAGGCTTTCAATATTTTATATTACTCAGGACTTCAGAAGAAATTGGCACTCCAACTACCAATGCTATGTGGAATTGGTGTTCATGTCATGATCTACTTCACTAACTCTACCTTATTCTCATTCAACTCTGTCATCCTCCTTCACTCTCATCCTCTCTTCCTTTATCTTTTCTTATCTGCCCCCCCTCCATTCCTAAAGAGAAAAGCTCCAACATGGATGGAGGGATTCATTATCTTCTCCTCCCGCCTCACAAATTGCCCTGTCACTGTTCACATCTGATCAGCAGATAATTAGATAGTTTCTTATCTAAGGGACCTTCTGAATTTTTTTCACAAAGAACTTTAGTCTTTTTTGCTGCACTCATAACTACAGTGCAGTCCCACCTTTCTCTCCCTGCTAATCCTTCTCTTGTGCTCCGTTTTAAGCCCCCACAATCTGTCATCCCAAGCTTTCCTTAGCTTCTTTAATGCTAAGACGTAATGGGATAGCTTTTATAGATCTACTGCTGAAATAAAATATAAATAAATAATAAAAATAGTTAGCATGTTAAGCTCAAACTGTTTTTAAAATTCTGTTTGGGATTCACACCCACAGTTTTGGGGGCAGTGGTGTAAAAAAAAAGAGGTCCTCTTCAGCACCAAAGAACAGAGACGCCTTCATGAGGCGCCGTCAGGGGTTTTACACTCGTAACTTCTGCTGCTGGCTTTTGTTCAGCATCGGCCATTACTGCCCAGTCGTGGCTTGCTCAGCATTTGAAGCAACATCCCTTATGCCTTGTTTGTACTCTCCTGCCAAAGAGTTGTTGGGGGCTGTGTGTGTATGTGTGAATGTCTAGTCTAAATGATGGGGAGGAGGCCTTTATAAAGTCCAGGGCCCATGTAAGGGACATAGAGAGGGACAACATTAATCTAAAAGTTCAAGCCTATAGTTGTCACCCTGTGTGGGGTGGAAGGGGTGAGGGAGGTTGAGACACTGACTTAAGGCCTTCAGTCTGAACAATGCTTGCTCTGTGTTGTAGAAAGAGGCAAGAAGTTCACAGTTCAACTCTCTGCATCCTTTTCTTTCACTCTTCTTCTCTTGTTCGAATCATTTCTCACTGAATATGCACACTGACTATTTACTTTAACCCTGTTTTACTTACGTCCACCTCTTATTTTTTGTGTACAGCATCTCCATGAGCACATTGATTCATTTCATCGTGCTTCTCGGATCCAGTCTTCTCATAAGTAGCTCATGTTTTCTCTGTCAAAGAGAGGAGTCATTTAAAGACAGTGAGACAAAGGTTCTTTGACATGTTCTTTGTTGGTAGAAGAAGCTTTTTGCATGCAGGCAATTTAACTCCACAAATTTGACAATTAGATTGTTAACCATGCAAGATAAGTGATAATGTTTTATTTATAATGTGATATATATAGCAGCTCAAGCACGCTCGCAGGACTTATTTTAGACAGACTGTCCTCCACCAAAAGGTGGCTGTGTATGTTGAGGTTGTGACATCTAATGGCTGCAGTAATCGTGACGAGAGCAAAGGAGAAAGTCAAGGCGACATCATAACAGCGACGAAATCTGAGTTGAGAGAAAGTTGAGGTGGATTAATTATCATACACTGGACCTTCGCACAGGAGAATGCTATCCATGTCCCCTGTAAACCCAAAAATCAGTGCTGACATTTTTTGACCTACCTTAGGAACTTACAGTAACTTACATCACGTTCAAGTCAGTTACACAACCTTATGTAGTTGAAGCACTTATTTTAATCCAAAGCATGATCTTTTGCTAAATCTAACCAAACTGCAACCATGTCACAATGTTAACCATGACGACAAAGCTCTGGTACATCTGTGGACACCTTCCAACAGTCATATATTTTGTTTTGGGAGTCATTTGCCAACAACCTGTTCTGTTGTTTAGGTATGAAGACATGTTTAGTATTTTTACCTAAAGATCCAGTTATTTCCTTTGTGAACGTTTTGAAAAAAACTAACAAAAAACAAATAAACAGAGTTCTAGCTATAGAAGACTCAAAAAGTCCTTTTTTCATCAGGAAAAACAAAACAAAACAAAAAAAAGTGATGAAGGTCCAGTACTGAAACAAATAAATGATCCTTTTTGCAAGCTAGACAGTGTGCAAGAGCTTTTTATGGACACATTGCCCTCCTGTGCACCTGTCATATGAAATAAATGTGCAAAGTATTTTTAAGGTAAGGGAAGAGTGAAATTTTCAGGGGTTGTCCTTCAGATCTTCCCCTTTGTCTGTACCAGATTCCCCTCAAAAAGGTGGGAAAATGGCCGCAGGAGAGCAGCACCAGGGCTGTTGGAGTGTTAGTTTGTGAAGTGACATTAACCCGGACTGCAACTCCGCATCTTGAGCTTTTTTTAAAAAAAACTTTTATGTGCGCCAAAAAAATTAGAAAAACATATCCTGTTTGTGATCACATCTGATCACATCTGGATCAGCTGTCAGTGAGTTCAACAACTGTTGGTGTCTGCACACATAAGCTCAGGACTATTAGTCACACAATTATCAGTGTTTATCTCTGTGCAGTGTTACCTGATCAGTAAACATCTGCTGTTAATAAAAAGCTGCATGCTGTATTTCAACTGTGCACTGTGTCAAGCACATCTCTACTGACAAGAAAAGCAAAGAAACTGAAAAGAAAATTTTGGATTTTTGCTTAATTAGTTTTGTCTGTTATCATTATTGATGTTCAGATATTAAGTCATTACTTAATAACCCAGAATATAATAAGGGATCTTTTGAACATTGGAATATATTTATGAGGCTAAGTGTTTCAAGAAAATATAGAGTAGGTTACTTTTTTTTTTTTTTTTAACTGGCACACAGGCTCACCCACTCTCCCTGACTTGAATCCATGAAATAATCCAAATCCATAACACTTAATGTAGAAATTAACAACTCATGAAAAGAAAATTATTTCTAATGAATGTTGCAAATTGAAATGGGGAATATTGCGGAGCAAGACAATTTAAAGTGTGGATTCTAAATCTTCTGCTTGCACTTCTAAAACTTTTCAGTAAGAAACTACAGTGCTCCTAGTAAAAACAGTTAGTCTTGAGCCCTGCATGAACAAATCAACAAAGTCTAGTGTATGGACTTCTCTTAGTGCAAAAAAGGTGGTGCAGCACTCCTAAACTTACACTCCTATCAGGTGTATTGAATAGCTAAGAGAGAAGAGCACATTACCTCCTAGAGCTGTCAGTCAGACAAAAATGTTGCATTGCTATCCTGTGAAATGAAGAATAGACTGTAAGCACTTTTCTTAACAGATTTTGTTTTTCTCAGGAACCAAAACTACAAAAATAATCACTGAAAAGTATGCATACTCCCCAGCAAGTGTGATTAAAAACAAACAAAAAAACCCACACACAATCAGTTGGGTTGAAACAAGCACTGTAATATGTTTCTGCATCCACACAAAAAGCCCCTCAATGACACATATATCTGAATTAAATGCTTATTATTATATATCTTTATATGGCCCTACTTTGGACCAACTGCAGGTTTCCTTTTGGGGGGTTGTGGTGGACGAAGGCAGACGAGATGGGAGAGAGTGAAAAGATTCCTTTTCAGTTGTTACTCATAATTGAATTAAATCATTCATTGAGCTGGTCTCATTAATAATTCAGCAAATAAATTTCAAAATTCCATTCATCACATAATTTCATTATGGAATTTCCACTTCAAAGAGCATAAACATGTCATTGTGAGGGCAATTTGATCAAATTTGTCATTACTTCCAACCGTTGTAATTTGGTATCATTTGCATGATGATACTGTGATGGAAATGCAACCCATGTGAAAGAAAAGACTCTTACTGAATAAGTGACAGTCTTAAAGGATGGAGAAAGGGAGAGATAACCTCCGGACTGTCAGTGAGGGATTAATCTCCCTTCTGTTAAATCAAAATTCCATTTCTGTTCCGCCTTCACCAGGTTTGGACAATCCCTCTGGCCCCTGACGCCTCCCCGTAATGCAATTAAGATCCATAAGCTTTCCCCAGGAATAAAGAGGCTGAAAGGGGGATTGTTCCGTGCTTCACTGAAGTAGGGAAAATCTGTGTGTGTTCTCATGTGTGTGTGTAAAGATGGATTGATGGAGGGGTGGAGCAAAAGAAGGTAATAATAGTTGTGTCCCTTCTTCTGTCACGTCAACCATTTAAAACAGACATGAAGAAAGACTGTTGTATTCTACCTCCCCTAACACATACACACACACGCACACACAGTCATTTCTCTGTCACTGCCACCTCAGTCCCATTGAAATGCTATTGTGTTGCCATAGTGTCAGCTTGACTTTTTGAACAAAACTTCAAGCTTTTCCCTCCCAGCCAATTCAAAGCCATCACGACTGCCAAAACAGCAGATTCCCTGCTATTTATTTATTTATTTTTTAACAAAAAAACTACATTAGAGGTTGAACATTTTGTAGCTTAATTATGTTGCAGATCAGCTGTGAGCTTTGTGCTTTGTGTTTTAAGACAAGCTGAGCATCCCTCTGCCATTTTAAAAAGAGTGATGCCTTGGTAATTGAAAGTAAATGGAGGCGCAACGGGGTCTAATGACCACAGAACCTTAGGTCGAGAAGATGGGTTGTAGATAGCAGAGCGATAAGCCGTTACACCCAGCTTATTTTAGGGTCATTCTGAAAGACACCTCAACTGCAAGAGAATATGTACAGAGAGAGATTGGGATGATTCACATTTTGCCACACTGTATCTGAACCATGAGTGTAATCCTTCCACAGCACTTTATTTACATAAATTGCATCCGAAATTGAAGTAACTATCAGCTGATGCATTTTGTCATTGAAGCACGGCAGGTTACTTACTATTTTTTTTCATTATGCGTTCCTCATTTGTCAAGGTGCTTGTTTTCTTTTCTTTTGTACCTTGTTATGTACACATACATTGTATTTAAAGCATGCAAAAAGAACTAGACAACTGAAAAAACTACAGCCTGAAAGATATAGTGGTTCGCCAATGTTGTCGACAAATACTGGCCTATGGCAGATTTATTGGTACTGGCATATATGTTATCCAATATGCGTTGATATTAAAACTGCCGGAAAAATGCTTGAAATAGTGATTTAAAATGGTTTAATCACTATTTTTTATACAGCAAAAGGATGGTTGTTATAATAAATAATACACGCAGTGTTAACTGTTCATCCATTACATATCTTTATCACAAGTAATAACCACATTATGTCCATATCTATATCTATCTATGTCTATCTAGATGGATGGATGGATGGATAGATGGATAGATGGATAAATAAATAGATAGATTCAGTCAAAATTTATCAAAATTTTATTGTGTATATTGGTATTGGAATAAAAAAAATCCCAAAACAGTCAGGCCCTAGAAAGAACCTCAGACAGGCTCCTTCAGTAACTTCAATATGACGAAGTGGCAGTAAACTGATGTTGTCTAAGTCATCATGCTTAACTTAATACTACTGAATATACAGGAAACCTGGAGTATTTTGCGTCATAGGTCAAAATTTAAAGCAGTTAAGGGCTTGTTTAAAATGTGCTGAAGATATGGCCTCACACTTTGTGGTAGAAGAGTTTTGATTAGGGATGCAATTGGATTTTCTCCCTTCTGTCGACTTGCATGCTCTGCCCTAGATTTGTCACTTTGCCAGCATTGTTGGTTGTTTTGTGTGTTCAGCAATGGCGTGGGCAGTGCCTGAGCAGTGTTGTGGTGCGATTGAGAAGATAATTGGCTTTTCACTGAAGCAGTTTTATGCTGATGCAATTGAACCAATGCATGGCGTAAAGGTTAGAGCGATATTAAGCCCCATACAAATGAGAACAGGACAATACACACTGAGGCAGATGTCAAAGCCAATCTCTTCTTTCAGCCTAACTGGAGGGAATGTGTGTGTGGCACAGAGGCTTGTGCACTCTGCTGAGAGGGTTAGATCATCTTTTTCATGGAACAAATGAAAAACTCAGTCAGGTGTTGAGTATGTGGCAGCCACAAATTTAAGAATCTTCAGTCCACACTTACAGGCTCTTGCATGCACTTTGCAAAGAGGCACAAAAGCCAAAAACCTTCCAAGTCATTGTGTGTGCACAGATATTTTAGCTGAATTATTACATTTAGTTATTTAATTCTTGCATAGTATGAGTAAATAGTATAGTAATAATGTGTGTGTGTGTGTGTGTGTGTGTGTGTGTGTGTTTGTGTGCATATATATATATATATATATATATATAATATGATGTCTTTATAGTTTGTCCCGTAGGTAAGATAAAACAGTGAATAGATCAAGTTTTAAGCTTGAAGATTTGGAGGTCTGAAAGGGTTTCTTACAAATTTAAATTGGAGTTAGTAGTTTTAACAAAAATAAATACTTAAATAAATAAAGTGTTTTCTAGGAACTCTCCAGATTTTTTTAGATAACATAAAATATAAGCATGGATTTATTCTATAAAATGTTTTGGTTTTTTTTCTTATGTGATCATATTTGATTGTGTATGTCTGTATTCCTACATTATTTTGTGAATGAAATTTCACACTTAACATCACTGGAGGATAGCGAACCCATTATCTCATCATGACAACACAGCACTTTCCATCCCCTTATGGTCACATTATAATGCTTAAAATAGAAAATATCCAGTAATTTAACCTTATCCTTAGGTTTTTCTTTTTCGTAGTCATTTGAATATCACTCCTGCCTGATCCATACGCTAAACAATTAATCAAACAATAAATTATAAATCTAAAAATAAATCAAAATATTTGTGTTTTTGTCAATTTTGAAAATAATAAAATGTTGCAGTCCTAACAGACATACATACACACACATGTGCATACAAACTTACACTGCCTTTTGGTCCGCACACTGTCACAGCCCCCATCTCTCCCATTAATCTACTGTTTTTCCCCTTTTATGATAAATGTTCAATAATTCAAACCATTGCCTTTCCACTTCTCTGCCTCTGAGCTCCTGTATGTGTGATTGTATGTTGCTATGCTCAGCTCTCTGCCACTGAGCTATGATGCTATGGCTGCTCTGAGTGCCTTTGGTTGTACTGAGGGAAATCAACTGTGGCAGAGCTGTAAATTATTCCTCTGGAGAGCTGAAGGGGCTGGAGTCCACACTTGCTCCTGTCCACCACTCCTTTATCAGGGCCCCGTCGGGTCCTATGGGCCCCTTATCTGTCAGGTCTGAATGGCCACAGCCAGGCAATATCAATGGAATGGACCCCAAAAAGAGGTTGTTTAGTTTGCAGAGAGAGAGAAAAGATGGACAGAAAGAGAGAGGTACAAAGAGAGTGGAAGGACAGCGAAGCACGAAGATCCTGTTGGGAATATCGCATACATGTGTTAAATACAATATAGGTGTTGGGTCATAAAGTGTTAACATTGTCATTCAGCCAAAATAAAGATGGTTAGTGTTAGATTTGCTCTTGCACCTTGAAATATGAATATTTGATTTTGTTTCATTTTTTCTTGACAAAAAATATTTTAATACCACCATAAAAAACCCTGTAACATTAATTTTATAAATTAAAATATAAGATGAAGTCAATCGGTACTGAAAACAAATAGCCAATTAGCTGATCAGTTTAGAGTAAATTAATCACCAACAAGTCATTTATCAAAGAGAGGCACCAAATATTTTCTGTTAATGACTTATTTTTTATCATTGTGATTTGAGTATTTCTTTGATTTTGATGGGTTTTTTTTCTGATTTAATTACATTTTACATTTTGAAATTTGTTGTCATCTGTTTAGAAAAAGAGTTTTAGATCTTTAGGCTCCTGCTATAGGTGACTTTTATATCTGCTTTTTTTAAACTCTGCTGGAAAAGCTCACTTTTTTATGCCTAAAGATGCTTTGTTCCTACTGTCAAAATAGCGTCTTTGTCCATTTAGTTCTGTTTGACATGTTCAGATGCAACATTTCACACTATTTCATAAAGGAAAAAGAGGGTATTCAATTTTAGGCACATGTTTACTTCATACCAAAAAGAGGTCTATAAAATTTTTTTACTCAACACATACAAAAGATCCCTACCACTCGATAAATAAAATGAGGGGGAGACTTTGTCTTTGCTTTGCTGTCTCTCAGTTTAGGACTGTGCAGCATTGTAAATGCGATCTTTAAAGCTTTGTTTACATGGTAGACAGGCCTCTGCTGTCTCGTCCCCCTCACCCTCACTCCTTTAACGCTTGAAAGAGGACTTCCTTGCATTCTGATCGTGGGCCTGTCTGTTCGTACAGACTCTAAAGAATACTAATTAGCAAGGCCTCCATATATGCACACTCTCTTCAGTCAAAGTGTGCGGAAAATAACAGAAGACATCTGATAAACAGTTGGTCCCATATTGCTTTTAGTTATTTTATGAAAGCCAGACTATTTAACAATTCTGGTATGGAGATGAGGCGCGTATTAGAACATGGCAGATTGAAGTCACAGCTCATAATGCAGCTCTTGTGTGAAATATTTGAAGGGGCCATTCGTGAGAAAATTCATGGTCTTGACATGACAGCAAAGAATTAGATCAAAATGAATTTGGCTTGGTTGACCCACACTTGTGCTTTTTAAGCATGGTTGAAAATCATGTTTGCCATTATTTAAACGACAGCAGTTTTTCCACCAACAATTTTAGCAGTATTAACCCGACTGAACTGTTGTTTCCTGGGCTTAAAGTCCCTTTGCATCCAGCAAGGAACTGTCTTGGTTTCATTTAGAATGTAAGAGACTAATGTTGAATTTAGTCGCGTGTTACAGACTGTAATGTAACAGCTATGCAACAGACTAACCAGTCTAAAAAGGGAGGGCTACCAGGCATCTGAAACGACCTTTTGTTCGCATGTTTCTCTGTACTGTTCTCTTTATAACAACTTAAACATCAAAATTTCACAGAAATAAATTGCATGGAACACATGAAACCTCAGCTGCCTTCTTGTTGAGTGTATTGTGTCACATCACGTGCAAAACACAAGTTGTTGCTATCTGCCTAATTTGCCTAATCTGGTGAAACAACAGATACACAAAACCAAATGCACAAAAGTAATTTGGTTTCCTAGTTACTTCCTGGGTTTAGTTCCTGGAGCTCCTCAGTTTCTGGACTGTTTGGGTGAAAAGGTCCATGAGTTACAAACATATGAGCTTCCAAGAAGAACCACAAGTCTGTATGCAGTTACTGGCACTTCAGCATCTTACTCTTTTTGTTTGTCCACTCTACTTTACATTTCTAAAACAACCCCGTTGTTCACATGTGAGTGGACAGACTTAAACTCTCCAATACCTAATGGCGTCTTTTGCAGTATTACCATCAATTGAAGCCTTTGGATTCAGACTGAGAGGGTAAATTGGGCTAATTTCCAGTGGACGATATACGATAACAATGACATTTGTAAGATTTTAGCAAAATTCTTTAGGAAAGATAAAGGTAAATGTGGTCATTTGAATTACAAGATGGACATTATTCCACTCACTTGCTCCTTTTTCACCCCCAGAAAGAATCCATGTGTAAAGCTTAGATCAGCTTACCAGCCAGCCAGAGCTTTGGGTGGTCAAACGGGTTCACC
>JAQLOL010000020.1:8790187-8824554 GCA_029783665.1 Naso thynnoides | reverse complement strand
TTTTGGGGGGGGGCATGGTGAAGATGTGAACAGTGTTTTTCAATCATTGAGTGGAAGGATGTAGAACAACAAAAAGCAGCAGTTATATATAGGAAAAGGAGTAGTATTATTTTACATGTATCGTGTTTTACAGTCTTGCTTTTGAATTATTTTCATACCATTAACTGAATCAGTAGGATGGTACTTCCTGGTCTGCAGTGCTGCTCAGAGTAGGTGACGCCATCACTTGAAGGACTTGCAGGCTTTATGATGCAAAAACATAAACAAGCCTGTGCTTGTTTGTGTTTCCCTTGCCATGTGCTCCCACAATGGCCCCTTTTGTGTTGCTACTTAATTAGCAGTCTCTGAAGCTAACACGGCGCGGCATACAAAGCGAATGCTCTCTGATCTCTTTGACGAGATATCCACTCATGGTTACAACAACAAATACACTTGTTTGTTTGTCTCAAGAGTTCGCTAAGAGTCTTCAAGGCACATGACATCCTAAAAAGGTCAGAAGGGATGGAAGAAAGAAAGGCAAGGAAGGAAGTATTGAGGAGGCAGAAGAGGAGGAAGGGAAAGATGATTATGTTGAAAAGGGACAATCAATAGTTATTAAATTTAGGGAAGAATGTCTGAAGAGTGTGATGACAGTGGCAGCTGTTTGTGTGCCTAGGAATGATTGCTATTGTTGTTTAGACATGAGACTCTGATAAACAAAAGAGTTAACTTTGCAAAGGAGGGGGTGAGGGTGGCACAAGATTAGAAATGAGAAAGGAAAGCAAGAGGAGAGATTAAGAAATAGATTATGTGTGAAGAGAAGTGTAACATAGAAGGAGAATAAAGGAAGAGGCTGACACGTTTCATCTCCTGTCAGACAATTTCTTTCCTTTATAACTGATTTGTTTCTAATACTTTATTTGATCATCCCCGTGACCCTGTATCTCTATTTCTTCTTTTTTTCTCCAATTTTTCTATTATCATGCTTACTCCTCTTTGCTTCTAAGCTGCTTTGCCTAGCTGTAATGCCTCGCTTATGTATGGCTATGAGGATCAGGGACCCAGGATGTGACAGGATTTGGGAGGTCTTTGGCTTTTGCATGCAGCTGATACAGATGCTGTTGTGATGGAAGTTAACATACAGGGGTCTGGGTCACAAGGACAATGATTTAACATGTCTAGAGGGGTTTTCCTCTTCAGGCAACAAAACGATGGAGAAACACCTTAATTGGCATATCATTGATCGATATGGGATTTTTGAGGCGGATGCAGATACCAGTAAGGGAGTAAGAAAATTCCAATATCTGCTACATTTGCCAATATTATATATATATAGAATATCAGCTGAATAAGATTATCAAAGACTAGTGACAAAGATATGTAATGGAGGCAGGATGTCTTACATTCTAACAAACTTTATTCAGAACACTTCACTTTTTAATTATAACATAACAAAGAGCCCTCTGCTGGACAAACTACATCATTACACAATTTTAAATCATTAGTCCAAGTATTTTTGGCCTTAAAAACAGTTTTAAAATCAGTCATTGTCGGGGAACATTAACAGTGATACCAATAAGTCTACACTAGGATGATATCGGACAACTCTATCGGCAAACTATATCTGTCTGGCCCTGCTCTAAATCAATGTCTTTGCTGGTTGGTACTAATGCTCCTTCACTCTTGATTTATATGTCAAACAGGTAGTAGAAGGAAATGTCCACAAGGACAAGCAGGAATTAAGCAGTCATTTTTAAGCACTAATATTTGGTCAAGGTGTCAAGCAAACATGGTTGACTCAGGGCTTGCCTTTAATTACTCTTGCCATGTTTGAGCAAAGAGACAGCAGGCTGCAGGATCAACACAGTGTTTGAAGTGTGTGTTTCCTCTGCTTGTGCAATGCATTTATGCATTTATTTTGTGGGATTATGTAAGACTGTTTTCAAAGCTTAAAATTTAATAGTAAAAAAAAAAAAATTATGTTCAGTATATCACTATATACTCTGCACCACAGTCTTTCTTACCAGCTCCTCTTAATGTTAATCTCCATAACCGAAAAGTGAGTTATGAGAAGCATCACCACATTTCTCTGAAAACTCTGTGCAAGTGGTGCAATCTGTTTTCTTGAAATTACTAAAGAGATGCCGACTTCAGCATGAAGGTGTAAACAGATTCATAAGTACAAAGACACAGACACATACACACACACACACACACACACACACACACACACACACAAAGACTGTGTAGTAGTTGTATGAGTATCTTTAGCTGCCTTGATATTTTTTTTGTCCCATTTTAGAGTCGTCTCTCTCAAATTTCTCTGTTTGTGGCTGTGCTACACTTTGCACAACTCATTTTCATTTGTCAACTTAGAGGCAACTATTTTATTTCTCCAAAGCATGACAACACCTGCTTGCCAAAGATTTCGTTTAGTGGTTGGAAATTGAGGTATCTTGAGGTGCTACTGTGTTGTTCGGGAGTTGCCAGTACTTTTTAAATATATTATAATGTACACTATATTGGTTAATATGAAGGACATTGCAGCATGAAAAAGTGGTAAACAGTCATAATATACGTTTTTTTGTATTACATCATTGGGGCTTTATATTTTACATATTGTCAATAAATTGTAAAAGTCTATACAAAACAGTATAAAACAAGACAGTTATTGTGTAACTACTGTGTAATGTTATAATAAAGTTGTCATTCAGTCACCATCAGTTATGCATAGATGGTATGGACAAAGCCAGTTTTCTCAATTTGTTGTCTACTTGCATTGCCTCGCTGGAGCTCAACATATGACCTCACCACTATAAGCCCAAAAAGTGGAATTTCTTACCTCTGTTTTTCCCACTTAACCTTCTAGCTTGTTAAAGTACCAACGGCATCTTCTACGCGTCAATGAATATAAATGTGAGCCAGAGGAAACTCATTTTAATTTAGTTTGTTGCCATCTCTTTCATCTTTCCCATGCTGAGCTTCAGGTTCGTTGTCCTTTACCACATGATGCAACCGACATTCAGATGTCTGTGGGGTCTCAATGGTGGTATTCACAGATTCATTTGTGTTTTTGACTTAAAAATCTGGATACCATGTCTTGCCCTTTGGACTCAACTCTCTTGTGTCCATAGAGGGAGTTCATGAAATAGTAATAAGCTTGTTTGAACTGGTAGGTGGTATTTGATGTGCTGTGAGGAGCATAATATGTAGCGCATTTGATCTCGCCAGCTGTCTGGATTGCCGGTCCACGAGTTCTCTTCACATCTTCAGCCTTTGTAGTTTGTGCATCTGTCATACACACACACACACACACACACACACACACACACACACACACGTGCACACACACCTGTGACTATCTGCATTGAAATGTGGGTGCAATTGTACTTCCTTATGCTTGGCCTTCAATGTATAAACTCATGAATTCAAATCTTATAGTATTTATTAAAACCATTATGATGATATTGAACACATATACTTAATGTCAGTTTTAACAAAAGATGAAAGTTACAACAACAATGGCTTTGCTATCAGGGGTTTGTTAAAATTTTCATTTGGAACTAACGGAAGTTTAGCTGCCATTTGAGTTTCCCTTTTTTTAATCAGTCAATGGGAGTCTGTGATGCCTTCATTATTCTTTCGTTAATCCTTTTTGTGAGTAGACTACACACCACTTGCTGTGGTTGATTTTCAAGTTCCTTGAGTCAAAAAGTCAGAGGGTCCTATCTTACACTCTGTGGTGCAAAGCGCAACGCCTGAGGCAAAGGTGTTAATTTATTCAAGCCATGTAAAACTCCACCTTCACCGTCTCCTGCCATGAGAAGAAACTGTGGCCTGCCCTTCCAATCCTGGCGAAGAGCAGATTCTCCTATCAGCTGTTCACAATCACTTCATCAATTCATGGGTGTGTTTTTGGCCAGATTCAATAACCCGTCAGAAAGTCTGTTCTCATTACCTTTAGATCAGGTGCGGCCATTGCACAAACGCTGGCAAGATTTCTTGGTGCAAACAAAGAGAAGAGATTTTCAAGTCACGAGACAGATCAGCTGGCTTGATTAGTCAAAGCGCGAGAGCGTGTGGTAAGATGGCAGGTCGCCTTCAAAGTGGTGAAAAAAACCCAAAACAAACAATTTGGTCTGAAATAGTGGCAATTTGTTACCTTATCTCCTGGCATCACCAGAGCAGGTAAAAAATGCATTCACGGTAACATTTGGTGGAGGAAATACAATGAAAAAGTCTCTTTAAAATTAAATAAGCCAGGTACAAAATCACGCACAGTTTAATCAGGCTGTGACAGAAGTAGAAATACTTTTTCTTCTCGAGTCGCGGCGGTTTCCTTCAGATGTAATCATAACTGTTTAGTCCTTGTTTCTTGTTTTCCCTTTGCTCTGGTCACAAGGTAGCAAATGCACTGAGACACACCTTCATTCTCCCTTTACCTTCAGACCTCCCGCCCACTGGCACACAGATGCTGGGCAGATGCTTTCCTATCTTAAGCATGTTGCAAAAATGACATCTGCGCCAGGGCTAAGTTAGCGGAGACACCTGTGCCGGCAGCACAATGGCTTTGTGCTGGGTCTAAGAAAGGGCCCAGAGATTCAAACTTTACACTTAGCCTTTTTTTGCTGCACTGTCCTCTTGTATGCTGGCCATTTCTCCACGGTACCTCCCCAACTGATTATTGTAGAGCCGGACAGGCCTTTAACCTCCTCAAAGGAACAATATTTTATTTGTCTACTTTACTCCATCCCTGGCTCTTTTCCATCCTCACACTGTCTGGGCACAAACAATTTATTGAGTATTCCCCTCTCCCTCACTGTTGTGGTTCAACCGCTGCTCTCTGATTAACGGCCTTTATCCCTCTACTGACATGCTACGTTCTTTAGCTCTTTAGTCAATCACAACAATGTGCAGGACCATCTATTTCCTCTCCTCTTCCTCCCACACTTACTCTTCCTCCATTCTCTCCTCCTTGGACTGGTTTACAAATGAAGATATACTACAGTGTTATTGTTTTTTCTTCTTTTCTCTGCAGTTATGCTAAATGTTTGTGTGTACTAGTGTTGCTAAATGTTTGTGTGTAGCTTTAGCAGATTAAAAGGTGTCGCTGTCTGTGACTGAAGGATGGTAAATAACCTCACAACAACATTGTTGTCTCTGTCAGACCCTTGTCATTGGAGCAAATCAACATTTCAGGAACAGAAGTCAACAAAGCCTAATTAGAGGCAACACACTTGTTCCCTTAGCGATCATTGTGCTGTTGGATGTTTTATTTCCCTTTTGCTTTGTACGTGCATGTGTGCGTGTGTGTATGTGTGTGTAATCACGTGTGTAAATTAGATGGTTTAAAAGAAGACGCTGACATTTACCACTTCCCAGGTGGAACAGTAGTGTCCAATATCATGTCTTGTCCAGCGTGTGTGTGTGCTTTTTTGTGTTTGAGTGTGTGTGTTGTGTGGATGGGGTGGAAGCTATATGACAGTTAGTAGGTCAGCTCAGTCACTCACTGATCATGGGTTTCTGCAGAGTGTTACATTGGTTTATTGTCTGTATAAAATTAACACAGTACATCGAGGGATGAAATTGGACAGCATTACGCTTACGTGTACTTTTAAACATGTCTTGTGATACTGTACACATGGTCACTTCCATACGTATCTATAAAGACCATTTCTTTACTGTTTTGGCCTTGCGCTGCCCTTTTAAAGAATAATATTAATGTAAAGCTTTACTGTAATGCTCTTCAAGTGTCTACAATTCACAGGTCATTTTTTCTGTCTCTCAAAGAGCAGTTAGTCAATTCTAATTCTGTCACACAGTGTCATAGACAGGCATCACATATACATAAATGAGATATATTTAGCAAAAGTATGATAGAGTTGTTACTTCATAAACAGTAGCCTACAGTGTAAGCAGAGCTCTGGTAAAGTTTACAGACTAAATATGTATTATAATTGGAAGCTGTCCCAGAGACAAGTTGAAAAGTTGAAGGCAGCGTTGTTAATTCTAGGAAGCTAGCAAGATTTGAAAAGTAACATCTCCTCAGGGCTCAGTCTGAACCCACCCCTTCCTCTTGGGGGTCATTAAAAAAGCTGTGCCCCCCACACACATGCACAAGCAACACCGGATCTATACTATTCAGTACAAAGCAAAGAAAGAACTCAATCAGCGGTATGAAAACAGCGAACATTATCGTGATAAATGTAAAATAACAGACATGGCAACGGAAGGACAACCAAGGCATCACTTTACAGACCCTTCAGCTCCCTCAGTTGTTGCCTTCCCTGAAAAGCGATACCGCCAACTAGTTCTAATTAATGTTTACTTTGGTGTCCTCATGCTTTACCTAAACACTTATTTTTTGCAGCTTCTCTGTGTCTGCCTTTCGTTTCTCGCTCTGTTTAGCAGGGTGAGCGGTTACAAGTAACCGTGGCAGTGGTCATTTTTGCTGAGCTTTCTCTTTCATCCTCAGGTCGATGTTGAATGCCCCAGTGGCGGTGAAGCACTTTGAGTGTGAGCTGGTGCATGATAAGGATAGAGTGCGCCTAGCGAGGCACAGAGGCGTTTGATTGGTTCTTTCCAAGTGAAGCGCATGGCAGTGGCGGGTAGAGGTTCTTACAGGATTACAGCAGCTACTGATGACACATCTTTGTCAGCCTTTTCTCAGAGCTCAAAAGTTATTGACTGCTGTTAGGGTGTCAAGACAGTTTCAACCAAAATAACAAGTAATGTGTATTGGATAAAGTTACCACCTAACTTTAAAGAGTTTAACCAAATCTCTTATATGTACTAATTGTGCTTTAATCATGTGTTTTCTGCTTTGCGTATGTTATTATTCTTAAAGTCCACCTAAAACAGCATTTAGAGACTATCTTCCCCTCTGTACTGTGATGTCTTTCCTGTATAAACAGGATATACAGGCTGGACAAAACATTGGGAGGAATTTAGTTGGACCATTAAAAACTGAAACATATCACAACAAACATGGGGGATTGCAGTGATACAATGAGCAATACCGAGTTAAAGGTTAAGTTAGCCGTTGTTCTATAGTTGAGGATCACTTGCTTCCGTCTTCCCCCTGTTGCTGGAGCAGGAGCAGAAGGAGGTGACTTTTTTTTTTTTTTGAAACGGGGAAAAAAAATGTGATTGAATTTTGACATAAAAATACAAAGACAGATTTTTTTTATTTATGTAATTTTTTGGTTAATATAGTTAAATAAGTAAACAATATGACCAGGGATGCGATCTAAAAGAATTAGAAAGACATTTTGTTATTGCAAGTGGGATTTTTAAACATGCACAGGGACTGCAATTGAACATAATTATTGCATTATTGAGTAGAGCATATTTAAAAAAAATAAATCTTAGAAATAATAGTGCTGTATTGTGAAAATATTAGTCTAAGAAGTTTCCATTCAGGTGAAGTGGAATGATGGAGAAGATCTTAGAATCAGATGGTGCTATTCCAAAGAGTGCAAACTTAGTGATGACTCAATGATGTGTGCTCTTCTGGTTCATCTGCTATTGCATATAAATATTAATCACTTTCCCAATCTGGGAATGGAGGACTAAAATAAAAACCTTGTGCTTCAAACCTAGGTGGAGAATTTTAGGTTAAGAATGTGCATATGTGCACAATTTATGTATGTGTGGGCTGCTATTTGTCTCCTTCACATTCACTCTCACACCTCATAAGGCAGGTTTAGGCTGTTCCATATGGATGGCGCTCATATATGACAGGTCTCTCGATGCATCAGAATGTAAAATGTAAGTGGCTGTTTGTGTGTGTGTCAGCAACTCTTGGACTTTATGGAAAAAAAGGCTTTTGTAGGTACAGATTTTTTACGGAGTTGTGTAAAAATTTCCTCCCAGTTTTCATTATGTGATCAGAAAAAGGTTTGTCCACTATTTAGAGTAGATATGTGCAATGTAATCTGTGAAATTTAGGCTGATAGTATTGCTTTTTTGTGTGTGTATTGTTTTTTTTTCCATTCCTAGTGTCAGTTCTCATGCCTGTTATCACTAAAAATATATATATTTTATCTGCGTGCTTATTCCATTACATGAAAGATTTCATTCTTAAATATTGCATTGCATTACAATCTACGGGAAATCTTTGCTGCATAAAAGAATCACTGTTCATTCGGCATTCAAAAGGCCAAATGACTGCACTCTCATAAATATAATTCTCGGTTTTTGAGATGGATGGTAAAAGCTTCCAATAATGTGTTTATTGAAACATAAGCCAACACTACAATTTTTTCTATTAGTATAAATGACAAATTCAAGAAAAGCCTAAATTCTAAGCTTATGAGTTGTTGTTTATTTTCTACAGATAATTCCAAAATATCCACTTATCATCAAATGTTCAACAAAGCCTGTCCTGCTGTGGGAAATGTTTTGTTTTTTGTTTTGCCTTTTTTCATCTTTGCCCCGTTCCATTGTTGTATCAGTGTCAGGATAATCAGTCATACTGATTAATTAAAAGCGTATTTTATTTGCACACAGAGTAAAAGCTGCTACTCTTGCCTTTGGCCTCCAGGATAAGAACAGGCCAAGGTGAATTGTCTTTTCTTTCCTTTTGTACTTCAGATAAGAAGAAATGCAAGAGGAAGGGTTGTAGGAAATTGATAGGCTTAGATTTACTGCCTTCTGCATTTAATTAATCCTTTTAAGTTTATTATATCATAAGCCAGGCAGTGCACCATTTTGCGTTCTCAAATGAGTGAAACAAGCTGCTTTTGGAGAGGATTATGATGACCAGGGATAGGAAACATGATATGAAGGTGAAGTAAAACCTTTATTTGTGGTTGTTTGATATCAGTTTTGTTGGATCTCCACTAGTATTGTGAAACGTACTGCCCTGCACATCCTCTGTGTGTGGCTACAGCTTGGATTGTTATCTGGCCCTAGGCAGAGATAGAGGGAAAGATGAGGAAAACAAGGAGGGTGGACAAGAAGAGATGGGATTTATGCTAACATGCTGGTAGGAAGGAAAAGGATTTATTCAGGCCTTTGTGAGGACTGATACCATTACACAAGACCCCACCTTGACAGCCTCTTTGCCTCTTGTCTTCCTTTTTGTACCCCTATTCCCTATTCTCTCTCCTCTTTCTGTTTACCTTTGTCTCCACCCCTGCCTGCTCTGCGAACCCTTGGGACACGCTTTTCATTTATGCCAGGGCTACACCTTCAATTCCATCTCTCTTGTGTCTTTAAGACTCTCTGCTTTCTTTTCTCTCTACTTAGAATCAAGACTTTCTACTGGTGAATGTGACAATGGATCTAATTTTTTCATCTGTCATACATCGTTATTAGTGTGAATGCTGATTCAGCATTTATTTAATTTATACATTTAGTCATACATATGGAAGTTATTGTTCCCTGCAGCAGAGATGATGTCACTCCCTCCACATGTTCTTCATTATTATGGCTCTCACTTGTGTCATCCGTTACAACACTGCCTTTTACCACAAACCATAGGACATCCAAGGCTACACACATAAACAACAAACTAATAAGCTGGCTAGCTTTCCCTTTACAAAGTGAATAGGTCTGTTTATAACACAGTGCCAGGGTTGGACCAATTCCTTGTTATTCTTGTAGCACTCATCATAGGGGTTTGATTCCATACTAAAGAAGGTATGTTATCTATAAACATATAAGTATACACTTATTAGCTATAACATGGACAGGTGAAATCCATAACATTGATTGTGTTGTTACAGTACAATATTGGGTGCTGGAATTCATGTGGATTTTTCTTCGTGCATGCCACCTGCTTAAATACTGCTACAGACAAAGTGCAACCAGCATTCCCTGGTGGTCATGCCGGCAGCACAGTGACCCTGCACCCTGCAAAAAACATTCAGGATTGGCTCAAGAAACATGAGAAAGAACTCAAGGTGCTGGTCTGTCTCCCAGACTTCAAATGTCTCAGTCCTTTTGGGATGCACTGATACAAGTCCGATCTCAAACTTAGAATGATATTGTGTTTTAGGGAAAACATCCCAATTTTTTTTTTTTTTTTTTTAATTTGTCTTCAAATTTAAACTGACTTTGTTTTAAAGTCATATATCAGCAATCTTGGTAACTACACTTTCAGCCATTTTTTAAATTCATTCCCCAATTTGGACAGAGCAGGAACGATTGTATTAGTCATTTGACAAGTTGTATAAGAGTAAACAGTAAGTGCATGTATATAAATACAGAGTGGATGTTGCATTCTGGCTTGTTATTACTCAGGGAATTTCCTGAGTGTCTGAGAAACAAAACTTTGCTGCTCTTCTAGCCTTTATGTTGAACTAAGCTAGCTGTAGCTTTATACAGAGCATAAGAACATGGACGTCTTCCCTTTCTTTGCATCTTGGAAAGAAAGTGAATTAATCTGTTTCCAAAATGTCATACAATTCCCTCAAATTTAAACACTACTTTCATCTCCTAGTAAAGAGACCACACAGCTGCAAGGTGCTCTGAAAACGGCTGTAAAAGATGTAGTTATAGGTATTTAAAGATGATGAGCTTCTGTGGAGCAACTGTGATTTAGTTTACTGTACATCCATAAAATTATAATCAACCTATGCTGCATTACACCGTGTTAGCCTGGAAATTGCTAACCTACATTTTCAGCTGCTTTGAACTCATGGTTGGTGAAGTGACTTAAACCAGGTTTACATGAATGAAAATGGAACAGAAGCAGGCGCAGTTCCTCTTTCTACTCATCAGAGGAAAATTGCCCTGACGCAAACACCACCTCCGGACACACAAATAGTTCAAACACACACATACACACACTGTCCAGCCATTTGACAGCTCCCCCTTGCTGTACCGTACATTTCATCATGGTGAGGCAAAGGCATTGCTAACACGCCAAGTGAGTGCTTTCTCTTGTTCAGTGGCTCTCGCTGTCAAGGGGGGAGAATTTTTTGCCGCTCCCTCTGACAGATTCAAGTGCTTCAATTTTCCCTTTGCTTTGTGAAAGTGACTGACCAAAACCTTCAAAGCACATAGTCTATCTTTAACATGCTAGACAGAGGCAGAGTCGATCCTGCAAAGACTCGGTTGGACTTTGAAGGTGGATCATGTTCAAAACAGAGTCAAAATGGGGTAAAACTTCTGAGCCTGCAACTTAAGGGTAGCTTTTCTGTTTGCGTGATGTGCTCTGTGCACTGGATCATATCCAACACAATCTTATACAGTGAGGTTTTACCAAAACAGTCAGTGCGCTGCTTATTCACTCTGCCTTAAAGCAAACTGCACTTCTACTGGAGCATAATAACCTCTGAGAGCTTGACTGGAGTGATAATTCTTCCGATAATATTTTAAATCTCTTCAAAGTTGTCAAATGTAAATTATGCTACTATAACCAGACAACCTGTGTGCAACTTAAAGTATTAATGACTCACTTGTCGTAAGTAAATTTACTATCCATAATGCTGAAAATATGGGTAGGTAAATTTAATCCAATTCCTATGTAATGAAAGTTATTTCAAGAATACAGTGTATTCCAAAATGTTGAATGTTTTTATGAATTTAGCTGGAGACTGGAGACTTTGCACCCCTGCTGAATCTATTTCTATTAAATAAAATTTTACCACACATACACTCTGATATACACACTCACACACACACACACACACACACACACACACACACACACACACACACACACACACACACACAGGTGGAGGATTTGGTGTCTAAGAAACTGACAAAGCTATCAAAAAATGTCTCACCTTACTAAAGGTCCTGATTTATTGACTCTTCCAGGGTATTTCTGTGACCTTGTGTTTGCAGTATGTTTTACCTGCCTGATTTTGTTTACTTGCCCAGAATTTGTTTATTTGATCATGTTGTGCCCATAGTGTCAAAAAAACATCCTCTGACCAGTTCACCTTTGGTCTGTTGCCACTAGTTACGGTGTAATGGTTATGTTCTGATGTAATTTATGATTGGATGTTTGCGCAGGGTGTCTTATTTTGAAAATCAGTGGGATGCTTTATTGCATTTCTTTGACTTACTCACTGCCCAGCTTAAGCTGCTTTGTACAGCTTGATGTGACTTCACTCAAAAAGGATTGTTGTGCATTTTAATTGGAACAGCATGAAGAGCTGCCTCTGAGATGCATGGCTAAAAATGGCCATGATAAGCCTGCAAAGTGTCGTGCGCACAATCAAAGTTTGAACTCAAGTGTTGTTGTTGCTGTGTGGTTGTTTCCATTTCTCTTCCAACATCACATTTGCTCGTGAGAATTTGTCACATCAAATGTCAGAGAGTCGGTGTGTTAAGTAATGTTAAAGAAAGAACTGATTCACTGGAGTGTTAAATTTATGACAGCAGGGTACCAGCAGACACAGTACAGCTTTGCCTTTGTTTGGTTCATATAGTAATGCTGGATGTTTTTTGTTTTTTCTCTACAGCAAAGAAGACATGTGCGACTACAGACTTTGCCTGTAAGAATGGACAATGTGTTCCTGCTAGGTGGCGCTGTGATGGAGAATCAGAGTGTGCAGACGGTTCAGATGAAGCTGATGCAATCTGCAGTAAGTAGCCGTGCATACACACTGAAAGACAAACAATCACAACCACAGACAAACAATGGCACAGAGGCAAACAAATAAACAAAGACAGAGGAGCAGCCATGAACAAACAGTACAAGGAGTCGCATTTGACACATCTCAAATGTGTTACTAGCTTCAAGTGTTAAATGTGTGTTTATATGTTTGCGTAAATGTTCATTTGTGTGTGTGTGTTTTTAACGTAATGAAAGTCTACAAGATTTCATTAATTTTCTCAAACAGGCATACACACCAGCATGACACAGTAGTTTTTTTCTCTTTCATAGTGATGTAATTTGAGGTTAAACTAGTTTACCTCCACACATACATTCAGCATAAAGCACTTCCAAGGCTGCTCGAGCTCAGTGTGGCACATTTTTGCTGCACTCCAACCGCTGTGCCAACCTTCTCTTTCTTGCACATTGCCTCGGAAAATTGCTTTTCGTTACTGTTTTTTTGTTGGCAGCACCATCAGAAGCAGGACATCCATACATGGTATGATCATGGCCTTTGAGGGCATAAGAGTGGGCAAGATGTCTGCTTTTTTCACACGATTTCTGTAAAGTGTGCGTGGAAAGTGAGAATTAGAAATTCACCTCTGAATCCCTCTCAATTCTCACAAAACAGTCTGTACCACCAGAAAATATTTCCCTCAACCTACATGTGTACTTGTTCATTTATTTTCCAGAACAACTATATTTGAAACTTATTTTTGCATTGCATGCAGGTACACTGATAAAGGCCGTTTTGACAGTTAACAGTTGCTGCAAAATGGTGAAAGTAAATGAAATGTAGCCGTTTCTACAAAGGACAATTAATTCGACAAAAAAAAACTGCATTGATCTCTGTGTATCTGTGTCTTAGATATTTCTTAATGGAAAATGCAACATGTCTGATGTCGCTATTTACAGTTATAATGTCTAGTTAATAATATAAACTTCTGTAAGTAATGATCTTGGGTCTGCGTTGTCTGTCCCAAGTAGGGCTGCACAATTGATTGAACTTTTATCGAAATTGCAATGGCCTGCTGCAGTTTTAAATCTTAGGGAGATGCAATCACGTTCAAAGCCAAAATACCATTTAATTCAAATATTGTGGTGCTGAGGAGTTGTCCTGGCCTACACATCATATTCTACTGACTTATGAAAATGTCCTTGTTTGGTACATATCTCTGCAAAAATTACAGCTTAATCAATTAAAGATATTTTTAATTAAAATGACAACAATGAGTAAAAATGGTCATTCCCTCTGATATCACAAATAAGGTAATTGCAATATCAGTCCAAATTTGATATTTTTTGAAAATTGCGTAACCCTACTCCCAACAATCACAAGGGTGTTTCAAATTTAAGGCTGGCCTGAACATCCCAGATGTTCCTGTAGTGTTAGGCGTTGTATCCTTTAATTCGAATCCTATTTAGCAAACTTGTTTTAAATAGCATACTCCTGTGAGAACCAAAGTCCCTGGAAGCACCTTTCTGAAAATGTTTAGTACATACACCAAATGTATGGTCTTTTGTCTTCACTGGTGTGTTTTTGAAATCAATATATTGTCATTTGTTAAATCTGTTCTCAGTTCCAGGGTCCCCCATGTTTTCAAAACCAGCTCAGATTTGAAAATCCTCTACTGTGCACCAGGAATAAGTCATCTCTGTAAAAATAGCTACTGAGTATGAAGTAATGCATCTAATGTAATTACCAGCATTAGTAACCATGAGAGCATTAATTCACCGCTGAAATACTCAAAAACATCCGCTGACGTGACTTTGTAGTATGTGTTTGCAGCATACACTGGTGTAATTATGAAGAGGGAAACAAAGCTGGAAAACAGCCCTTACCTGTTACACTCTCATTTAAAAGGTTGGCAGGCAGTGAGGTCGCTTGCTGCCACAATTATGAAAAATGGAACACTGCCCACTGGGATTATTAGATTTTACAATCAGCAGAGGTAACCCACTATTTACAGGTGTAAAACTGGAGCACAAAGAGGTGTGATGAGTGAGAGCTGAGCAGGAAGATATTAAGCTGCATGTGTGTTTGTATGCCGGGTTTGATGATCAAAGTCAGAAAGAGAGTGATGATAAGTCTAAAAGATTTGAAGATTGATATTGGAAGTTTTAAAAACTTCGCAAGATGGGAATACAGAGGGTTGTTAATTGGCTTTTAAAAATTAACGGTGGAGGTTAAATTAATATTAGGAGGCTTTGTGTAGTTACATAATAGCCTTGAAAGTTTGTGATTCTTTCAACTTTTTAATTTAGTTTGTTAAAACTTAATGTTTATCATATGAAAGTTTTTTTAAATTGTTTTTTAAATTTAATTTTTTTTTTTTTTCATTAGGCTGTCTCCAGGCGAGTTGAGTCTCAGTCTTCAGTAGTTTTGAGAAGTTGATGAATGAATTAGAAATGACTTGAGAAATAATTTTATAAAAGCACTAGTGTTCTGAATGCAGAGGTATAGCTCAAACAGATGAAGACAAAGGAGCAGAGAAGCTGATGGCTTTGGTGAGAGATAGATTAATGATTTTTGGAGAGACTTTGATGAAAGTGATGCACGTTCAGTTTACTAAAACTACCTGCTGCAACCATTTAAAAAAAAAAAAGTAGACAAGATGCATCGTTCTGTTCAAAGTGAATCAGTTTTCCAAGTAAATTGACTTAATGAGTAAACTGATCAACAGGGGGTTGACACTGGTCAGCCTCTAAGGCAGGACGGGTAGGTATATTGTAAAATTCATATATAGAATACATGAATTCACATATTAATCTCATACATAACTAGGGCCTGACCAATACATAAAGTTGCAGATATTATCAGCTGATATTGGGATATGGCAGATCTGTATTGGCAAACACGTTCTTTGATATGCGCAAGTGCCAATATTAATTAGTTAATTAATAATTAATTAATTAATTAATTAATTTATTTATTTTAGGCTGGAAAAAGTGCTAAAACTAATGGTGTATGTAGTTGCCCAGTAGAGGGTGGTCCATTATTTAATAACTATTGAGCAAAGTGCTTTCTGTTCAGTGCACTGATGTTTGGAAAAAAAGTTTGTTAAAATGCATCCTTTATATCTGCCTTCATTGCATATCTGTGTCACAAGTGTTTGATTACCACATTAAGCCAATATTATGTAAACTAGAGGACAGTTTTTCCACTTCTGTCATATCTTCTTCATACTTTCCATATGGCTCTAACTACAAGCCAGCTCCTATTTGCAATTTTTATCAAAATGATCTTCAAAGAGGTGATCAAAGAGCCCTTTGAAGATTCTCAAAATAATAAGTCTGATTGGGATAGGCCGAGGACATTTGTGGGAGTGCAATGGGGGTATGAGTGTGTGCGTGTGCGTAAGTGCGTGTACAGTATAAAGCAAGACTCAGTGCTTGTATTTAGTATTCATTACAAGGTGAATCTGTAAGTCATTTCATCAGATTAGTGGACTTGTGGTTAAGTCTCATTATGTCCAATCAAGGTCAGACACTGTGAGAGCTTCTCCTCTTTCTCAGCCACATTGATCCTCACAGCTGTGTTTACTTGCATGCAGAAGACTGCGCATGCTCTCACATGTGTATGTTCTTGATAGAACACAGCAAAGTGCATGTGCTTCTGTTGAGAGTATTCTTAAGACTCGATTGCAATTTTTGCAAAGTTCATCGCAAATTTTTTTTATGGATGATTAAATTAATTCAGTTCCTAAAAAAATCTAATTTCTTCATCTGCTTGATGTCTATGTCACTGCAAAGAAATGGGTTACAGATTTTAGAAAAAAAAAGAAAATAGGGCCATGTTCTCCCATAGGTCCTGAACCATTCAATCACCCTTGCCCTGTGTGGAAACATCAGTGTTAGCTGTGAGGATATACAGATGAACAACAACAACGTTGAATAAATGACTGGATCAACGAAACACCCAACTCTAGCTTTCACCACCACCTTGTGTCATCTTGGGTGCTTTGTTCCTTGTTAATATTACACATACCCATCTATTTCTGTCCCTTTGCTGTGCCCTTACACTCTCTGAACCTCTCTCTACCAGCCTTCTATTTTATATCGCATCCTGTTCTGTTTTCTTGGTCTTCTCCGCTGTTGTATATCCTCCACTTTCTGATCCGAGTTCAGTTTAAGTAATGCCTTTGATTGAATTGATTTCCCTGGAAGGGGATTGATGGGCTGATCCCTGAGACCTCTGCTCGCCTACTGATTAACTATGGACCTTCGATGATGCCTTTGAACCATGCACACACACACACGCTCCTCAGGAGTTGTCTGTAATTGCACATCTGAAAATAAATCTCGGCCTTGAGGGTGTTCTGTAGAAAATGCCCAATCAGATGACTGGTAGTGGTTAAGCATGAAAGAGCGTGCATGTATGTGCACTACGTTCTGCATAGATCTGAAATGCAGACATGATCCTTCGGTGGAGTTGACACCATCATTAAAGCTATTAGTAGCAACCTGTGTTAACTACATAACAAAATAGGTAGCAGCAGTTGATTGAGATAAACAGTACTGAACAAAACACAGACCAAATATTTGGACTGGATGTTGTTTAGTTCCGTTCCTGAACTAGTCTAAAGAATTCAGGAAACTTAACATCCATAACATCTGTATGCTAGGGATGTGAGCAATATGTTGACTTAATGACCAATTTTTGACTCGAAACGTAGAACTCGAAAAATTGAGGTACAAGAAACTGTCCCGCTTGGTTAAAAACTACCTGTGCATCCCAATCACATCCATGCCAGCAGAAAGGGTTTTCTGTGCTGCCGGCTTGATTATGAATAGACTTCACACTTGCCTTCTCCCCTCTCCCTTCCCATGCACAGTGCAGTCCCTGCCCACCCCGCTCTACCTCTGACGTACTCTGACACTGCTTTGCTTTGCTTTATTGTATACACTGTGAGCACGTTGTTTGATATAGCTCCAATAAAGTGGGGGGTTTTTTGGGTGTAAATGAAGGAAAGTTAAGTTTGTTTAGCCTTCCTAAAGAGGCAAGCAGCAGACAGAAGCTGATAGCGTTCTTGTTTGGATATAGGTTAGATAGGTTGGATATTCAACAGTTAACTGACACTCGATGCTGGATTGGGATATCCAACATAAAACTAAGTTCACTGTGGTGCAGTACTACACTACTGTGCTGGATTAATGGCTAAACTACCGCTAAACTACAGCTCTGTTCTGACGATACTTGGTGGTGTTGAGGTGTCAGAAGCGTGAGCTGTAAGTTACATTTTACCAGTGTCCTGCCTGTGTTCATTTTGTGTCAGTAAATGAACAGAAGAGATTGTGGGTACAGCGGAGTGGGCACAGTTTGAACACTTTTTCAGTGCCATGACTGCTGCAAAAAAAAAGAAAGAAAGAAAGAAAAAAGTGGAGAAAAGAAAAGTGATTCGATCAACTTGTCCATTCATGTCTCCAGCAAGGCGATTCACAAATTGAGTCATTCACGTCCCTACTATATGCTGTATGTTTCGTTAAGTTTGCATTGCAAAAGTGGGAATGTACACAATGTAAGGCCTTTTTTGTGCAAAATCTTGCAATTTTAAAATTTACATTTAAAGCAGTAACATGCACACAAGCTATGAATCAAGTAAATGTTCCCTAATGTTCTTTAATTGCTGTGAGACAAACTTTAATTCCCTGCAACTGAGCAACTTTCACTTTCCACAGTTGTTCTTTCTTGACCTTTAAACATCCTGATCCACATGATAATGAGTTTGATGTAAATTTATATTTATCAAAAAATTTTAAGCTCCCTCATTGTGGTTTCACAGCTTGACGGATGCAGACACTTATATCGTAGAGCAAGAGATTCCAGTATTGAAATATCAGCAAATATTGTATTTGTATAACATTGGCTCAATGTGGTTGTCAAATACATGTGACAAAGACATGTAATGGATGCAGAGTATGTCACGTTTTAACAATCTTTATTCCAATTATCAGGGCACTGAACAACAAACACTTCACTTAGTTACTGAATAGGTTAATCGACCACCTTCTTCTGGATAACATACCATTTTAAATCACCAGTCTTAAAAACAGTTTTTAAATAGCATATATCGGCGAACATAAATACCGATACAGATATATCTGCATAGACCAAGAATAGCCGATAATATTGGCAAACTGATGTATTGGTCGGACCCCAGTTCATTGTAAGGGTTCTTGTCTATAATCCAGGAAATTTCACCTGATACTGTAACTCAGTGCTAAAGAATTACACACTATTATCTGTTTTTCAGAAAGATGACTCATCATCACCTGTGGCTGGGTCATCTGTAAGTTTTCACAGAACTATTGAATTTACATAAAGTTTTTCACTTTGGGGGACTCGTGCTCATTCTCAAAAAACCCGGCATCCAAGCTCTGATTTTCTGAGGTCTTGACTTTAAAAAGTCAACATTCATTTTCTCCGAGTGGCATCAGCAAGATCCTGCAGTTTGACAATCAGTGCTGATTAGAGGAGCTGCGTTCGCTCCCTCGAGTGTCATTTAAACTCAATCTTTGTGTGTGTGCACTCTTCTGGCTCCGGCACTGCATATCTACACTCCAGGAATTAAAGTGCGCCCTTCCTGCCACCCAAGTGTCTCAGTGTAGATAAAGATTATTGAATTTCAACATCAGACGCTCAACCAACCTCACTCAGCTTCATATTGGATCAACAATGTGGCACTCTTTACAGTCCCCAGCCAGTCCAAGTGATGCTTCAAATTTGAGACTTGGAGAGAAAACTGTTGAAGTGTGCTTAAGCTTTCTATTATTTAGAGAATATTTTATATTCATAACATAAAGGTCTTGTGTCATCACCATAAAAAATCGAATCATTACGAGTCCAGTCAGGCTTGCTAATAAAAGCTACACTGAAATGCCTCTGAACTCATTGTGAGACACAATGAGAGAAAGACAACATACACAAATGGAGACTTTAATAACTATGGAAGTCTAATGATCTCAAGTCACACTTCATGGTAGAGGAGCACATTGAGATAAAACCAGTGAAACAACACTCACACTATTCTTTAGGCCCTGCTATTATGATATGAATGCAGTTCATGTTAATTCAACAGAAGACAAAATGACCACTTGGTTCTTTGACATGAGGGCAAGTATTTATACATATTTATAAAATATTTACATCTTAGCAATGTAAAATTTAACTATTTAACTGTTGTTACATTGCCAGTGGGCTAGCCAGCCCACAATCTAGTCTGTCTTCCTCCATATGTTGTATTTGATCTGCATTTGTTGTTGCTATCTGGACAAAGGTGTGTATGTGTCTCCTGATAAGCAGCTGTGTCCGCAGGTCAGAGAGCTGTGGTCGCTAGACCCGCCAGCCAGCTCTGGTCTCTGTTGATTTTTGTTCGGTTTGTTTTAAAAGGGTGTATAGGTTCCAGCGATGGAGGTAGCAGGTGAAAAAAAAAAGAAAAAAAAAAGTTCAACAGTCTTATGTCTTTTATGGTGCCTCCAGTGAGGCATCTTTCAGTTTTAAGTGCCCTTTTCAACTTAACCCAGAAGTCCTTTTCCCTTCTTCTGTCCTCTCAGGGTAATTTCTGGCAGCTTAAATAAGTTGACCACAACACAGCAAAGCCCTCTTGTGTATTGTCATAAAGGTCCCTGTGTTTTTTCTTAGACTGACAATCATGTCTACAAGACACCTATATACTGTAACACTGCATTGAACTAAACTTCTCCACAGTACAGGGAGCATAACTTGGAACACGATGCTTTTAAAAACCTTTCTAATAGTCAAATTAGTCAATAATTGTTTGGAATACAGTATTAAACCTTGCAGATGTATTTTGCACTTTTTACTAATCACCACATTAGATCTTTTTACCAACTTAGCCAGCGCCACAGGGCATTACATCTGTAATGGTTTCAAACTTTGGACTTGTTTCATTTCATCTGATGAAGCCTATTCATCTAAAGACACAATCTGTCAAAGCAGAGCCTTTCGTCACAGCATGACTCCTCTCCCGCTTTTCATAGCCTTGATTTGAAGAGCTCATATTATGTCACTGCTGACTTCTTCAGTTTCGTCTTCATATGGTAATCAAAGCACTACTGAGCAGAACATTGTTGTGAGGATATTGAAAGGGGACAGCCAGACAGCTAGAGGACATCTGCAACTAGCTGAACTGAGCTGGTTTTTCCAACAGGTAGTGCAAATTCTCAAGGCTTGAGCCACTTAAATGTTTATGTAGGGAAAAGGAAGGCTGTAATTTGTCAGCCTTGATGGCAGGATGCTGATGATGATTATGTAGCTGATGACAATGATTGTGCTGTGAATTAACAATCCTGAAGTTGATTGCTGTTGTGTCTCTTATAGGGCCTGACCGATATACTGGTTTGCTGATATTATGGGTGGATATTAGCCTATTGCAGATAAATTTGTATCATTGCACATGTTCTCTAATAAGCGCAGATATTAAAACTGTTTCTTAAGGCTGGAAATAATGCTTGGACTAGTGATATAAAATAAGTAGTGGTGGGGAGTTCAGCAGTGACAGACACTGTTATATTTTGCTGCAAAAAAAGTTGGGCACTGTGTCTTCAGGTCCAATATTGTGCATTAGGCCTAATTTGCAGCAAAACATATTTTTCAGCATATCATGGGGGAGTCATTTTCGGTAATGAGTTGCGTTATGTTTTCTCGCTGGTTGGCATCACAGCGCCTGTGGGTTGGAGTGGCAAATGTACTGTAGATGCCTTAGCTGAGTGCAGTTCCTCATCACTCCGGTCGAGTGGTAATATGCGAGCTTTTGCAGACACAGCTGACACACGACCGTATTATCACTTTCCTCATCAAAATACTGCCTAATGTAGCTGATTTTCCTTTGAGCTGCCATCTCTCTTTGTCTCTCCAAGTTTACTTTTCTACCTGCTGGAGTGTGCAGGAGGAGGGAGGGGCCATTGCCTGCAATGGACGCTGGCTGCATAACGTGGAGATGCAGTGTTCTTCATTTTTAATTGAAAAATTACTAACCAACTAGAATTTCTGGTGCCGACTAGTTATGAAGTAGACGTTTAAACATTTAACCGACTTACTCTGGTGACAACTGAAGTTGAAACTTGAGCTTGTATAACCCTCCCTCTTTCATTGCTCTTTGTCCCTGCCATCATCAGTTCCACCTGTTCCTGTGTACTGAGGTGACTTTTTGTCTTGTCTGTCTATAGAGACAATAGGCAGGTCAGCATATTACAGGATTGAGGCAGGAGGTTGTGCTAGTTAATTATTTTGGAATATGAGCAGGAAGGATCCAGTGAGCTGCATTGTTGGACGGCTTCAATTTCATGCTTGAGGCAGTGGTAGTGCCAGACGTAATTTCCCAGGTGGTATCTCTCTTTCTCTTTCTCTCTTTCTGTCTGTCTGTCTGTCTGTCTATCTATCTGTCTAGCCATCTATCCATTTATGTGTGCCTATATGTATGTGCTTATATATGTGTATCTGTCTGTCTACCTGGGTGTTCTCAGTAAAGTAGCTGATTATTGTGTCAATGAAAATTCCGAATTAAGGTGAGGCAAGTACTGGATAGGGTAAGGGTAAATCTTTGGAAGTCTGTAATTTCCTCAAAAATGACCTAAGTAAATTTTGTGTGTCCATGTTGGTGTGTGTTTTGGACCAGAAGTGTGCCGTCTGAGGTCACACAGATCTTCTACTTCAGAGTTAGAGTAGTGTAATTTCTCTCTGGTCTCTCACCGCATATTCCCGTAATGGAGAGCCTCTGTTGCCCTAAGCTGAATTTCACTACTGGTTACAATACACACACACACACACACACACACACACACACACACACACACATACACACACTGACCTTCCTTAGTTTGCACTTGTAGTGCTCAATGGTCTGTCTCATTCATGACTTTGATCAGCAGCTGAGTGTAAGTTCATAAAAAAGATAATTGAAAAATTACATTTAACACAAAAAATGTTTTCTGTAATTGTTAATAACAGCTGTGAGTTGCTAACTCAACCGCTGAGCAACAAGGCTCTGACTTATGTGCTACTGACTGCATTTACTTCAAAATGTCTCCAGTTTCATTTTTTTCAAATTATAGTGCACAGGTTATTTAGCACAGGTACATTTTACATGTGCACGTTTGTGTTAACTTGTGAAAGCGCATACATGTGTGTTTGCTTGTGAAATCTGACTCATAAATAATTGAAGATTCTAAACTGCCAGGGAGTTTAATGTCACCATAGAAGTTGCTGGAAAAAATGAAAACAATAAAGGTCATCTCTCTGTGTTTCCTCTGTTCTCTCTCTCTCTCTTTCTTGGTCTCTGTCTGTCTCATAATGTAAGACAATCATCTCAGGCCCTCGTGTTTATTGTTCTGCTTATCTTGCTGTATCTTGTGGCATCTCATTAACCACAAATGTCTCTGGCTTGATTTATCACAGTAATAAGTTAAAGTGTATTGATTCTTTAAGTAAGATAAGAATGGCCACCTAACAGCAACATATGAACCAAGACGTTGTACTTAATCTGCTTTGTGATGGCAATATTTCTTTTAATAATGGCACCCAGATAGGTAGCTCTAAGAAGCCTGGTGAGTAAAACCAAAATATTGAAAAATCGCAGTTATGTTTGGAGTTTGTAATTAGTTGACGGTCTCATTGATTCTTGGTAGAGTTTTTCTTAGGAAGGTTCTGTTTAGTATTACCTTGATCCCATTACCTTGATTGAAGCCTCTTAGCAATAAAATGTAAATATTTTATCCATCAAGTTTAGATCTTGAACAGATCTTTTTGATTTATTTAGCATTGGGGAAGTCTTTTTGTTTTTATCAAATCTAAATTTCTGATGCCAGAGAATGTTTGGACCCAGGTGTTGTTTATGTGTGTTTAGAACTGCTGTTTACATCAGACCTGCTTCCTTGTTTACATTGTACATGGCCATCAAACAAAGAAAACCACCAACACAGCCAACAGCCACCATGTGAATTTTCCATCAATTCCATTCTTCCGTTCAATTAGTGACCCTCACTCTTGGCTGGTTACGATTGATTTGTGGTCAATATGTTTTTGTTCTCAGAGGGCGTCTTGCGGCACTAGAACAGCCTGATGGGATTATTTTTCTGCTAGTGTTTTGGTCGTGTTTTGAGAGACCCATAACTAGTGACAATTACAGTTTTATCTTTTTTTTTCTCCCTCATTTAGCCAAGATGAGCAAAAAACAAAAGCTCTTTTACAGTTCAGTTTCCCGTACTCTTAATATTCTTTTTCTTAACTGAAGCATTGGAGCACAGATGTGGCATCTAAATTCAGATTAGGGAGACAGAACTGGTGTCATAAAAATAGTCTTTATTTGGTCAAAGAGCAACAGTCTTACAGTTAGCAAGAAGAGAGCTATCAGACAGCTGAACAGACCCCTGTACTGAAGGCTAAGGCAGACAGAAAGCAGTTAAAAAGAAAAAAGAAAAAAAGGGGGGCAGCAGATGTATATAAGAACAAGTACACAAGTGCAAGATGAATCATATGAACTACTAGAGCAGAAGATGCAGCAGCAACCATGACAAAAAGCATTGCCAGAAATCTGGTCCAACACAAATTTACAGGTGTTGAGAGATAAAAAGCAACATGGTAAAATATAAAAAAACTTCTTGCATAAGTCAACTGTTTTCTACAAAATTGGACCAAAATGGTGGCAGCAGGTATTAGTACAAAGCTTCCTTTTATTGCCTAAGCACAGTTGATAAATGTAATATAAACAGTGATACTCAGGATGATACCTATTAAGTTGTGCAAGCAGACTGTGCAGTTGTTGTTTTCAGACACTCTCTGTGACTCTCCATATTTTCCTGGGACTTAAATTAATTGTGCAGGAAATTGTTTTGCCAGAGTGAATCAAAATTGTTACGTTTTTCAGGCCACTAAACTTGCTAAAGTATCCTTCAGAAGTCATCTACACTCTCCACATAATTTGACTGCCTGTTTTAATCTTCACACCCCTGCCTTTGTGCCCTAACTCAGACTTTGAATTAACTGCCACAGGAGAAATAAGCTCAGAGTTTTCCTGTCAAGTTCAGCCTCACACTTTGCGCATCCCAAGAAAAGAGACCCTGACTCTTTTCTCTCTCCCCTTCCTTTTGTCTGCCTCCCTCCCCTGCAATCTCTCATTAGTTGAGATGTGGCACTAGCCACTGGCAGTGTTTTCAATGCCCAATGTGTCGTCTACTAAACAACCATTAAGAGGGGCCTGTTGGAAGAAAGTGGCAATTTCCTATAAGAGCGCTGGTGTTGCGCTGTATTTCTTCCCCCTACGGCACTGGCAGACCCACAGTCTAGACCGTGCTAATGGTTCCACATTTTACAAGCCCTGTCTTCTCCTTCACACAGCCTTGAGAGAGAGAGAAATAAAAAAGCACAAACCAAATTGTACCATCCAAGAGAAACATAATAAATTTTATTCACATAAACTGACTTTGATTACATCCACCTGTTTATTATGCATATTTTATAATAGTAGAAATGTGGCAAAACAAAGCAATGACATTGGAATCAGATGGAAAAATATTAGAAGTCAAAAGATGCAATAAAGACGGACAGAAGCAGATTATTTCTTGATAGACCTTTACTTTATGTTACCTGCAGATGTCATGGGTGTGTGTTGCTGTAATGTCGTTGCGCTGCATCCAGATGGGGGATCTTGTTGCTTGTCACCCATCAGTGGCCTTGGGCCAATACTAGATATTATTTAATATTGTTATATTTGCTTTCATTTGCAATATTTTTCACAATATCAAATATTAAACAGCTGGACAGCTGAACGGCATCTTTGGCCTTTTACTTTGAAAGTAACGTACACATAGAGCTGCCATGATGGCTGTTTGACGAGGTGGAGAGTTTATCACAGGTTAATTGGCATGGTGTAGGCATGCATGCAGATGCTTCAAGGCGCAGACACACCTAATCTGGTGATGACGAATCTCCACACAACAGAACACCTCACGCCAGTTGGCTGTGCAGTATTCAGGTTGAATAGACGATCTGCGATTTGGAAGGTGCTTAATTTTGGCTTAAATCTTTTTAACATGACTGACAGGTCACAAACTTTCTCATTTTTCAGGTAAGCAGTACATTAAAATATGTTTCATAAAATATTTTAAGGGAGAAATAGGCAATGCAGTAACAAAATCTTGTTTCATATTTGATCAGCACTGCCTGGTTTGACAGTTTGATCATACTTTTGTGAGTCTGCTACGTTGATGAACCTCACTTGTAAGAAGTAGAGGTCTGGTCATGATTATGCAAATTCAAATACAGCAAACGGTTTGTCAACTCACTCCGCCGTACCCATCGTGCACTGAGCAGCCGGATCACCTCCTCTCTCCTAAGTCTAAATCTGAGATTGTTCTATAATCTTTGGACCTCTGAATCAGAATTGTAAGAAGTTCCCCGTGGGAACTAACATTTTTCTAATGATAGTCCACTGCATGAACTTCACTTCCTCTCTTAGTTTTGTTGCCACCCCACTACCTTCTTCTTTCTTAGCAACTGCTCTCTCTGTTATTTTTTTTCTCTTCTTTCCTTTGACTTTGATCTTTCTCTCTCCAGTATGCTCCCCCTCTCTCTCCACATCAGGGCTGCAATAATAGGAGATCAGCGTTCCAATGAAAGCCACTAATCAACACTAACCTTCATTTAAAATGTAATCTGATATTAACCACATACGCCCTCTCTGTAAATTGGATTTCACATCTGAAGGACAAGGGGGTTGGAATCGGTGCCATGGCAACATATCGAGACAAGATGTAGCGGGTCAACCTTGGTCTGCAAGTCAAAACTCCTCATTAACAGTCAGTGCCAAGGAGTTGACCACTTCAACCAAATCTAAAAGTCAAAAAGTACACAGAAATGTGTGAAAGGGGAGGTGCTTTTAACGTCCTTTTTCTTTAACATCCTTATTCAAACATTAAACATGTTTGAATATTGATACATTTGCAAATGATATACTCTTAATTAATCCAATACATTGCACTGTGGAGTAATTTTACATGAATGACTACATTTTGATGATGCAGGCTTCATGTGCCATGCATCTTCTGGTGCAACTAAAAAATAACAACTCAAAATAAATTAATGTAAAACTAGGCTTTTCCAGAGGTATTTTTTTTCCACCAAGATTGGTTATTGCCCATTTCTTACCCTGTGTTTCAAATTCTGAAAAAAATTCAAATAACGCTCTCTGGTCTTTTTATTTCCTCATTTTAAAGCTTTCCTCGCTTTCCAAGACCATGAAACACGCTCCAGTTCCTAATGTGCAATGTGAGGATATGACAAATACACGCTCATGCATTCTCAAATATATAATGTACCGTTGCTTACAAACAACCACACAGTCAAGCGTAAACAACTATATGGAGCCATTCTAACATTCACAGTATAGGCTGTACACATGTTGATGCATATGCAAGTTAACTCATTGGTACAATATGCCGTGCTTACACGTACACACATATTCCTTCTCAAAGTAAGTCAAGTGAAGTGTGCCAGTGAAGTGAATATATGCTGGATAATGCATCTTTTTTATGCACATGGCGAGTGATGTGTTGCTTTGTAGACTGACTGAATACTGTAAACAGAAAGAGGTGGAGAATTGTCATTGACCTGTGAGGCTGCATTTACATGTAGGTCCCTCAATTTGTTTTATCCATTTTCTTAACTTGACAGCTCACAGTAAACCTCTGAGCCATGTTGCACGTCAAGCAATGCATTTAGATTTTAAATGTAAAATCAGCCCTTTTCCAAACTGTGTTCAGAACAAAGGTTTTTTGTTTTTGTTTTAGTCAAACATGTCCAAGAGAAAGTAAATTGAATGTTTGCTTTTGCTCAGTCAAACTTTATCTCTGTATGCTACAAGAGAGGCAAGGTGAAGACAACAACACTGTATTATGGCTGCATTTTAGAATCTTTATCGATTCATTATTATGAAATAACTTTTTTTATAGGGTCCAAGTTTACGTCTTCAAATGTCTTGTTTTGTTCAACAAAACATCCAAAGATTTTCAGTTTGCAACATAACAAATAAAAAGTAACAACTCCTCTCATCTAAGAGGCTTGAACCAGAGAATGTTCATCATTTTTTCACTTTTCATGAAATTGATTCATTAAATGTAAGCAGATTATTATTTTGCAGTTTTTGACCAATGTATCACTTGACTCACAGTTTTAGCTCTAATGTGTGTTTAAAGTATTATTCCTAAGCGATCTAGAGAAGAAACAGTTTTAACGGAAAGTAGCTGCATTCCAGATCTCTGCTCATTGGAGTCTAACCATGAGAGGGGTTTATTCCCAGTAGGCACAAGCACATAAACATAAACACAAACCATTGCACTCCTAAACTGACCTAAACAAGCCTGTGAGGATAAGCTTGCTGCTATGAACAAGGATAATGAGCGTCATCATCAGGATGTATGACCCACTGCAAACGATCAAGCCATTAGACTTGCAAAGTTCTTATAGGCCATATAATTGGCTGATCTATACAGCTCTTATTTGATTTAAATCATTGATGAATATAAGAGCTCTGTGAGTGTAAAGCTCCCCCATCTCCTGTCCTTTGACTTTTCCAATCTTGTTGTTGCCTTTTTGTGTTGGTTACAACACCAAAACAAAACAATTACAAAAAAAATAATTTACACTGCATGTATTGGATTCCTAAAAGAGATGAACTATGCACCACAAGTCATTCATTTAAACAAATGAAATTCCAGACATTAAAACTGGAACACTATATTCATCATGGACTACTTTTACAAATCTCTGTGCGTTGCTGCAGCAAAGATTTGCAGCCCACATCTTTAAATGGATTACAGCATCACCTCGGGATGTTTGCAGTGCATAATTCAAGGCCTACATTTTTTTTCTTTGTGTTCTAATATGATTGTTTGTCTGTTCTCTTAAATTGGAGAAATGTATAAGATCTGAATGAGCTAGTGACCAAATTGTCTACCAGAATGCTTATATTGTGCGGTATTTGTTGGCCCTCAGGTCATAGGAAGCCCCGCTTTGATCAGATTCCAACCCATCATCCTGTTACCTCTGTGTCTCGCTCTTGACCTGTGTCTCTGTAGTATCTTCCTCTAATTGCCTTGTTGTCAGTTTGTTCCAGCGTTGATATTCTCCATTCTGTGACCAATATCTGACCCCCCTTCCCCCTTCTCCCATCTCCCTCTCCTTTTTCTGCCCTACTTTATTCAGTTCATCAAATCTGTTCATCTCTGTTTCATTTATTGTCTGTGAGTGCAAGTTTATCCAGGTAACTGATGCTGATGTTGAGACATGTTAATATCGGTTGCCTGGCAAATATTCAGTTGTCTGAAGTAAAATGACTGAAATGTTAAGTGGTCTCTTTACAGCAGAGTTACCAGGATCACCCTTGACACTGTTGTGTATTGATTTCAAGAACTTTATCCCTTGGCCGTTCTGCAGTAAAAACGGAACCACTGTTTTTACTGCAGGATAGCCAAGTGATAAAAGTTTACTGTTCATCAATTTATGGTGCAACCTTGTGGCTAAAACTTGAATTTAATTATCCTGTTTCACAGACGATCAGCTGTTATGGACCCCCTGTTAGTTTAGATTTAACTGACGATGTGTCACACATCCATGAAAAAAGTTGAATGTTGTCATATCCACCTCATGCATTATTGCACACATTATCACTCTCATAATTTGTGGTAATTAAAGGTTTTCATAATGTGTCCTGCTATAATGTACGGAGAAACCTCACAACTTGATATGACAGATAATAAAGGGTAAAAAGATCTTAATGTATTACCTTTGTCTGTGGGTTTGTAATTTTTATGTAACCAATCTGCCTTCAAATTGGTATGCATTTTGCTCTGGAGTGCATGTGGAGCCAATTGATATTCACAGCAGTGCAGAGTATTTGGGCATTCATAATTTTCCACTGATGAGATGAGGCCATGTTTCTCAGTTGTTTGCATAAAATGATGTTAAAGCATGGTACTTCATCAGTCAGTGCTGTGCTGTCTGAAGTTCAGGGGAATTCAGTACCTTGAAGCACTTTTAAATTCATGCTACTATAATCCCCGGTGTCAGTCCAGGGTAAAATTCATCCGTAAGTTTCCATAACTTTCCATTCAACATGTGCCACACTATCACATATGCTCCTCCCATGTGCCTCTGATTTAACAGGCTGTCTCACTGTGACTTTAGGATGACTTATATTACCTCACGGCCTCATACTCACACCTCATAATAATTATATTATCTAAGCATTAGCCTGTGGAGCTACACGCAATCTGAATCAATCACCTGGGAGGCAAGCTTTGATGCTAGGCAAGCAGCTCGTGATTGGTTGTGGTGCCACACTACATCTCTACAGTCCCCTCCCTCCTTGTGAGGGGAAATTAAGACGGTAGTTAATCAAATGTTCATTAGCATACAGCGCCTTGCAGAGACCACCCCATTCTCTACTCATAATAGACACTTAGACGAGCCATATGAGGAGAATATCAAGTCTGAACCACTTCTGGTTGTGAGCTTGTTTGAATTAAAAGACAGCCTTCCCCATATGTGCCAAATGAATACTCTGACCTCAGGAGCAGCAAAACCTGTTTAGAATACACTGCAACAATTTGCAAATTTACAGCAAGAATTTTAGAGGAAGTATTTATTTTGAAGGACAGACTTTTTTCTGAAAATAAAAAATTAATAAAAAATAAATAGCCTATTCTGCAACTCACCAAACGTTATTTCAATATCATCACAAATACACCATGTTCTATTTAATAAGCTAAGTCCTTAACTACATAAATTGTATAATGTTCACGCTCATTATATTTTCTCTAACTAGTGTAAATTTAACTTTTGTTTTATACCTTCCAACATGGAAAGTCTGTGAATACAGTTTGCATAGGATCTTCACATTGTTCAAAAAATGTAAGCCGGGTGAATCTGGTTAGCAGCTTTGGTTTAGCTATTGCGTACCATCAGATGCTGCATTTGAAACAGAACACTTTCACATACGTAGGGTTTAATGTGTTCAGTACAAGTGTAGAAGCATTAGTAATAGAGCGTTGCATTGGCAAAGTATCCCCTTTTAATGGTGTTGTGATGATTCCACCCTTTCACAGCAGTTCTTCTCTATATCTTGATCCACTGTAGAAGCAATGCCACATGTATGTGAGAGAGATGAAAGAAATGATTCTCATAACATTGATTTTCTAAGTAGCTGAAGTCTGCCCCATTTAACAGAATTTAAATTCCCATCTTATCCCCTGCCACTTTCTCTTTAGTGCCATACTGAGAAAACAGCCTCACCTGCTGATATGCAATTGACTGCTCGCCCAGGGCGACTGTGTATGAGTAGGTTAGAGCATAATTAAAAGGGCAGTGGGCTGAATTTATGGAGTATCTTATGCCTGTATGGTACTCCATAAATGGAAATGGAAGTTAAGGAAAAAAGATCAGGCCTGGCCCACTGGCAACTTTTGTTTGTTTATGTTTGCTTTACTCCGATGTAGCCCGGATACGTTCACTGACCACACACACTCCTTCTGACTCTGTTTCACAGTCATTCCATCCATTCCATAATTCATACACCCACCTGGGAGCTGCCATGCTCAACCACCATCTCTTATTGCAAGCCACCAAGCTGCTCCACTGGAGCATGGCTAGCATCAGTTCCTCAGCTGTTATTCACTGTAGGGCTTGGCAGCAAGCAAGCAAGCTAGCTGGCTGCTAACAGTCAAGTGATCGTCTGTGTGCCTCAGGAGTTTTATAGCCCATGAAATATTCATTTAATACAAAGTCTAAAGAATAGTAAATTCAATTAAACATCTTTGACTGGCAGCTTAAAATAGGATTTAGAGTTGTAAGGAGTTCTGGTTATTTATATATGTGAGTGTGTGGGTGTGTGTGTATGTGTGTGTTTACAAAGCTGCACAACTGTTATTTAGTATGATGTTGTATCTGTGTTGTAAAGATGCAACCTTTGCATTGTTTTCTGCAGTGAGGGTTGTAGTCAATATTGCACTTGGCCTGGAATATGACCACTGTTGCCAATATCTCTGCAGGCACAGGAGTGACCTCAGCATACTGTCAATAAGTCCATCAATGCTCCATAGTGCCTACTCGGACAGTGGAAACACCCTTCGGCGTTCAGTGAAGTTTCAGAAGTTACATTAAGTTATATTAATGCCATCATCATCTGAATTAGCAAAGTCAAACTGCAACAACTTTTGATTAAAAAGAAGACACTTGAGATTATTCTTTTTTATGATTTTGATCACATTCTGGTAATGTATTTGTATTACAGAGGTGTTTGAATGTGCTTAAATGTGGGTTTTAAGTGAGTTTATGTAATCTAGTTGTGCAGACATATTGCATTTTTTGTTTGTTTTTTTTTCATTGGCATGTTTTTCTTTGACTGTGCTGGTTTGTTGGTAATCATGATAATTGCCTTTGTGTGCTACCACCTCTGTTTCTTCCAAAGAAACTGCACTTGCTATTGCAGGCAGTGTGAAACACATATCTTAGTTTGCAGATGCCAGTTTTCTCTGTGAACAGTCTGTAGTGCTCCGGCTGGCTGAGGTAGCAGGTAGCATAACCTTTTATAGACCCTGTAAATGAATGAGTAGAAGTGTTTTTTGGATCAAAAAGGGGAGAACTGAACAGCATCTCAATAGTTTCAAATTATTACCTCAACATGTAATAACAGGAAATTGGAATTGTCCTTTTCATTTAGTGCACATAATCTCCTGTAGGATGAAAACCATTTAATTGACTTAGTCATAATCAATGTCAATAGAGTTCTCTGTTCTTGCTCATCTTTATTCAATCATTTGATTGGCAACTGATCCATGACACCACTATTAAGACTCCCGGGGCCTGAAATGGTCAGTCAGACAAATTACATCCTTTTAACCCAGCTGTCAGTCAGACAGTTAGTGGACTGAAGCCCTTGGGCGATGTATTTCTGTGCTCCAATTCATATTAGAATGAGAAACTCTCAGATGGAGTAACCACACAAACACATACCTATGCACTTATACCAGGTAAATAATGTGGAACACGAGACCATATTGTCTACAGGATGTAGTACAGTATCCCCAAGACGCACACCAACACACTTTTCAATCGACTTAACTGAAAGCTAGATGTCAGACAATTCACTGGCCTCCTCCCTCTTATTATTACACCTGCAGACTTTCCATTGATATTCATATTCACACCACCGCATTGACCTGAAGAGCTGCATCATACTGTGCTGATATGGTGCTCTGTCGTTTGCTCTCTGAAAGAGGATTTGCCTTAATTTTTAAAAGGCCATGGGAAACCTAATTTAGGGGAGATACTTTGAAAAGATGCTCAGTAGGAGGAATATTGACAGGGCAGGGTGTGTGTGTGTGTGTGTGTGTGTGTGTGTGTGTGTGTGTGGGTTTGTGTGAACCTGTCCAGTGTCGTGAAAAAAATGCCAGTAGCCACTTTTTCAATAGTGTAGAATCTGGCAATGTAGACTGCACAGTTGGAGGAGATGAATAAAATAGAGAATGAGACTGAAGAGGGCAAACCCCATAGGTATTATTGATCTAGGGCTGCAACACACACACAAACACACACAGGCACACACAAACACTCAGGCTGCTTGCCAAAAAGCATTCTGGTGGTCAAATATGTATAATTGATGGAGTTGAGTTTGACACAGCGCTGTAATGTAATCTGGGACTGAAGTCCCTCTGGTGTGAGAGTGTATGTGTTTGTGTGAGAGACTGAAGAGGGAGGCGGGGTGTGTGGTGGGGTGTCAGGCAGAGTGAGGGAGTGTAGGGGTTTGCAGGAAGAAGGGACATGGATTTGCTGTGGGGACTCAGTCTAAATTTGATGTATTGGACGGCTGTATTTTTCCTCCTTGTACCAACCCCACAGGCTACACATGTAGGAACAATGGCCCTCTCCACTGTAATGGGCTTTTACCAAGAGGGACCAATTTCTCACTCATACATTGTGTGTGTGTGTGTGTGTGTGTGTGTGTGTGTGTGTGTGTGTGTGTGTGTCCTTGTACAGCTATCTTTGTGGCAACAAATTTTTAGTCATTTGAGTTTTACACCATAAAAGTGTGGACAGTTTTTGGAAAGTGAGGACATTTTAGCCAGTCCTCACTCTCTCACAGGCCTTTAAAGGGCTTTTTGAGAATTAAGACTTGGTTTTAGGCTTAGAATTGAGTTTAGGTTAATGTTAGGGTAAAGGTTTAAGTTAGGCATTCAGTTTTGATGGTCAGGGTTAGTGTAAGGGGTTAGGAAATGCATTATGCCAATAAGTGTTCTTACAAGTATGACCGTGCAAACATATATGTATGTGTGTGTTTGTGTGTGTGTGTGTGTGTGTGTGTGTGTGTGTGCATGACAGAGAGAGAGAGGGCGAGAGAGAGAAACTGCAGTGTGTGCTTTCTCCCTCTATTTACCTACACTGTTGTACACTTATAAATACATTTATTATCGAATAAAAGTTTCCACGTAAATGCATCACTGTTTTCAGTCTATGTTTTCTTGATTCTCACATTCACATTTGTTGTGTTTGTGTCCTGTAGCAATTTGTTTTTAGAATGATTTCAGTAATGAATTATATATTATTATTATATTAGGGCTGGGCAACATAAAGATATTATATCACTATTGAGATATGAGACCATATAAAATCTTAAATACTGGATATCGTTATATTGTAATATGGAATGAAATTGTGTTTTTTTCCTGATTTTAAAAGGCTGCATTACACTAAAGTGATGTAATTTTCTCATCATTTGAGTTTAACTTGTTTTAATAATTGCTTTTATCCACTAAGTCATTC
>JAQLOL010000020.1:8734167-8763924 GCA_029783665.1 Naso thynnoides | reverse complement strand
TATCTTAGTTGGATTGTGCAGCTCTCCCTAGTTGCTCCTCTAGTTTCTCTGTAGATTTGTTCGGCTGTGCCTGTGTGTGTTTGTTTCAGTCACAAACTGTAGCTGATCTAAAACATTTTGCACATTACAGTGACACTTAGTTGGTGAATGTTCCAAATGGTCTTGTAGATAGTTACACTCCTTCCAAATGTGTGATGTTGCATCATGAAAGCAACTTTTTTTTTTTTTTTACATTGTTTTGTGAGAGCTTGGAGTTATTTCTCATTCCTACAAAGGAAAGGTTGTTCAAAAGATATCTTACCATTCATAAAACAAGGTTGTATATTAAATCAAACAAAATTTCGGTGATTACAAGGAATTTTTTACCTACTGACGTATGGTCCTCATGAAGTGCCACCAACTACAACCTCAGCAGCATCTTCAAGCTTTCACATGACTACCTGTAAACCTGTTCATCTCTTTGTACTCAGTTGGTGGCTATAACTAATCCTGAGTGTTTTTTAAGCACTACTTGGTAGCTGTGACAGAGAGCTATAATAGTCAATATCTGGTGAAGTGTCTGCACACAAATACAACCAGTTTTTACAACGTTGCTTGCAAAGGTGTCACATTAATTGTACTAACAGATATATTTTAAACACAAAAAATATGGAAATACTGACTTTCTCTGACTGCACTGCAAATTATGCTTTATTAGCAATCGGTGTGAGGGTGGAAATGCTTACTGTGGCAGAATAATAATTTGGTTGAACAGTGAAACATTTGTTTAAGACAGCATCTTAAACCTGGGTTTGGGTAGAATGCAGAAACCATGAAAACCAACCTAGGATATGAAAGTATTTAACAAAAAGATCCCACCCCCTCAATTCAAGTCTACCTCCAAAGCCTCTACCCCAAAACCACACCAAATTTATATTTAAGCCATATTTCAGGACACACTTCAGCTATGCTAATAATTTGATTGCCTTTGGGCTGTTCAGACGTTTTCCACAAATATGACAATGAATGCTTCCCAAGCAGAATTATCAACTCTGCCTCGAAGACCCAGAACATTGTATGTTTCTAGCTTGTCAAGGTTGTATTTCAGTAAGGAAAAACCCTGATCTCTACCTGTGGGTTGTTTTTTTTAATGTTGTACCACAGTTACCAAGTGCGATGGGCCAAGAAAGTTCCGCTGCAAGAACGGAGAGTGTATTGACAGCAGCAAGGTGTGTGACGACGTAAAAGACTGCAAGGACTGGTCTGATGAACCCATGAAGGAGTGTGGTAAGATCATTTCTCTCTGTTTCTCGTCACACATAAACGCCTACATACCCAGATACTCATTAGTGCTTCAACACCTCAGGCATACATGGATGTACATGCACACTTGTTATAGCACTCACACATACCCATGCTTCATCAACTGCTTGTGATGTGGGTGGTCATTCCTCTTAGTGAAAGGAGGTTCATTTGATAAAGGCAGGAGAAAATCAGCACACATCTCAACAGCCTTGTAATGATCAAAGAGCCAAGCGACTCTGCCCTCTAGTACGATCTCTGCCTGGAGAACGTGACCAGACTATGTTACCCATAAGGAACCACACAGATTATCCTCACACCGTAGATAATTACCACTTAGCGAGCTTCAGTCACGGATCTCATATCACAAGCAATGCAATCCAACCACAGACAGAATGCAGTTGAGAAAAACATAGCTTTTAATCAAATCTATCAAGTGCATGTTTTTCCAACTGAAATACTATTACCATTGTGAAATGTTATTAAAGTACACATACAAGCCGAAGACTCTAGGAAAGTGCACTTTACTCACAGTCTGGTCTCAGACCACTCATATGGAGATAAAATGATATGTGAGTGCTCTGCCCTTTCAGCAGCTCTGATCTTGAATAATTCCCTGTAGCCATATCTTTATCGTTTATCATGATGTTTAGTGTGACTCAGGACAGAGCAGCACCTCCTCCTGTATTTGACAGCTACCTATATCAAAGTGTTTTTTGAATTTAATAGACCAGGTCAAAGCAATGTCAATGGTGAAACGTTCAGTGATATTTATATTTAGCTTTACTCACATGTCTTTGTGGTACTGAAAAAAACTTTAGATGTGTTTCCTTGCTTGTAAATTAGTTGCAATCATGCATTTTTTTACATCCATGTGAACTAGCTAGAGGTCTTGTTCATCTCTGCCTCTGTTGATGCATTGTTGTGTTTCTTTGCATATTATCACTGCCAGTTGTCAGTCAGTGTTACAACAGGATATAAAACCATTAATGATAGCAATTCATTCATGAAAAACACTGCTCATTACTTTGCTGACGGTCGAAAACTACTCAAGGCTTGTTCAAAGCTAGCTTAGACTAAAGAAATAAGGCAGAATGCATGATGATATTTTTCCATTATCATTTGTCATTTCACCCTTTAAATTTTTTTTGAAGATTTTGTCCCAAAATATTATATGTTGTCACAAAAGCCTCCTCTTCTCTGTGAAGGCGCAATAGCTTTAGTGAGGTCAACCACTGATGCTGGCTCACAGTCAGTGTTTCAATTAATCCCAAAAGTGTCAGATGGTCCAAGCTGCATGCAGACATTCATTGACCTCGCTTTATTTGGTGGGGTATTGTCATGTTGAGACAAAACTTTTTAAAAGTCTGAATATGTCATCAGGGTTGTTTTATCAAGGTTGTAGCTTGAAAATTGTTGTTTTTTAACAGTCTGATTGGGAACAGTGACAGTTTAAAAGACCTCAAAAGACAGGGGCAGTCTAATGAAAGACTGTCATGGTGGAGTAACGGAGGTATAGTGTATTTGGGTCACTGCAGGTTACTGAAAAGGGTTCAAACCTGAAAAATAACTCTACGTGAAAAAATACCAATGTTGACTGGAGTGTCGACATACTTTTGGTGTACAATGCGTTCTGTAACTGTTCAGCCAGACAAAATGTATACAGTTGAAATAGATTTTCATGTTTTCGCTTTTTTTTACCGTGATATTATGTTGACACTGAGCTCATTTGTTGTAATCTGATTCTATTGGCTTTACTCAAACTTGCAGCCTTAAATTTATTTAAATGTCTTGCTAATGTCTCAAAGACATCCTTCTTTTTCTCCAGTCTCAGTCTCTCTCGTTTTCTCTCCTTAATGGTTCTCTCTCTCTCTCTTAGTCTCTCTACCTTACAGCAGTACCTGTAGCCTTGAAGCTTAAATCTTTAATGTAAACCGGTAATGAAGTACCAACTTTAGCTTTATGCAGCGAGCTCTCTTCACTCCTTGGAGGGTACTTTTAAAGACAAAGATATGGAGGTATGGAAAGCAATACAAAAAAGAAGGGACGTGGGAAGCGTGACGGAGACAGAGTCCAATCTGTTCTGCTAAGAACAAACACAAGGAGGAAATGGAGAGAATGTGATGAGGGGATGAGGGACAGCTTGTGTAACAATAGGCATCACAGTGAAGTGGCACCTGGCACACATGGCCAAGCTTTCTGTTGGGGAATGGATTGAGTCCAGGTGTGTTTGGCCAGGACTGTACCTTAAGGCCATGAACACACATATATGCATTTCCATGCATGGAATCTACCATACACACACACCCATAGCCATCTCTCTCTTTTTTTTTTTGCTTTTTACATGGAATTTTGACGTGTACTTGACGGACACACTTGACAGGACTAAATTATCTTTTTGGCAGGATGATTAAAACTATGCACACACAAACTTTGGTTGTTTTGTCTCTCTGTCTAGTTCTTTCTTTGTGTCTCATCCAAGCTGAAATGTTCTGTCAAACAGCCTGCTGGAGTTATTTCACAAATACTAAACTCTTCTCTACCTCCCTCCCCATCTTGTGCCTGTCCCGTCCTCTGTCCTTGGTCTGTCTTGCCCTCCTTTCTCTGCAGGCCTGAATGAATGTGCAGACAACAATGGTGGCTGTTCGCACATCTGCAGGGACCGGAGAATTGGTTACGAGTGTGACTGCCCCTCTGGGTACAAACTCCTTGACAAAAAGACTTGTGGAGGTAAGGAAGAAGAGAGTTTATATGACTCAACTAATATTCACAGTCAGTTTCACAGATACATGTTTAGTAAAGAATGAAGTCTTTGACATTTAGCAGAGGTTAACTGCTGTAAAGCAGCTAGTCTGAAGCTTACATATACTCATATATCCTATTTTTAAATGCACATAGAATCTGAAATGTAATATGAGATATTGTGGTTTATTGAAGCGATTGTAAGTTGGACATCATTACCAGCATCCACTGGATGAACTGTAGTTTTGTTACCATGTCCAGTTGGGGTGGGAATCGTCAGAGGCCCCATGGTATGTCATTATCACTATACCTAAGTCATGATACGATAATATCACAATATTATAATATGTTGAGCATTGCAAAATCATGTATTCTGATTTTCTCACTTTTTGAACTACAAATCATTTTCCCAAAGTAAAACTCCATCAGCATCATCTGTTTTATCCAATATGATAAATTTTTCAGTCTATTCATTTCCCTTTAATAATTTTTGTTGCTGTTTTTTTTATTTCCTCACCAGTGAGGATCTGGCACGATCTAGTGAACTAAAAAGTCAACTGATTTTTTTGTTGTTGTTGTTTTTATTCTATTATACAGAAAGTTTAGTTGGTATTTGCAACATTTATTAAGAATTTATTTAATGAAATATTGCTGCTTGATTTCAATGAACCAATACAATATCGTCTTGCAAAAAATCACGATATTACAATGTATTGATTTCTTTCCCCCACCACTAATGTCCAGATTCTTGGGTGGATCTATTCTATGTTTGAAAGATAAAACCATTCATTGTGTTATGGTTTTATTTATTTTATTTTGTCAAGTTACTTAAATTTGTGGCAATGTATGTCTGAATTTCTCCAGTGTTTCCTCAGTGCTAGTGTTAGGCCTTGATGTTCACAATTTGTTTCCCTAGAGAGAAAGAGTACCCCTTCTCAGAGATTTCTGTTTCTTTTTGTACAATACAACTTTGTTAAAATATTAATTTTAGCAAAGTATTCTGCATAATTTAAAACATGTCTTAACAGGAACTTTAAGCATTAGAATTCACATTTTTCAGACCGGGATCTAATCCTGTCAAAGCCATCTACGTAAAATCCATTTGAAGAATCACAGTCGTTATTTAAATGAATTTCAAAGAATGATTTTAACATACTAGATACTGAACATGTACGTCTCTTATTTTTCACATTTTAGACAAAGACGTAATGAGTGTGTGTGTATGTATATAGTTTTGTTCTGAGCTGTGGTTTTTTTGTGCCATGTTTCTTGTCATAGACATAGATGAATGCGAGAACCCAGATGCCTGCAGTCAGATCTGCATCAACTACAAAGGAGATTATAAGTGTGAATGCTATGAAGGCTACGAGATGGACCCTGCCTCGAAGACTTGCAAGGCTGTGGGTAAGCCATTTATCACACACACACACACACTCATTCGCCCATGACGATTTGTGCAGGTAAAGACACATACTGTCATAGATGGATGTCCTCAGTAAAGTGTAGTCATGGGCAAACATGTACTTTAAAGGAATCAAACGGCGAGACCAGCTCTTATATACAAACCAATTACCTTCCCATGCAGCACCCCTAGCTGCCAAATCACATCCCACACTATTCTCACGCTGTGGGACTTTGTGAAACGGGAGGCTCGCTTTGTATGCAGGCCTTGCACATCAGTCTGTGCAAAGATAAATATTTGCCATCTTTTTCTGCAGTCCTCACTAATGAAAAGTTTGCAGTCAGCTGCCTCTACTCTCCCCGGAGTGTCAAGGAAAGGATGCTGTGTGAGGAGGGGGCCTGCTCACCCCCCATAGCACAGAGGCAGGGTCTGCACCCCTCGTTGGCCTGGGTAAACACTCCAAGCAGTGGCATGAATGGAAATAAAATCTTGTCCTCAAAGGTGCATCATGCAAGTTTGGTACTGAAAAATGGTCCGCCTGAACCCTGCAGTGAAAATGAAAGTGTGTTTTGGCTGCACCCAATGGCTGCCTTTTAAAAGGTCTGTGTGAGTTTGGGGTATTTTTAATCAGCCCTCCCATTCTCAGTCTGCTGCAGCTGGCTTTACGGATAACGACGCTGTCTGTCAACAACCATTCAAACACCTGCAGATAACGTTTGCTGCTTATGCAGACAGATTAGAACTTCTGATGTGTTGCGATGTTATGAGGAAAGGTGATAAATATTTTACATTTAACAGCACTAAAAGATGAATTTCAGCACTGCTGGTAAAAATCATTGATCTTTTCCATAAATGTGAGAGAGGATTAGAAACAATAATCATCCTAAAGCTCTACAGGAGACAGAACCTCATTCTACCCCCCTGATATCATGAATGGGAGCTTTACTGATTGATTAACATGGAAAATTAACCTTTCTTTGTGAGAAAAAGGAAGAGAAAAAAAATGGTATTAGTCATTACCACCATTGGTATTAGGTTAAGTCATTATGGGGTGTGAACTGGTGTGGTAATGAGAGAGCTTAAAGTAGAAAACAAGCCCTTACTCTCAAGCTAAGTGGCATAAAACCACCATTGATCGCACAATGTGTCTCTGTGTGAATCTTTATTACCATTTGGCAGAGCAAACAGCTCTTGTCGGACAAGGCATTTATTAGACAAGAGGATAGGCAAGCAGTGTAGAAAAAAATAGAGAAAAATGATGGATGTATTGTATGGTTATTTGTCTGCTCATTAACGGGATGCATCCGTACAGATGATTGTGGAATAGACAGAAAGAGGAAGAGACAGTAAATATGACTGGATTATTGTTTATGTTGTGGTTTAATTATTCCGATGCACAAATAGGAACGTGAACATACAAACAGAGATTTCTGCTTCATGAACCCTGATGTAATGTGAATTTAATGAAGATGCATATGCCTGTGAACTTATTGCCTAGACGTATATGTATGTATGTGTATCCATTCACACACGTTTGGCGATAGACATCAGCACACATACACTTTGGATTCTGGTCACATAAATGCAGACGCAGTCATTTTGGAGAATCACGTCAAAGTCCGTACACAGACACAATTCCCCTGCAGCTGACTGGCCCGCAGGAATGTCACGTTGTGTGATGAGAGGTGACACGTACCAAGTGCCAATATCATTTGTGCATAAATGTCAGGCTGTTGTTTGTGTCTCAGAGGCACACAGCAAAACACATTGACAAGTTGTCTTACATGTATGTAGTGTTTTTTTGTGCTTGTTGTAGAGTGTGCAAGTTGAGACTATGCAGATAATTGAGAGAAGAGTTGCTCACAGATGAACAATAATGCTCTTTGCATTCTCCAACGTACACAGAATGCATTTCATTATAATCCTAACACGTGGTTTTAGGCACTGCAGATTAATTTCAGAGTATTATACAACTGTTGCACTTGGAATGCTAATTAAAAGTGAAGTCCCTGGTTGGAGTCATAATGCGTTCACTCTTCTAAGCTGGTATTTGTATATGTGTCTGTGAGCCTGTTTGTATTAATACACGGCAATGTCCATTAAGTACCCTGCAGAAAGCCTTGCTCTACACTAATTGCATTCATTGTTTTTGTGTTTACACCTTTATGGGTGTGATGCCACTCACCAAGTCGTCAACTTGAGTTATTACTATTATTATGTTCAATAGAGAGAGAGAGAGAGAGAGAGAGAGAGAGAGAGAGATGAGTGTGGGAGTTTGCTTTATGTATAAGGTATGAAAGAATGGCCAGTCCACACAAGCAGGAGTTTCTGAGGCATTTCTTGACCAGAGAAGAAAAACAAAAGCAAATAAAATTTGCCTCTATTCCTCAGTATATAAGCAGGGCATTTTGTGTTTCTGTTCCCTATTATTACTTTTATGGTAACACTTTATACATTAATAACAGTTAGGAAATGCATTGTTATGCTTAATAGTTTTTTAAAAAGCATGAAATGACCATTAGTTAACAGTTAAATAATGTGGTAGTTGCCATTTACTAATGGTGTTCATTTTATTTAAAGCCCCAGTAGGTAACTTTGTGAAAGTGAAAGTCAACTCGCGACTTGATTTCGAAATTTCAACACAATACACTGCCAAATCCCTTTATGAACCTCTGCCAAGCACCACATACACACACACATACACACAAACGCGCAGGCACACACACACAAAGCAGCACACTCTTCTTGTGTGTGTGCGTGTGTTGAGGGTGGGAGGGGGGTTGACAGAGGTGAAAAGAGGGACCTGACGGTGTATCGTCTTGAAATTCCCAACCAAGTTGCGGACTTCAGTTTCCGTGTCGAGGACGTGTACAAGCTGCGATTAGCTGCTCCTCCTGCTCCCTCTACCTGATTGGTGGAGAGTATTCAGATCGGTTGGATTTTGGCAAGTTAAAGGCTGTAAGTGGAGCCAGAGGAGTTGGATTTTGTCCTAAATAACCCATTTAATGTCCTACTATCATAATATAGTGACAGTTCCAGCAAATATGACTGAATAATTGTTAATAATTCTTACCTACTGCAGCTTTAAGTTATTCATTTTTAATTTCTTTAATGTTTTTTTTAATATGCTATTCACATTAGGTAATTTTTTACAATGAACTTTTTTTATGAAATGTTAATTTTAACTGCTTATCTCCTTAAGTTTGCAATTCATTAGAAGTTAACATTGTTAATTCATTAATAAAGCATAAACATAGTAAGGGAATTACTGCAGCAACATTTCTTACAAAAAAATATTTTGTCAGTGTCCAAATGTGTATTCTTCATATAAAAAATACTAAATAAAATAAAACAGTTTAATGCTGCAACTCGTACTTTAAAGGCTTCAGTAAAAGATGATTACAAAAATAATTTTTACTTATTAGCAGTTACTTGCTAATTGTGCTAAAAATTCTATTGTTGAATTCAACAATATTCAAGGCTGCTAAACAACCAAATGATAACCTCACTGTAGATTTAAACTAACATTAAAAGTAGTGAACATCCCTCACTGGCTTGCTCCCTGCAAGGGCATTGACTGCATGAAAATGAAAAAATATGAAACAAATCATGTGGTTGCTAGACTGGCATATATGTAAAAATGATCATTTCCTATGAATTCAGTATCAGTGTGTTTGGCTGCAACATTCATATGTAGACAGTAAAGTTTTAGACAACAGATCTGTTTAGGGCAATCAAATGAAAGTGTATGAAATTTGCAGACAGGAGTGAGGACAAAGAAGAGAATGATTTGACAGCATGGAGTACACTGAAGGTGCACAACCAACCTGGTTAATAAAAGCAGGACATGCTGTCACAACGATGCAGGAAATAAAATATACAAACCGCCCATGGACCAGAGTCTTTCTTTCTCTCTATCTCTCTCTCGTTTTCTCATGTTTCTCGTTCTCTTGCTCATCTACAGTGTACAGTACCCCAGGCTTAACTGTAGTGCCAAGAGCAGTTTGTGCCACACATGACAGTTTGAGCACACACTTTTTAAAATGGGTTTAAAGCAGTGGTCAGATTTTCCCCATTGTCAAAAAATTTTGCCATGGGATCCGAGACGTTGTGGCAAGCTGTCAAAGCTCATCGCAGAAGTTTTTCCTGCAGGTTTAGGCTTTTAAAGGACAAGTATTACATAACATTTTTTCTGTCTGCTTGTATGAGGACTGGTATATAATCTAGAATATACATATAGTCTCTCTCTTTCATTTTTTAATGATCTATCAATCTTTATAATGTTCCTGACTGTAAAATACAGGTGCACAAAAACACAGAAATTTTGCTCTCATTAAAAGACAGTGCAACCATTTCACATAGACACTCTGGCCTTCCACCAGAGAAATAATGAAGCTTTATATAACTTGCTTTGTCATGAGTGGGATGACACTCTGACGTTTGACACAACTTGATGACAGAAGGTTGTTTTCTGTTTCCAGCTGCAGCATCTATTCTTTTGTTATATAGCATTGCCCGTGTATGTGCTAACAAGCATGGCTGACCGAGACGTGTGTACTTCCAAACATTTCATGATCCTAATAGCCTCGTCCAGTGTAGGTCTGTACACACTGGCTGCAGCCTCGCATCCTGTCATCCATCAGAAGTCATTCCTATACGTCTGACCTTTCCATCTGTTTTTATGTTGGATTTTTTTTTGTCTTACCTTACAGAGTATCTCCACATCTGCTCTGGTTTGACTCAAAGCAATGCTCTTGCAGTGCCTGACAGCATCTCCCCAGCCAGTATTTATCTTTTTGCTGCATTATCTTAATTGGCTAATGGGAAAGAGAGGCCCCAAACTGGCTATACAGATTAAAACACATCTTGGGGACCCTGTTCCTGTTAAAAAAAAAGATTACTGTTGCTCAGCTGGAATCTTTTGTGCAGAGATAATATTGCACTTTTTGATGACATCTCGGTCCCATAGCCTGAAGAAAATAGTGACTCAGCTTATTTTACCTTGAGGAAGATGCATTGCTGCGAGAACACTGATGAATGATAAGAGATGTCTTAAAAAGTGAGTCATGGGATTGATGAAAGAGAAGTTAGATCTATCTCTGTCCTCGTTTTACATATTTCAACATCTTCTTACCCTGTTTTTCTCATCCTGTTCTTCCAAATTTTCTTTTTCTTACATTCTACCCACCTCACTTTCTTTTCCCTGACTTCACTTGATGTGTTGATGTCTTTTCCATCCTGCTTCCTCCCCTTAATTACATCTTCTTACTCTTCATTTCTCCGTGATTCTACCTGCATCCATCACGTTTGCTTGTGCCTGTCTCTTTCTTGGTTTGTTCCCTTCTGTCTCACTCTCTCTCTATTGCCCTCTCTCTATATCTCTCTATCGCTCTCTCTCTGTCTCCTTCTCAGCAGGTGAAATTGATGGTTACAAACCCCCAAGTAGTCAGAGGAAAATGATTGGATCCAAACAGTAGTAGAGATGTAATATTTTCTCTCTGTGCAGTAGCCCGTATTAAATCGGGGCTGAGAAAACCTATTGAAGGATGGTTGACTCTGTGTGAAAGTAGTTTTTGTGTGTGCACGTGTGTGTACATGAGTGTGACTGTAGCTTGACTCTGTTTCACCTGGCATTTCTGCTTAACTGGGCAGTGGTGAGTGGAGAATAACATGACGGATGGAAGAGGTGAGGATGAAGGAAATAAAATCAAATAATGGGTATTAGTGCGGTTAAGTGAGCAAAAAAGAGAGTCAAATCATGGCAAAAGAATGTAGTGGAAAACAACTCAGAAAACCCAGCTAAAAGGAAAGGAGTCTGATGATTGATTTGCTGTCGATGATGGTAAAGAAAAATTAGGTACATTTTAACTATTTGTAAGTGTATGTTGACATTGTAGTAAAATACTATATGCAGACATGTGAACAAGCAATATTTTTTCATTGTATGTGTGTACTAAAGGTACAGTTGACCTTGTCAACTGCATGAGGACTATTCAAACACTTAAGTCATGTTCACCTTCAGCCTGCTGCAAAATGTGCCCCAGGTAACTGATGCACCAGCAGTCAGCACATACCTAAAGAAGACACTTTAGACATGTGGTTGCCCTAAAAATAGAACAATGTGTCATGTCTAGTTTTTAGGCTACTGTACACATTGTGCTTCGTTACTTCAAACCAGCAGCAGGGCACATACTCACATACACACATTCAAAGACACTATTCTGTAAATGGACGGGACCTTTTAAACCCCTTACTTTCTATCTGGGTCACCTCATATAAAGAATCTGTTACTTTTTTTTGCAGAGCATGATTGTGTGAATAATTAAGCATGCAGCATTATGTTGGATCTGAAAGGACTGTGTGTACAGTGTGCTTGTGTGTATGTGTGTGTGTGTGTGTGTGTGTGTGTGTGTTTGCAGAATATATTTTCCCTTTAAATGGTTTATTTTGATTATTTATTTATGCTCACATCATGAAAAATATATGTTTTAAGGTTCTAAATAGTACAAATGCAAAACAAGACCTCTTACGTTATGTTCCCACTTGGGAAGAAGAATCAAAAACTCAACACCACCAACACCACACAAGGCTTCTTGGCAGAGAACAACACTACAGAACAGTAGTGCTGAAGCACATTTCAGGTAAAAATGGCTGAAGCACATTAATTGACTTGCTACCTTTTGATCAATGTATACCTGAGTATGAAATATCAGTTTTTCTTGTGTATGCAAATATTGCCTGTTTTACTTATTTATTACTTTGTTTACTTATTTATCATATCTTTCTTTTTTACTGATAATTCTGAACTTTGCGCTATTCCCTTTGCTCCTGTAACACTGCAAACTTTCCTGCTGTGGAGTTGATAAAAAATTACTGTATCTTTAATAGTACCAGTGTTTTGACACTACTGTGTCTTCATCCCAGCCTAAGTGGACAAGACATAAAATAGATGTACATCTGTAGTTACATAGTTGATAAAACTAGCTTTGGAACCATAGAAATCTGCCGAGCTTGTGATTTATTCTCTCTGCCCCTCCCCATTCAGACAGATTTCTTCCTGTCCTGGGCCATGTCAGACCAGTCTCAACTATTTGTTTCTCATGGTGCTGGATTGATTTGATGACTGTTGGGGATCATTACCCGTGCAGGTTTCAAAAGTCACATGTCACATGACCTGTTTTGGTGCTCTGATCAGTTGTTGGTCTGTACAAATGCATCCAGAGGCATTCTGCTCTGTATTTGCTGGTAACACCCCTTGAAAAATCCAAAAATAAAGAGAGTTTTAAAACAAACTAGGGTTTGCAAACTAGTCTGCTGAAGCCAGGCTGTGATTAAAAATGTTGTTTTGAAAGTTCTTGGATAATGGATCTAAGGGTGTGCATACCATCTCCTTTTTTTTAGTGACATGTCATATCAACATCTCTGTTAAATGTTTCTGCTTAAAAAGCTATTGAATTTTTGAAGGACAAACTTTTTTTTTAATATCTACAATAAATGAAGATTTTCAGGTCTTGCTGACCTGGTAACACATGACAGCTCGTAATTACTTCAAGCTGTTCTGTTACTGAGCAGCACTGGCAGGAAGTCAATGTGACCTTGTCTGTCTTCTGCTGAGGAACAGTGTGGATTGCACATTAGCAAAGATGCAGATTTGCAGGGCTACCTTGTAAATACAGGTTTGGATGTGTGCTACAATTGATGTATTATTGTCAAGGTCAGCAAATGTTTCCTTGTCACATTTACACAAGCACACTTATGACTGGCAGTACTGCAAATGGGCCTCGTCTAGTCGAGATGGGTAGAGAATGATAAATCTCTTCTGGAGTTACAATAGTCCATTAATGGTCATCAAGGGTCTCACCTGCCTCTTGAGCTTCGAGCCTGTATGTCCAATCTTGCCAATGTCAAGTAGGTAATAAATGACTTTAGATGTTCTTCAAGAGACTTACTCGTACATGATCGTGACATGAATGTCTTTTACCTCTTGATTAGGAAAGAGTCCGTATCTCATGTTCACCAACCGTCATGAGATCCGTCGCATCGACCTGCTGAAGAGTGAATACGCACAGGTGGTTCCCACACTGAAGAACGCAGTGGCCCTGGATGTGGACGTGTCCACCAACAAGATGTTCTGGTGTGATCTATATCATCGTAAAATATACAGGTATTGCACACACACAGTTTACAGTAGACAGTATATGTGGGACGTTAAAACAACACATGAAAAGGAAAGTATTTATTTGGACTCAGAATGAAGTTTATATAAACCACTAATGACTTTAGGAGTTTGGATAATGCTCTCTTGTTCTTCAGCCACTCTGTCACTCTTCTCCATCCATCGATCTTGTCTGCTTCAACCTGTCACACCTTCTGGTAGCAGGACAGACACACCTGGGGCTGTGTGTGTGCAAGTGTGTGTGTCAGTCAGACCTGGAGGGCTGTGTCATCTGTCTGACAGTAAAGTTGGAGCTGTTTGCCCTTCACATACGTACAGTGCAATTACACTCACACGCACACACACACACACACACACACACACACACACACACACAATTACACGTACTGTAGGTATGGTATTACTTACATTGTGTGTGTGTGTGTGTGTGTGTGTCTGTGTGTGACTGTGTGTGTGGATGTGGGTGTTTGTCACCCTGGTGGCTGGCAGGTAATAGGAGGGGCCCTCTATCATCTCAGCTGAGCCATATGCTCTTTCTAAATTCACTGCCTCAATAATCACCACCATTACTCATCTGCATACACACACACACGCACACACATGCACATACCCAAACTCCCACAGAAACTCAGTGATACACTCAAGGGCTTGTGACAAAGAAAGGACGAATTAACTTGTTCGTCATAATGAGCTCAGGCAATAAAATTGCATACATACATTTTAATAGCCAACAACAATGGACTTATAGATAGTTAAATCTACTTGGAGCTGCTCTTGGTTATGTTAGACATCTTCTCACCCTTTAAAAGCTATATATTATTATGCACCCAAACACTTGAAATATATCATTAGTTCAGTGCATTTATGCTGCTAGTTTTTGTTGCATGATATAAATTTGGAGGGCCTATCAGTTCATTTAAGATCATGTGCTCCTTTTAAATATGTTGATTTATTATGCTTTTTCTGATTGCCTCTATATAACATTTCTCTTTTTTTTCAAAACTTCTTTCTTTTTCCAGCTTTCTCAATTGTTTTGAAAAAAATGATTACCTTTGAATTTTTATTGTAAGGACATTACTTCTAGTCTGTACTTCTAGTCTTACCCTCCGATGGAGAACTCTTTCCTCTTATAAGAAGATTTTTTCCAAATGGAAATAGCTCTGTATTTAAAAGTGATTGCTCCTCATTGTCCCTCACTGTGACGGGGTGGTTTTTCACGCTAATCCATAGTTATTAGCAAGCTATGGGTCGATGACTTGCTAACTTCTCCCAATGATGAAGATGTCTGTTACAAACAATAATACAGTCAATTAAAGATACAATCTGCTCAGTGGTGTTGGACTCATCCGTCTCTGTCCTATTTATTGCTGTAGTCTGCTCTCTAGTCATTCCTCCAACCTGTTCATTGCAGTCTGTCTGAGTATTTGTAAGTAGAAACACGCTGCAAAAGTGTGTTTTTTATATGTTATGCATGATACCAAAAGAAAAGTATACACTAGTGTGTATAAATGGAAATTCTAATATAATTGTTATAATGGACAATTAATACCAAAATATAGGCCTACGCTGCAACACGGAATAAATACAAGTCACATTGTGCAATGTTCAAAGAAATTATGAAAATATACTTTTATCTTACAGCTGTCTGTAATCTACTGCTCCCAATTAGACCACTGTTGCACCAATAACACAAAGGGATTTCATCCATGTCCCCTTTGCTCCAGACCTTATTTTAAGTTGATCCCTTTGTTAGAGACAGTCAATGGATCCATCCTATGAAGCCTAAGACACAAGGGAAAAGCTTTAGATTATCATTAGACAGCAGCAGGCTAGCGTTACCCCAGCCGATGAAGATGTTGGCAGTGGCAAACATAGCTAAGCCAATTAACAACACAATCTGCTTCCGAGGCCCTGACTCATCCATCTCTACCCCATCCCTCGCTCCATCTACCTCACCAGTTTTCTCCTGTAGTTAAACTGCTCCTCCCATCTGCACTTCATTCTTAGATGCTCTGCTCGCATGTAGTATCAAGGTGTAAACTTGGACATTGTTTTTCCTAACCGATCAGTGAGGTTGTCTTGTATTGTCTTGTTTTACGCATGAAGTGATGACAATAATGTGCTACATCTGAAGCAGTTTGTGGAAGGAGGGAAAAGAGAAAAGCAGAAATGGGGACAGATGAAGGGACAGACAGCAAGTTGGAAGCCAGCGGAAAATGCAGAGAGATTGAGAGGACAATAGACAGAGAGACATGGAGGAGGAGAGTGACAAAAACTAAGAAAAAGAGACTGGTTGTTCTGAAAGCTGCTGATAGATAAAGACAGACTCTATCTCTCTGGGAGGTGCTGTTTGGTGAGAGGCTTGAGGTTGTTATAGAGGTGTCAGGTTTGGGTGCCCCTGACACATTATTATCTAGACTAAAGAATACCTATTCCCTGCATGTGCAACTATGTAGGTGCCTAAGGCACATAGCACATTCAAGTCTTTTTACACAAGAAAAGAAGACCAGAAAAGAAAGCAGCAAGACAACTTTTGTAATGGATTGGTACTATACTTATTTTTGCATGTTTCTCAATTATTGGTTATTTTTTTACTTTTCGTGTCTCTGTCCAACCAGTGCTTACATCAACAAGGCCAGTGACTCGTCACAGCAGATTACTCTCATCGACTCGCTCCACTCACCCGAGGGTCTGGCTGTCGACTGGGTCCACAAGAACATCTACTGGACTGATTCAGGCAACAAGAGCATCTCCGTCGCCACTGGAGATGGCAGGAAGAGAAAAGTGCTGATAGCCACTGAGCTGAGCGAGCCACGGGCCATCGCAGTGGATCCACACCAAGGGTAAATGAGGGGGTAGGGTTTGTACAGATGGACAAAGCCTGACAAGATGACAAAGGCGTTTAGGGAAAGTGTAGGGAAGGATGGAAGCAGAAAAGAGGGAGTGGAGGGGTCACTGGACAAGCCTGTGGGCATCATTGTCTATCTCTGGAATTTTTAAAATGAATTCTTGAGAAAATACACATTCCAACACTATTTGTTTAGCTTAACAATTTTATGGAGATACGGCATGTCTCTTGTCAACTCCATCTACCTCCTGTTCTTTTCTCTCGGATATCTTGAGTTCCCAAAAGGACGCTTTTCACTAATCTACAAAGCCACAAAGCATATAATACATGCCAACACAGTCCAGCTTTCATAGAATCACACATTTAACAATGGTCCAAGTTTCCCGTACTTGCTGTTTGCACACTGTCAACATTCTTTTAGTGTCTCCAAGGCCTGTTTCAGACAAAAAACTATTTTATTTTGTGAGAAATAAGATCAGAAACAGACAGGGACATTGTCTGCTAGACTACAATAGATTCAGTCACATATTGATTCTTTATAAAAACTGACTGTGACATTTTAAATGAAAACCTATTCACGGCTTATGAAAAGGGTCTTTTTTTAATGGAGTTGTTCCCAACCATGTCTGACTGGTCAATGCATTTTTCCACAGGTTTATGTACTGGTCGGACTGGGGAGGTCAGGCCAAAATTGAGAAATCTGGGTTGAATGGAGTGGACAGACAAGTTCTGGTGTCCGAACACATTGAGTGGCCAAATGGAATCACCCTGGGTAAGGAATGACAACACATAACTCCGGGAAAACTTGTAGATAATAAAGGGATGGGAAAATCAAACTGCTCTGAAAGCAGTGTTATAAACATAATTATAATGCTGAAGATGCTTTTGAATGTGAGAAAAAATGATTTGAGTAAATCCAACAAAAATAAACACACTAAAACAGACACACTCAGAGAGTGAGAAACAAAAAAGGTAGACAAACAGCGAGAGCCGAGAGAAGAAAACAGACTAGGGGTGCTGCAACCCCTGAGTAGCTCTTATTGTTATAGCTCAGTTTGTGTCTGGCTCTCATCAATCAAGCCAGTGCACACAGGCCTCCGAATTAATAAGCCAGACGCTCTGTGCCGTCAATACCTCCTGTCATTCCTTTCAACTCCCACTGTGCCAATAGCCAATTTTTCTCTGCTGCCCTTGCCTGAGGAGAAAGAGAAGCACACAGTTACCACACTCTGTGGAATTGAGGTGTCACTGCATCTGTATGAAAACAAATTATTTTCTAGAGTAAGCCGAATAAGAGAGTTGGCCAGACTCGGTACTACACTGCTTTGAAAGAAGGGGTGGATTATTTTCCCTTGGTCATTGATTTCACACTGAGCAGTGAACTTAGCAGGTGATTGTCTGAGTCAGAGGAGGTGAAGTTGTGAATGAAAATACATCTGTGGTTTTTCTTTTCTTTTTTGGCAAGGTTTCTAGGATTGGTGCCATTTACATTTAAATTGATACCAGTACTCTTATCTGGTATATGGTACCAGTGCTCAGCAGTACCTTTGTTGGTGTTTGTCTCTGTAATAACAAAAATACAATTTCAGTTGGTAAAAATAAGTGCAAAAAGATTGACAAAAACAAAGTCATTAACCTGCAGACGGCAGGATGATTTTCTGTTAAAGGTATTCTAAGTCTTGTTACACGGTTTCTAAACTAGTCATGTACAGCAAACATCTCCTCACGATCCGCTGGCTGTCTGTCCTCTGAATATGCTGTAAAAAAAAGTCCGGTCTCTGTGGACAGCCCAGGCTCCAAAAACACCAACAAAAACACTGTGGTCCAGGATGCACCAACCAGCCAATCACCGATAAGAGGGATTGGGGGGTGGGGTTGGGGTTGTGCGTGTGTGCGTGTGTGCGTGCATGCACCTGAAGGCGGGGATTGGGGAGTGGAGTAGACGAGAGAAGTTAGCTAGAGGAGAGCTAGGACGCCGACGCCGACAGCGAGACAACAACCAGTATTTTTTGGAAATTTGAAATGGCTGACACAGGACCAAAAAGGAGACTTTCAGAAGCAAGAAGTTGTTTGGGCCATCACCTCAGCAACGTTATCATCAGGCTAGCATGAAATTTCTCTGACATGCGCGTGCGTTCATGTCAGGGAGCATGAGAGGGGGAGAAGCGGAGAAGGAGAGAGGAGGAGATGGGGAGGGGCAAGCTAGCTCAGTTTTATTTGAAAACATTGTCGAACGTCAACAGAAGTAACGTCAACCAACCGTGCTTAGAGTGCCTTTAATAGAACATTATCTGAGTTTAAATTGCTGCCCTGATAGACTGATGCTAATATGTTGAATTTATAAAAACACTGTTAAGTTCGGATGATCTTGTGCATTGTGCACTTCTCCGCAAATGATCATTCAAGCCTCAAATACTGACATTTAGATGAAATTCAGCAAATGAGCTGTTATACATTATTAGCTATTGGAATCAGTGCAGAAGAATGAAGTGACTGATTTTGCCATAGATGTCTGATTCTTCAGCATTCACACACTTAACATGGTGAACTAACACGTAAGAGATGTCTTATAATTCAAAGAACGTTTATCAGCTGGTGACAACACCTTTTTCACTGTAATTACTTTAAATAAGGACTGTCAAAGAATGACAGGTTGCTAGGAGACTGTTGCAGAGAGAGCCCAAGGAAGTCATTAATGCTGACCTTTATCAGAGGACATGGCAAGAAAAGGATGTATGACCCTGTTTATACTACACATCATTGATTTTAAAGAAGTAACATCATAGAAATCAGTTACTCCTTCAAAAATAACTATCAGTCATCATACTATTAACAAAAGCTGGAAAATCAATGAAACAGATTTACTAGGGCTTTAAAACAGAGTTAATGCAGTGCTGTTTGGTAGTAACATCAGATGCTTGAATCACTATTTCCATGACTCATGGTATAAACAACACTCCCCACTGTGGGTCTAACATACAAGGCTGACATGAGTGCATTGTCTTCCAGTTACTGATGCTGAAAGTTTAATACAATTTCCCTAAATTCCAGAATGAATTTTAAAATGCACAACAGACATTCTGACCGCTGCTGCAGACCACAGACACAGCATCATGTGCAAAGCAGCAGGAGACTTTCCATCAGCCTCCATTAGCCTTGTATGTTGGCCCTTAAGCTGAAGTGTGTGCACACATGAGCTCCAAACACACATCATACAGTGTGAAAGTCTGGTCATGTACAGTGCAACAGTGTATTCAAATCAGGTCACTTAGCCGTCGCCTTGACACCGAGTGATGAGAGAGGCGCTCACATGTGTGAGAGCGAACGCCACAGGGTTGCCTCGTGGAACTGCTGTGTTCATGTGAGTGGAAGGGGGTAAACTTTGCGCCGCACTCTCAGATGGATTTCTCGATGGTGTGATAAAAGAATAAAACAAGAAGCATTTAGGTTTTAAGACAGCAGCGTTACAATTGTGCAGGGTGTCACTTTGCCGCTGACAAGTGGTCTAAATATTTCATGTGGCCTATATTCAGGCGATTGATTTTTTGACATTTTATAGCATTAACTCCAACATCTAATCTCCAATATCGCAGTATTCTTCCACTTCCAGGAATCTGTTTGTACCCCAAGACATCTTGTATTATTCAGATACTTTAGCAGCACTGTTAACAGCTCTTTGGCTGGGGTACACAAAAAAAACGATACACTGAGCAAAACAGGCAAAAGCAACATTTGATGCATGTAGAAAGTTATGTATGGCTGTCAGCCTCCATCCCAGTGAATCTCATGGCTGGCAGGTCAAAGGAAGTGGTTGATGACTCATGTGTTTTGGAGAATTCACATGGCTGTTACTACTTTCACAGCAACAAGGACTACAATTAAGAAGTTAAAGGTAATTCATGACTGTAGGGAGAGGAGGCAGAAACTAAAGTGCAAAAACCCAATCACAGGGAGTTCTGTGCTAGAGTTAATTCTTAGCACAGAGACAACAACATGTAATTCAGGCATCATTTGTTAGAATTATCTCTTAAAATGTTGTAAGTCAAAAAGCATTGAAAAAATACAGTAACGGCAGTGGAATTAATAGAGGGTAATTCTGGGTCAACAGCTGAAAAACTCACAACTATTTAATAAATAATTACAAATTATTTACTATAAATTAGGGCCCGGCTGATACTGTATATTGGATTGGATTGGTTGCCAATATTATCGTGTAATATTGGCTTATCACACAATAATATCGGCATATATTATTAGCTTAATGCTCCTTAATATTGTTATTGGCATCATCAGCCCCAAAAATCCCATATGGCTGGGTTTTGCAATAATTTAAAATGACATCTTAAGGATCAGTCATTAAGGTATTTATGATGTTGCATCCAATTTTCTCTCATAGTCAAGAAAATTCAAAGTCAAAAAATTAATTCATTTATCAACTCCTGCATTAAATAATATGAGATTGCATACACACTCATAATAAACTCATGGCTGCACAACGAGGCTGCAAATGCTTTACAATTGTCAGTTTGACTTGAGCAACCACAACATGCTATTTTCAGTTTCCAAGAGAACAATGAATATGTTTTTAAAAGGCCCAAAAGAAAAAACACCCATTCACTGAATTGTGGTGCGCTCACAGCTCAGCGCTTACACAAAGCTTTGAAGACATAATCAATAAAGTTAATTACACCATAAACACAGGACAGGAAAGAAAGAAAACAGTCTCACATCTTAAAAAACACTATTGATATTTAAAAAAAAAAAAAACTTGTTTGCTTGATTTTTTTGTTTGCTTAAAAAGAACAAACATATTAGACAGCTGTACTGTTGTATCAAACATTGTAAGAAAAATGAATCTGTCATTGAGTCTGATACTTAGTTGTTACTGCTAATTTATTACACAAAAGTACTCACAGCAACAAGGGAAAATATACAATTTGAATAATAATTTTCAGAGGGGAGCTGTTTCCTGTGGTAGCAGCATTGCGTTGATACCTTTTCGCTTAATCCACTCTGTGAAGTGAGTGGACACAGTCATGATGGTACACACAACCTGCGACATTCAGCTGTTTATACACAAATGTTGAAGTGGTAATCCACAAAATCCCCTCCCAAATCCCCTTAATCACAGTTGGTTGATCCCGAACGAAATACTGTCTAAAACACTCACTCTGGGCTGTTTCATAAACTGGAGACGTGAGCCTGCAAGAGGACACAGGAAGCTAAACACCGTCTTACTGTTGGCTTTTTGGCCCAACATAGAGTGTTGCCACTATGAACATAAAAACGTTTGCCTGCGGACATGGGCAGTTCACACTCAGGACGTTTCTGATGACTAATTGCCCTGACGTTAAAACAGAAGTGGAAAGGTTGACTAAACAACTGCTCCTAAACCAAGACACTTAAAAAACAGACAAATTTGAGCTCAACTCATTTATAAGATTTAATATTGTCTAAAAAGAGCGCTGAAGCTGTTGAAAACCATTAATTACATTCTTCAATAACTACACATGCTGTTGTTATATTTGCATTATAAACATTGCACATTATCTGACAAAATAGGATCTTAGACACAACAGTTAACCAGTGTTGTTAGCAACAATAACAGATGCTTATTTTATTTTTTTTTTATTATCAGAGAAATTTACAATAACTATATAATAGAAATTTATATATAATTGAATAACAACTTCAGCGTTTTTCTGCTCTAGTCTATTCTCTGTGCTTTGAGCTAAACACTAACTGCAGCATGCTTACATTCTTACAATAACGATGCAAACACCCTGCAAATTTCAGGTTTCATGATTACCATTTTCCCTTCTTAGTTTAGCATGTTAGCATGCTAACATTTGCTAATAAGGACTAAACACAAAGTGCAGCTGAGCTGATTGGCGCGTTTATAGCTTTGCAGGTATATGTGAACTGTGAGACAAATACAAATTTGGCACTCATGATTGTGCTTAATGAAAAGTAGAGGGTCATTGGTAGGTGTTGAGATCCATCTTATACGGTTATTAAATTTCATGACAATCCACTGAAATTCATGGAGAATGCACACTCATGGTGACTCTGGAATAAAACAAGTGTTTATGATGCATTATCTGGGAATCATGAACTGTCCCTGAGAAATTTGCTCAAATCCATCAATGGAGATCTTAAAATATTTCACTGGATAAATCACATAGTGCTTTTCTAGTTTCACTCTGTGCTGAGCCAAACAACTGACTGCCATCCATAAAGCTCTGCTACTGGAGTGGATAAAAATTGTATAATTGAGGCAAAAGGGGAAATAGTTTATTTTGTGCATCCAGTCAAGGAAAAGGAACCACAGTGGAACACAGTGCATGAGGCTACAGGCATCAGTATAACAAAATCTTGGAAAGATGCACAGAGAACAGCTTGTGATCTTTACAGCAGAGCAGAGGTGCAGGAGTTCAGAAATCTGAAGTCTCTTCTTCAGTAATTCAAGCCAAAGAGGCGGAGTTGGATTAGTTTGGAGTGTCTGTGCAAAACAGTGATGGGGAGGGGGAGGGGCGACAAGTTTGATGTGAATAATTTATCACTGATGTTTCCACTGCCTTTGTTCTAAGTCCAGAGGATCCGGGTTTTAAGTTTTAATAGCATTTGTGGCTGGTTTTATTATGTGTGATCAAATAATTCTCAGTCCTGGGATTAAAAAAATGAGTATTCTGTCTTTCTTTTTTTCTAGCAATGTAAGTAATTGAGGCCACATGAGTATAGCCCATTTCTCTCTACCCTTCACCCTCCGATTTTAATATTGCAAAACACACAGATGTGTCTCTGGTATTTCAATGACTACACACTCATCAAAGTTGTTCAATCATTCATTGATTTAAACATTTACTTTGGTAAAAGTTCACATTATTAAGTCCAAGTGGAAACAACAGATGGATGTAGTAAGACCGTAAGTTACACTTGTTAATTCTTAATCTTTCATGCTCGACTCCTTTGTTAAATGCCGTGTGGTGGAAGAAGTGCATCGAAGCAAGATATGCTAATCCACCTGCGTGCAATCTTCATGAACAGCCTTTGTGTGTATTATACTTTAAAATCCATTTAAATGCAATAATGACAGTGGCAACAGAAGTTTATACCACAAAGATACAACAGTCTGTAGTTGAAAGAGAAAAGACCTTTGCTTGAGAGCTGGCATTTGAGATAATTTTGGAAATCGATGTTATCTTGTTTAAGTGTAATTATCACATGGGTGATATGTTAAGAGAGAAATTCAAACACAAAAATAATGCTCAAGTGAACAAAGGCATTTAATTTCTTCACAAGGTTTAGCAGTTTTTCCATTTCATTTAATTCATTTCATTGAAAAGGATAAAACATATTAATCAATATACCTGAAAATGTGCCAGTGTTAGCCAGCAGGCTGATTTTCAGCTGCAGTACCTCTGGCCAGATGATTTGAAACTTCTAAAATTGTAAAAATCAATTACAAAGACAACAGGACAACTTAAAGACAGCAAAAGTAGTAGCAAACAAGAGTTGAACTCTGTTTCTAACGCTTTCTAAATTCAAGCTCCTCAAACAAAAACTCATTAAAGTTCATGAGTTAAAAAAAAAAGAGATCAGTGGATGGATGCGCACAGTCTTCAGTGAAAGGGTAACTTCTCTGGCATTTTCCCTGAGGCCAAATTTCAATTTTACGACCTCCTCTGAAGAAAAAAAAATTAAAACACTCTATCAACATTTCCTTTCTTCCAGAGCTGTCTTAATTTCTGACATCATTGTGAAGCATCAGTTTACATCCATAAACACGAGTCATTAACATGCTGTTCTGCAAAGAACAGCAGCAGTTTGCATTTCTCTATTGCCAACCAAAGAGAAAACGTCTCTTTCTTAAATTTAATATCGTGAAGAGACTTCAGAACTGATCTGAAGTGTCAGCCGAGATGTCACTGAGCACAACATCACAGCATCTGCTGCCAATACCAAGATATCCAACCAGGGTTACAGCTGGAGTTGTCTCAGGGTTCATGGAAAAACTGAGAAGCTCCAGTAATTAAAAAAATAATAATGTCAAAGATGGCAGAAGATGTCTGTTAAGCAGGAAAATAACCATCCAAATTGGTGCTATGTTGAGCTTTTAGAATAAGAATAAGAATGCAAAACCACAAGTAAAGGATAAACACTTAAAATAACTAAAGTCAAGTCAATTTTACTATCTGTAAATGCGTCAAATACAGACTGTGCTCATGTACCATTTTCATGACCATTTAAAAATGCAAATTCAAAAATCTCAGAAGCTTTGTGTGTTATAGTCCAAGTCTTCTTTATCTAGTCGTGGGCTTAAAATTTCCAAAATACTGTTATTTCGGCTAGAAAGCTACTAAATCCAGCACATCCGGTATAAGTTTCCCTGTCGCATGTCAAGCCAAGCACGCACATTAAATACTGGATATGTTGGATTTAATAGCTTTTTAAAAATAATAATTTCCGATGGTTTTGATGTTTTGAAATTGTATCTCCATAGGCCTCCAGGAAAAGCAGCTAAAGTAAGTGGCTCACATTTTTTGGAATAAATCTGTTTATTGGGAGTAAGGCTTGAAGGAAAAAAAATATATTCTTCAATTTAAGACATCTAAGGGTGAGTTCTTGATACACGAACAAGTTTTGGGGTGAAATATCGCTTTAAATCAGAGCCGCTCACCACTGAGGAATGGACAAAAAAAAATACACAGAAAGTACTGTAGATAATGGAAAAAAAGAAAAAAAAAAAGATTTATTTTTTATTTTTTATTTGGGCCAAGTGGACTTAAGCCTTTAAGGTCAGACCTTAGCTCATCATAGAATAACTGAGTGAAAATATAATGTGTTCTGTATTATTTTATGACACCTCATGGCTAACTCCATTTAATTTTCATGTTTTTAAGCCCTTTTATACTTTTTAATTTCTACAATAAAAGCTTTCCATTTCAATTGTTAAAAACTGAGACTTATGTTAGAAAAATAAAAGCTTTGTACACCCTGGTAGCTCAGTTGGTGGACAGGGCGCCCCATGTACAGAGGCAGTGTAATTGCTGAGATTACCCAAAGTTCGATTCCACCCTTTGCTGCATGTCATTCCCTCTCTCTCCCATTTCCTGTCCAATCCTTCAGTAAAGGCCCAAAAATATCTTTAAAAAGAAAAGGAAAACTCTACAAGAGCCAAACTGTGAAATGATCATGAAATGTATTATAGTTTTTCTTGTTATAGAATTGCAGAATGCTATGCAAATCTATATACACTAATAGTGTAATGGTGTGCTGTGCGTGAATGTGAAATGATGCTTTTCCACAGTAAAAATCTACTTGTTAAAAAAAGAACAGCATTCATTCACACACGTACACACACATACACACACACATTTAAACACTAATGACAGATGTATCCGTGCAAGGTGCTACCAGCTAATCAGGAGCTGTATGTTGGCCAAAGTCTTCGAGCTAGGGATCGACCATCGGCCTTTCAATGGCTGGAAGACATCTGTGGCACCTGAGCTAGTCACCCTAAATAACTACAAATTGTCTCCTAACACATTTTATACAGAGCAGGTCTAGATAACATTCTTTAATTTACAGAGACTCAACAATGGTTTACAAAGACCCAACCATGGCTACTTTCAAAAGCACTTACACACAGCAACGAGCGAAAACTTCCTTCTAACGGCCAAAAACTCGAAAAAAGAACCTGGCTAAATGGTGGCGTGACTATTTGATGCGAGACAAAGAAAGAGAGCTCAGCAATAGTACTCCTCTTTTCCTTTTTATAATCAATTAAAAGGAACACAACGTTTTGAACTTGATGGTGGTGATGAAGGCGTATGTGAGCTCATGTAGTGCATCAGACGTGCGTAGTTCAGAACCGCTGGCCTACCACAGAACCAGAATCTTATCCCCACATGAAATAGTTCTTGTTTGCACTATGATATAACACAGTCCTGTTTGTAAGCATGAAAAGCAGCCTAGTTCACATGGAAACACTTAGCTCTGTATCTATTAAAATCGTCTCTGTGGAGGTTCTGGTATAATTGGTAGCACTCAACAATCCCACTGACTGTCAAGGAAACAAGAAAGTGGTATTCATTCTGCGCCCACTGTTCCAGCATTCACATATCCTCAGCTGGCTTAATCAGTCGGCCTGCTTTAGTGTGAGAATGAAAGTTCACATTGAAACACAAGGTTTTGCATTAAATCCACGGGCGACTCTCTGCCTCTTACCCTTAGGTCAAGAGGTGACAGCTCAAAGAGCGCCTTAAATCATGAGAACTGCTTTACCTTTCAGTGGAGCTGCAGAGACGCACCTACACTAAGTCAGTAAAGTCTGTGGATTTATGTGGATCTGAATCCTTCCCCTGTGTTGCATATAAATCAGCCATCATTCGGTTCGACTCGACTGCGAGCCTGACAGTCCGACTGTGGCAAGAGGGGTGAGGAAGAGTGACGGTCGGCATGTGGAGAAAATAAAGGGTAACAAACAGCACTACATTTACATCCTATTATTGTGAATACATTGTGAAATACACAAATATTAAAGGTTCACAAGTGTGATCATGTTGGTTTTTAGAGCAATAAACTTCTCATACTCACAGTTACAATCAATAAATACAAACTAGAGAATCAAACCTCAGCTTGTTCTATCAAGTGTGATAGAACAAGCTGAGGTGTGAGTCCCACATCAGTGTGAGTCATACATATGCGAAAAGCTCGCACTAGCCTAACTAGCAAGGATGCTAGAGCTAGCGAGCTAGCTAACAGGGCTGCTCGCACAAACATCATTGCTAGCTTGAATAGGGCTAGTGTGTATTACCTGGCGCTTGCCATGGTCTGTGTTATAGTTTCAACTTGTGGTGGATAGTTAGCATCAAGTAAAGACACTAGCATAAATGCTAACAACCACTTCAGCTAACTTGTCTCATCGACAGCTTACGTCCAGTTTACAACAAACCGTCTTTCCCAGTAACTCAACTTGTAATCCTAACACACATATAAAGTAAGGAATAGCAAAAAATAGTTGCTGACATTTAATATTAGCACTTTTTAACCACATTTGATTCGTCCAATTGGTGTAGCCGTGGCTAGCTGTCCAAGATGGCGGAGTTTTCAATGCAGGCCTTATATTGGGTCTTGCTCTTCCAGCTAGTCATCTAACTGCAAGAAAAAAAATATAGGTTTACCATTTTTGCACAATTGCCAAATCTCTGATTTAAATGTCAGTGGTGGTCCAGCATTGTAAATAACGTGATCCTTAAGGACCCTATGAAATAGATGCCAGAGTGCCATATACAAGAGACATGTTGCAGATAATGACTTGCGTTTAAAGTAGCCAATATAGTCAAGCTCAGTCTTCTGTGGAGCTGTTGCTACAATGTTTGTATGTGCAAAATACCAAGTAACGTTAATGTGCTATCATCTGGTAATGCTAATGTAGCTAACCTGGCTAATACAGCATTAATCCCAAATTAAGGCTAATAGGCTCATAACCTAGTGCCTCTAGATGTGTGCAATATTTCCTACCTGGATATGATTTTGGTTGGAAAACTCGTGAGTTTAGCCTGGTCACTGTTTTACTTCCTTATGAAAAGCTGTCTCTACAGGTGAGCTTTGTTAGCTTCCCTTGGGACCTGCATTAGTCTGTTTGCTAGCCATGCTTTGCTGTTGTCTTAAAGTTTACCAAGATAAATATTCACAGTTTAGGGTGGTGAGTTAAATAAAACTCCTTTCTAAAAGTCTCCTCTGCCTCCAATGGCATCTGTTCCATTCCTCTCCACCTCCAACCTGGAAGTCCCTCTTTCTTCCTATTCCTCTCTCAGGAGAGCCACAACAGAACATCACCGCCTTGTGGTAATGTCAGTCGGACCCTGTTCTCTTAGTGCAACAATCACACCTATCTCTGCAAAAGGAACTTGGCAGAACAGTTCCTCCTGCAATTGATTTGTGATTCACATGTGAGGTATCTTTTTTCTTTTGGTGGCTTGTAATTGTTGCTTCAAGAGAGCAAAGGTGTATCTAATAGCTGATTTGTATTAAATAAATCCTGTCAGCTCTGCCAGATTCCCTGTAAACACATGGCCTCTCTGGACCCTTGGTTCAGTAAATGGGGCTGCATGTCTGGATGTGAAGAGGACATCCAGACAGCATCGAAAAGCTCACAGAGGCATTCAACTTTAACTAAATGACTGTTACCTGAAAGAATAAAACAAATAAAAATGTTACTTATGCTGGACTCTATTGTCTCTCCCTTTGTACGTGGAAGTATGTGAATGAAATAACAATATGGGGACAGATATCTCTGTGAGCACTGTATGACTGTAACTAAGTAACTGACACTGGAGCTACCCTAATGAATCTCAGTAATGAAACGGTGCCCTTTGACAAAGCAGAGCATATCAAAGAAATGCAGTTAGTGTCATCTCAAGCATCCATTGAGGAGAGTTGATTTTTGTGTTATTTTTATGACAGATTTTTGCAACGACATTGTGACCGCTTGCTCTTTAAACAAGTGAACTGCAGTAATTAACAGTAGTTTGGTACCACACTGTGCTTCATCTGGCAAGGCCGCTTCTGTCACTGGCGGTTTAACAAGTGTTCACAGCACAGCTCACACGCCCCGTATCAAATCAATTACCATTCATTTATTAATCTCTGCTAGACTGTAGATAGTGAAGTCTGCTCTGAGTCTTACTGTGATAATGTACAGTGAGTCACCATGTCCAATGTGGCTTCACAGTCGCAGCTGGTTCTTATGTAAATCATGCTAACACTTAAACAAGCTCACCTGTTTGGACCAGCAGTTACTCATCACCTTTACACTCTGTACAGCAGCTCCTTTTTTATGAACTATACTCAAGTAACCAAACATAAAGGAGGTGTGTTCGTGCTATGTAGCTGCACTGCTTTCATTATCCTGATCCAAAATTATTATCCCAGCAGGCAATAGATGCATTTCTACTTTGCAGTCAGCGCATCCAAAACAATTGGAAAGGGGAAGAACATCTTTGTACTGGAAAGTTTCATTTTTCACAGATGCACTGTAACAGGCATAAAATAGGCACCACATGTTCTTTCTGCTCTAATATGATTGTACAAAGACATTTGAGGAATGTTTGACACTCAAAGGTGGGGTTACGTAAGGGAAAAATGCCAGGCGAGGTGTTTATTATCAGGAATTAATGGACGACGTGAAATCCTGAACCATTCTCTGCAGCACTCACTAAATGGGCACCCTGCAGCCAATCAGAATTGGGTACTGACCAGGTATTCACCGAGACAGTAGTATATTAGTCACTTAAGGCAGCA
>JAQLOL010000020.1:8699473-8719379 GCA_029783665.1 Naso thynnoides | reverse complement strand
ATTCGGTGATCGACTAGTACGGACTTTCATACGAGAGGAGCGAGGGCGACCGTAGGTAAGTCTTCGGAGTTTTTAATCTCAGACCTCGGTGTGTAGTTTTATTTTGTAATCGACTTAACTTAATTTTTGGTGTGATTTATTGCACGTTGTTCTTTTTTTGTTTTTTTTCTTTAAAGTGTTAATATTGTGTTAACCTATTTGAGGTCTACAAATTTGTGCATGAGAGTGTGATGTTACCTGGTTAAAGACTGGAGAAGTAAACTTTTGCCATAACTTACCTTGGTGTCCTCTTTGCTTTCTCCAAACTGGTGTGCTCCACTAAGAGGTAAAATGTATGGTAAGGGATTTGGTACTTTCACGTAGGTTGACACAAAAAAAGGGCTCCATTGTGAAGAATCACAACACTTGCAATAAAAATACATGTAATAATTAGGGTTGGTACAAAATATTGACAGGGCAATATTTCATCGTCCTGATTCCTGAGATACAATTATCAAATCACTGTTTGTAATATCATTATTTTAATAAAAACAATATGTCGCTGTAAACAGATTTCTCTTCCAGTTTGACTCAGTGGCATCACTATTTCATGACTTCCTGTGGCGGCTCTTATGTAAATGACGTGAAGAGAAATTAATTGTCAGAAGAGAAAGTTAACAGCGGCAATATGACGGACAGCAGTGAAAAGAATTTACAGCTTAGAGATGTACCAGACCCTTTTGTGTTCATGTATGTAATGTATGCATTTTATATTCTTCAGTTAGACAGATATCGTGATGTATCATTTAGGGATGCAGATGACTAACCGTTTAAACGTTTCAATACTCACTTCCTCACTTCTTCACTAGGCGGCACCAGAAATACCGGTCGGTTAATAATTATTCAATTGACAATGTAAAATGCTGGTTAACTGTTGCGTGTCAGTGTTACGCAGTCAACCTCCATGGCAGGCGATTGCTCCTCCCCCCTCCTGCGCACTCCAGCAGGCAGAAAAGTGAAACTTAAGTTGGACAAAGAGAAATGGCGGCTCAAAGGAAAACCAGCTCAGTTTGGCAGAATTTTGATAAAGAAAAAAAAAGGATAACGAGGTCTTGTGTCAGTTATATAAGCAAAAGCTCACTTATATACATTTGGACATAAACCTGCAAAGAGAGTGACCTGATACTAATAACACTCACCAGACAAGTATAACAACATTTGCCACTACGACCCACAGACGCTGTGATGCCGTCCAGTCAAAAACTATTACGCAACTCATCACTGAAAAGCTTGCCCCTGATCAACTGTCAAGATGTTTTGTTGAAGGCAAAGGTTTCCACAAGTTAATCAACTATACTGAGTCTGAGTACACAGTACTGAGTTGCACAACGGTTACGTCCTGATTGGAGCTCAGCCTCATTCTAATTCCCACAATCACAAGAAGCGTTGCAACGTGCCCCAAATTACCACAGCATTTAAATTAACAGCTTTGTAACGTTATATAACGTAAGGTAAGGTTCGAAGGAGAATTACAGTCTTCACCTTTCCAAAATCAAATGCTGAGAAGTGTAACGTCAAATTCTGGACAAAATTGTTCGGACGTCCTCATTCCTTGTTGAACTCCTCACAGTTTAACAAGCACGGCTAATGTTACATCTACTCCGGTAACCCTTCAATAAACACTGAAGCCATGTTACATTGTTATTAGCGGACATTACCTGGCTGATTTAAGTTACTTACTTGCTATCAAGAGTGCTGGCGGGCCTGGACCGCTAAGCTAAAGTCTTTGGCTGGAGTCTAGAAATAGCAGCTCTGAACAGTCTGCAGCATTTAACCCTGACTCAAACCTGACCAAAAAGCCCAACTTGATTTTTAACATTAACATACGTGGAGATATTTCCGCCGCTTGTCCTAAACAGGTCCAAAATCGTTACGAGGGTCCTTATTTGTTTTATGAACGAAGTGAAACACAAGTTGAAGCGGCTGCACTGTGATCTGTAGCGTTAGCGTGTACCTTTATATTCATAACTCTGACCTGTTTTCACTGCTGAGTCACTTTGACTTCCTGTATTTATCTATCAGAGGTTTATTGCAGAGCTTCTGCTTTCTGTTTGCTGCTGTATGAAACCACTTCTTTTTTTTTTCTTTTTTTAAATCAGCCAATATTTTTTTCCAGGGAGTGTAGTTAGTGACAGTGTAAGCACCATTATAGCTCTGAAAGCTTGACAGATATAGCAACAGTCACTAAGGTGGCATGGCTTAGCGAAGGGTCAATTGGAAGGAAATTGTTCGTGGGGCATGAGGCTTTAGTCTCGATGGTCTGAAGTCTCCTACCAGAGGGGAGTATTTCACAGAGTTTTTTAACGGCCATGAGCTTTCCTGCCAGCCTCGGGGTCCTGGAGACTTACAGGGTCTGCAGGGAAGACGACTGCAGTCAATCACCTTCCTGGTGGAGCAAATTATATGCTGCAGTGTGCCCTTGTCCCTGCCTGGCAGCAGTGTGTCAGATATGGATGGAGGAGGTGAAGACTCAATGATGGTGTTGTAGAAGCACCTTCATTGACTTTGGCAGGTTGAACTCTTCCAGCTGCTGTAGAACATCTTCATCTGTATCTTTTTTGGTGAAGGAGCCAATGATGTCTTGAGATCCTGGATGATGATGATGATGGTGCAGAGACAGTGGAGGGACTCAACGGCGTTACCCAGGACAGTCACACAAGATGATGGAGGCGGATGTAGTGGGGCTGTATCCGAAACACAAACATCCACAAACATCTCCACTGTCTTTAAAACATTGAACTCTCCAATCCCTAAGTAAAGAGGATGAGGTGGGGACAACAACAACTGATAAATGCAATAATTTGAGAAATGTAGGATCAAGGTTTTCACTTATTAGTGTTTAGAATAACTTGATCCTAAAACAAATAATATGACCATTTACAGTTATTGTTTGTAAATAGATCTTGGAATCTTTATACTCAGTTTGAACCTCCTATATGAAGAATAATGTTCAACAAATTACAGTATTGGATGTGGTTTTGTTTTGTTTATGATGTGTTTTTTTGTTTAGTTTCCTCCGCTAGCTGCTCTATTGAGACGACCACCCACTCTCAATACTCCATTTTCCCATACTGGATCAAGTTTGTACAGCTGACTCTTACTTGACACTTTTGCCAGCTTTCAGTAGAGCAATTTCATCTTTAAACCTCTGACCTTGCACAAACTGAATAATTGCCTGTTCTGCCTTGGCATAATCTTCTGGACACAAACGTTGTTTACCGATTGTTGTTTTGAAGTTATCCATTCTTTTCTCCACTGTTGTCCTTTGTTTTTTGGGGGTCATTTTCATTGATGCTAATGGCAGTCTATCCAAATTCTTTATCCAAATCCAGCTCCTTCACTTCTTTTGTTCTGCCTTCCTCTGGAATTGATGCCAGAACTGTGCGGCTGTTACTTATCCACCTTGAGAGATTGAGTCCCCTTTCCGGCAGAGGTCAGTCAGCTCTTTCACCATTCATTTTGCTTCCTTTTCTGAAGAGACAGACTTTAAGCAGTCATTCACATAAAAATTAGACTTGATGGCACTGACTGCCGCTGCAGAAAACTGAGACTGGTTGCCATCTGTGGTCTTTCTCAGTGCATAATTTGCACAACTCAGGGACGACACAGCTCCAAAAAGGTGAACGCTCATTCGATATTCCACTTGAAGGTGTGTTGTGTCACCCTGAGGCCACCAAAGAAAACGGAGAAAGTTGAGGTGCTTTTCTGAGACCCTGACCTGGTGGAACATTGCTTGGATATCTGCCATCACTGCCACAGGCTCCTGTCGGAATCTGATAAGGACACCAATGAGGGAGTTCGTGAGATTGGGGCCTGGTAACAGCTGGCAATTTTGTACACTGCTCTGCAGTCGAACACCACTCTCAACTTCCCTTTCCTGGGGTGATAAACCCCGTGATGTGGAATATACTAGACCTTTCCATCACTCTGATTCAATTGGTCGGCTGGAACAATCTCAGCATATCCCTGCTCGATTACATCATTAAGAAAGGCTGCGTATTCCTCTCGAAATCTTTCATTTTTTCAAAATTTCCTCAATTTTTGCAATGGATATTCGATTGGTAGTAACAGCAGAACAGCCAGTTTGTTTTTTGCCGTTATCACCGCCTCGAAGTGGACCATTAAGAACCTATCCCACTATGGTTCTCACCGCATAAGGCCTGTCTCCTTGGCTGTTAATCAGCTCCCATGGTTCCATTACCTTTGATACATTTGTTCCAATAAGCAAATCAATATCAGAGTCAATTTCATGGAGCTCAATACCACACAAGTATGGCCACTGGTTGACATCTTCCTGCCAGGGAATATTCAACTTAGTCACAGACATGCACCTTTGAGTGAAAACATCAGGCAACTCAATGAAGTCATCCTTGTTCAATCCAGACACTTCCAAACCTGATATTACATGACTGTCCACAGTTTTCTCTTGACCCATTGTTCGCAAAAGAATGCGGGTTCGCCGTCTATTCACATTCAACCGCATGTTCCAGACTATTGGTGCAGAACATACCATAGGTTTGCAATACCTTGTCACCTTTTTTACTCTTCACCTGGACTAGGACGATAGGAAAAATGTAGTCATCCTCACAACCAGCCCTGATATGGCCACACGTCTAGAGTGCAGCAATTGCAGTGGTCACTGTGTATTTACACGGCTCTTCTGATTGTTCTGTGGATATTCCTGTATCCTGATGCTAAATATGGAGGACTCCCAGATGCTTTTGGCCACACACATTAAATTCAAGTCAACTCCTACAGTCTTTGCTAATGTGTCCCTCTTGCAGACAGCCAAAACAAATTCCCTTCTCCTTTATGAAGTTAATCTTATCACGGTGAACCTTTCCTTTAAATTTTGAGCACTTGTCCAACGAGCGACCACCTTTTTTGCAGAACCAACAACCTTTGTGTGTAGAGGAGGAAGAGCAGCTCTCACCTTTCCCTGTCCATTCTGATTTTCCTTTTCCCTGTATTGCAGTAACATTAGTGGCAAAACTGCTTCCTTTGTGCCCTTTTGTTTCATTTTTTTTCCTTGGAGCAAAACCTTTGCTTGAAGTTACAGGTTGTGTATCATGAATGTTGCCAAACAAGGGATTTAATGTGATCTTAACTTGTTTATCAATAAATATGACAAGATCCGAAAACATGGCCCACTGACCTTGATGCGCTTGCAAATCACAGTGCTTCTCAATATTTCTCATGCTTGATGCCATATCCAGTTCTTTCATACCTGTGATTTGCTCTGTAGCATTACAGCATCCACGAACGCTTGAACATCCTCACCTTCAATTGGTGTCCAGCTGGAGACTTTGTCCATGTAAGCAGAAAGTTTTTTTTGTTCAATTCCAAAATGTTCCTTGAGGAGATTTTTGGCTCTGTAAAATCCTTCATATGGAAGAAGATGCTGGCAGCTGTGCTCTATATCTCGTGGCTGACCCCTGGTGTATTGCTCTAGAAAATGCAGGCACATAATTTTTTGTCTTTTCCTCTACACCATTTTCAAGTGCTCTGATAAAAGCTTGGTACTGAAGAGGATCTCCATCAAACACTGGGATATCTCTTGGTGGCAAAGAAGATGAAAGATTTTGTTGGACCAGTAAAGCAGTAATGCCATTTTACCTTTGCATAATATCGATGATATCTGTTGATGATTGACTGTTATCATTCAGCAGTGAAGTTTGGGAGTGATGTGCCCCACTGATGGCTGTGTATGGGACTGTATGCTGGCCCTCACGAGTCTCTTGTGTTTGACTTACCACTTGATTTGTTTTATTTATCACATTAGTTGTTGAGTTTGTTTTTACATTAGGTTTGGCTGCTATTTTGGAAACCTCTTCCTGTGTCCTCACCTTAGGATGAACAACCAATGGTGCATGTAAGGAGTCTGTTTGTCCCTTTGTAGGAATGTAGGCCACTGCAGTTGGATTGAGATTGCTGGTGGGCAGAATGTTAGCCTTTTCAAAATAAGAGTGCATTCCATCTGACACTCTAGAGCCTCTCCTAGATGCATTAGCTTCAAACACCTGGATTTTTGCATGAGCTGCTGCCATCTCCATCTCCATTTGAAGCATTTCCTTTTCTTCTCTAAGTTTTTCCTCTTGTGCCTCTATTAAATGTTTTTACTTCAATGCTGCAACACGTTCCAAAGGAGCTGCCTTTTCAACTTCTGCTTTACTGCGTGCAGAGGATGCTGCAGAGACATGGGATAACTGAGATGAGGCCTTTACATACTTGCTTTAGAATGTGAAACATCAGAGACACTGTCCTCAGGTCCAATTTCCTGTGAGTCTGTTACACTTAGGACATCATGTTCGGAACCTTCAGATTGTACATATGGCTGACCAGCATCCACAAGCCATTTTTTCACATTTTCTGTAAATTCACTGAAGCGGAGCATTTGTGTGTTAAACCACTGATTTTGTCTTTCAATTTCATCTGTGGGTATGGGCAAAGCCAAGAAAGATTCATGCTCATATCTTGCTTCCTCATAGTACCTGATGAACAATTCATGTTGCACTTGAGAGACATTTTAATTGGATTTAGTAAGCTCTTGAAGTCTTTTCCAATATTTGCTTGCTTGCTTGTATTTTGCTCTTCTTACTGCTTGGATTTTTTCTATTTGGTATGCCAGGCCCTTGGCCGTGTATTTGATCATTCTTCTTTCAGATGGAGCAGGTGCATCACCCTCGTGCATCATCACTGATTTGTCATTGATGACGTCAGACATTGTGCGCATTGGCCTTTAACACACAAACGATTAACACTGCAGCATAACCATATTCAGGAAACGATCACCAGCTCCGGTAACAGTTTCAACAACAAACAGGAGAGCAAATGCAAGACTGAGCTGAAAGTCTTGCCCGCACCTTTTACTGCACAGCAGGATCAAACAATCAACACGACACATATTACGTGGCACCTCACTCCAATAGAAACCAATGAACAAATACTGCCGCAGAAATTCAAACAGAGACCCAGAAACAAACACCGCATCTACAATTCAGCCTCTCAGCTGTAGTCCGACAAACACATCCATGGCCAACACAATAAATATCACTTGAACACAACACTGAGGACTGAAGCATGACGGTCAACTCCAGTTGTCGTGCCGTTTCCAATACAGCATCACAGTCAATGTTTACCCAATGCACAAACTCTGCAGTGTTTCCTTATTGTGATAAGCACTCCCAGCTCGGGTTGGCTGATGCTGATATTGCAAGCCTTGTCTGTGATTTGTTTAATGTGATGTGGCTCGGCGTGTATCCAATAGTGTGCATCGACATGAGATCCAGAAATCCAAACGATGCCCTGAGAAAGCTTCACTTTCCTTTTTTTTTCTTGCTCCAAAAATCTTTTATCCAGGGGCGAGTCCTTACTTTGTTCCAAAGGAAGTTTTTTTTACTTTTGTGGTAACGATTTAACAAACAAAAAGTTAAATATTCCACTTACACAATTCCACCTTTGTCTCTTTCTTCCAATTTGCCGGTAACACAGAGCATCCTGTCTGTGATGGAAGCTGTCATCCCCCCAAAAAACCACCAACAACTGAAAAGCCACTCACGTGGGGGTGTATCCGCCATTGGAATATGACCAATCATAAGAGGGCTGGGGCCTGTCAAAAAAACAAAAAAATGGGCAAAAGCACTAAAACTGACATAAATAGCTAATATCACAACACTATATAAGAACATCTATGTGATTATTTTACAGCTTGTAGAAAAATAAACATCAGCACCACTCGTCTATCGGTAGACTAGCGATGCATCACGCAAGCTACGGCCGTGACTTGAGTCATTGTCTCCAGCTGCAACAGGCCAGAGCCCCAACAGCTGTACCGTGTGACATGTACATCACACATGTTATGAATTTATCTGTCTGTGTGATGAATGAATACACATTGGTAGCACCTTTGACACAGCCTGTGTGTGAGAGGAAAAACTGTAGCTGTAGTTTGTCCTACGGTTCCCCATATGCGTAAAGTCCATACATCTGACTCAAAATCCCACAATTCTAAGCAAACAGTCCTCTTAACCAGTGAGTCGAAGGAGTCAGCTACCAGTGTTTCCCCTACCCAGGACCGGCGCGTGCTCCTCTGCCGCTCTAGGTGAAAAACAATTGCACCGCCCTTCTGTTTTCAACACAGCACAGCAGAAACACAAACTAGTGCAACATGTGCTCAGAGTGTTGGAAGTATGCGCAACACACAATGTGTGGACATTTTACACGCCTATGCTGACTAGGGACTAGTCTGTGGTTTTGGAGTTGAGGAGCAGAAGAACTGACCAGCGCAAAGAAAAGCCGACAGAGCGCCTGTGGAGCGCGGCTCTGTGTGCAAGTTGCCTGAGCACCTTGACGAGCAGTGCTGCTCTGGTGCTGAACTGTAGAGAGTAAATTTAACCTTTACGGGAGTCCAAATGCGACACGTAGCATTTCATATCTTTTTCGTATATTTTTCAGGCAAACATCCACCTCATCCCTGTGTGCTGAGGAGCACGGGGATGAGGCGCTTGTCTGCTTGTCAGCTGTACAAGATTAAACACTGAATCTCTCAGTGTAGAAAACAGCTGTGACTACCCACTGCACGTGCTGGCACACACCTGCACGAATACATCAGCAGTTATTGTTTGATGGGCTGACGGTGGAAAAATTTTAGTATATCGCCCAACACTATTATTAGTCGCCGCCCTCGCCAAAGTGCTGCTCTAGACAACTCCCTGCTTTGCCTACATGGACGCAGCGGCCCTGTCTCTACCTTTCATTTGGAGGAGCGGCTGCCCCTCCCAAAAGAAAAGGCACAAAATATTTTATTTCTGGAATTAAATTTAATATTTCAGCAAAGTGTGACTGTGTATTATGTGTGTCGCTGTCCTGAGCAGTGACTCTGCTCCGCCCTCCTGCTCCCACCGACAGTGCGGCTTGTTCACGCTTCACACACACACACACACACACACACACACACGTGGCTCATCAACACTACCATTATTTTGTTTTTGTTTTAAAATGCAGGTTTTTTGTTACGGAATAGACAGGGATCTTTTTAAAATTAAAACATTAGTTGCCTGGATGTAAACGTGAAGAAGTGCAGACGGGTTAATTGACAGTAACGAGCTGAGGACAAAGTCGGCATCAAACAAATTGCAACAGAAACGATCCTTAAATAACAGAAAGAAAGTCTCAAGGAATCCTCTTAGGGGAAACTTTTGAAAATCACCTGGATATTATCCTGAACCAGAACACCTTTTTTAGCTCGTTAACAGTGGAAGTCCATGGTTGATCCTTTCAAACCACGCCCTGTTTGAACTCTAACTACTCTTTCATACTTCATGATAGAAACTCCATGAAAAAACTTTAAACTGTCACCACATTTAGCACTTTATTACTTTAATTCAGCTTTTTGATAACTTTTGTACTTTTTGAGATATCACAGTTTAAGTTTTACCCTTTTTTTAACCATTATGATGGAAAATGGAGCCAGCCTACGGTGCACCAAAAACACCTTTTTAGCCATATTGTCTGTTGTGGGTGCCTGCTTGTGCTGAAGTAAACCAGGCAATGGAGGAAAAAGGAGTCAAATGCAACACAGGAGAGCAGAGCAAAGACATGTCCAAAACAAGGCAAGCCCATGACTGGAAGGACATGCTGACTGTTCTCAGTTATCTGCAGGAGCAAAATCCGTTCAGCAATGACTCTGGTCTACCGAACATTGCCACAGGGGAGCATGCTCTTTCCATCGTCAACGTCAATACAGCATGGTCAACTGGCGATGTGATACTAAAGCCGATGGATGGACAAACACCCGATGAGTACACCTTCAAGAGGAAAGATCAAGCCATCACTTCCACCATTAAGTCATCTGTAAGGCTAGATGGATATCATTTTAAAGTTGATCCCCAACTTCTCTTACAGATACTGGTCATAGTGGCTCAGAAATGTGATGAACTTGAGTTAGCCTTCAAATACGAGCTATGTAGCTATCCCCCAGCAATATTTGACTCTTCTCTTGGACAAGCAAACAAGCCAGCCCTGGCTGATGCCGTGTGAGATCTTGTCAGGCCATATACGCCAGCAGATAATGCCACTGATGGCAGTCAGTATGTCTTGGTTGGTGGGGCACTGGTCCAACGCATCCCATGTTCCCATGGATCTACTTATCGAGACACATGTCACCAGTATACGGAGTATGCGTGGAAGAAGTATGGGAAGGCTGTAGTAGTGTTTGATGGGTATGAAAGCAACAACACGAAGGACATGACACACCACAGACGGACAAAAGGGAAAACTGGCACTTCTGTGACATGTACAGCTGACATGACTATGACAATGCAGAAGGAGCACTTCCTGGCAAAAAAGCAGGACAAGCAACGATTCATTTCCATGCTAAGTGAAGAGCTGCAGAAGGCAAACTGTGAGACCTTCCATGCCTCAGGAGATGCTGATCTTCTGACTGTGCAGAAAGCTGTGCAGTGTGCTACCACCAACAATACTGTGCTAGTAGGGGATGACACCGACCTCTCAGTCCTTCTCTGATCCCATGTTAGCCTGGACTCTTATGACCTGCTCTACTCTTACAAGCCAAGAAAGAACACAAAGAAGCCTCACATCTGGAACATCAAGGCTACAAAGCAGCAACTTGGCCCAGACCTCTACACATCTTGTTCTTACGTGCAGTTCTTGGTTGTGACACTATATCTCACCTCCGTAGGATCAGGGAGTTTTGCTTAAGAAATTCAGGGAAAGCATCCTATTCAAAGAGCAGGCAGAGGTGTTTAATGCACCTGCAGCCTCTACAGACGCTTAAGCAGAAGATGGAGAGAAAGTGACGGTGATTGTCTACAATGGAAAGTCAACTGACACCCTGGACTCCCTCCAATAGCATCGCTTCTGTGAAAAAGTGGCATCTAGTTCTGCTCATGTTCAGCCACAGGTCTTACTACCAACATCAGGAGCAGCAAAGTATCGCAGCCTGCATGTGTACTTGCAAGAACAAGAATGGAGGGGATCTACAGGTGGATGCTACTCTATGGTTGTGGATGAGTTGAGTTTTCCCAACACACACACACACACACACACACACACACACACGTAACGATTTGGGTGCCTTGAAAATGTTGTTGTTGTTCCAGATGGACTTCGTCCGACAGAGTGGGGATGGCAGAAAAAGGTGTTTTGGTGGGATCATGTCCAGGTGATTTTCAAAACTTTCCCCTAAGAGGATTCCTTGAGACTTTTTTAGGGATTCAAAATCATTTGAGTTTGTTTCTGTTGCAATGTGTTTGATGCTGACCCGTTTTGGGGGCTAAAACGGAGGCTCCCATTCAAGTAATTATGTACGATGTAAGTAGTACAATCCAAACATTTCTATTTGCAACACATCATATCAACCAATTAAAATTATAAACATATTTTGTTTTTGTCACACTCTGTAATAAATTACCTTCATGCATAGTTGCCATACACTTTAGTTCACAGACACTATCTGCTTATGACAAGGCCATTGATTAGGTGACTAATTTCACACATCTGTTTTTTTTTTGCGGCCAATAGACGCTGAACCCAACAGACCAGAACAATGACCACAAACCACAGAACATGTGCAATACCTTATTCATGATTGTATAAACCTATTTATAATTTTATTATACCTTTCATTTGTGGATCACTTTTGAATTGTACTTTCACCTTCAAATGCCATTTGTTATTGCTTTAGTACCATGTATATAAATACAATTTTATATGTTGATGCAGTTACTGCTTTTTGTACTCTGCCAATACATGTTTATGCCATATGTATGTTTTATACTGTTTATGTAATCGTGCCTCCAAGAATATATTTCACATGTATAATTTTAAATGACTGAAAATAAATATATTGCACCATATTATGTTATATTCCTTTTCTTTTCCCATCATATGCAAATTTAATCACATCTAAGAGACACTGCATACTAAAACTACATATTCCAATGCAAAGCAAATTATTCCAGCTAGTGATTGACTCATTCCTTTATCTTCTCTATTTTGTACAATTTCATTTCCAACCATAGTTGCGGGGAAGCTGGAACTATTGTCGGGGTCGGGGATGGCAACCTGGGAATGAGCAACACGACACAAACTACCAGAGGAAAATATTCGATACTCGATACCAGTTTCAATACTTCATACTGAGGTAAAGAAAAAATAACATAAAGTAATCTAGTTTACATTACTTTAGTGATGTGGTAGGCTACTTGAATTGGGTTACTGATTACACTTTTTCAACAGGTAATTAGTAACTGTACTCAAATACTTTTGTTTAGTAATCCTCCAAACCCTGGCCAGCTTTAACTAAAGATTTGTATATGAGCTCCTTAAATAACTCTGGTATCGATACTGTTGCAAATGAGTATTGTATCTGCATACAGTGTTTTAGTATCGATACTTTTCTACTTCTACTCTACTTTTTACAACACTATTTGTTATTTAATAACAGTCCACATACTCTGCTGGACAAACCACGCAGTCACACCATGTTAAATCATTAGTTCAAGCTTTTTATCCAGCCTTAAGAAACAGTTTCAGTATCAGCTCATATCACAGAATTTATACACTGGTACCAATATATATGCAATAGGCCAATACTGGTCAGTGATATTGGCAAACCTATAGCTGTTACATTGCTTCTCTGTATGTAGCACTGTTTATCACTATGGTACCTACTAAATACACTCAAAAGGCTGAATTTTTGATGATGGTTTATAGGCAGTATATTGCCAGCTTTGAGTAAAATCCCAAATGCTAGTGATTGTTATCCTGTTTCTCTTGTGCAGTTCGACCCAGAACGACCACAACAACAGCTCCAACCACCACCACCAACACACCTCCCACCACAACCACCACAACAAGCACTACACCAACTACCACAACTGTAACCACTACCACAACCCCCCGTACCACCACTACTGCAAGCACCACTACCACCTCCGCTGCTATGACATTCAGGCCCACCACCAGACGCCTGACAACTCCAGCGCCTCCTCAGAGCCCCAAGAGCACATCTACAGAGCAGCCTCGCACCCCAGCTGCCACCAGAACAGAGACAAACAGTTTTAGCAGCACAAGCCAGACATCCACGTCCACACACACGCCCCTGTTGGGCCCGGTGGCCCCCAACAGCATTCAGAGGGAAAGTAACAGCAACCTCTCCCACAGAGGTAAGGATCATGATGAGAAAGGTTTGTGCATAGGAATGTGAGTTCGTGTGAAGTGAGTGTATGCATACTGTGTGAGCGCACTTCTGTGAGAGTAATACTCTGCAATCACTACCGCTGCCAACTGCCATTAAAGCAACAGAGAGCTGAAACCTACCACTTACATCAGTTTCCGTCCTCTCTCTGGCTTCTCTTCCCCTTCATCTCTTTGTCTGACCATCTGTGTATCTACTGTGAGTCCTCTTTCCCTCTCTGCTACGCTCTTTTGCACACACACACACACACACACACACACACGCTCATAAGAGTATCTCTCAGCCTGCTTGTTGTCGATCCCTCATGAGCAGCGTGTAACAGAGCTGTCAGAGCAAACAAACGACTGTCCCCTCCATTCTCACCTGTCACCTGTCATCAGTCATCCTCACTTTCTGACAGCCTCTCTCACTCTCTTTGTCTTTCCCTCTCCATGTCTCTTTCTCTCACTTTCTAAAACTGACGGCAGTCCTCATTCTCTCACCAATCAAGTTTTACTGGCACACCAGAAAATTACTGCTTTACAATTTGTTGCTCAGACAAACAATGATAGCCAAATATAACAGCAGCAACAATGGTTTACAAAGCCATACTAAGACGTACATTGTAATTGAAAGCCGAAAAGAATCCTTGGTAGCATCCAAAGACAAAATTAGTAAATCATTGTACTGCACACCAAATGCTTTGATTCAAGCTTCATTTGTGGACTTTGCTCCATAGAGATATTAACATGAAGTAGTGGTAATTGTCAAACTGCCATGGCAGCTGTATTTGTGCTCAAGTGATTTAGTTCCTGTTGAGGTTAGAAAGACAACAAAAATTCTCTTACCTTGTTATGTACAGACTAAAATTCATTTTTATATTCTAAATATTTTCTGTGTTCTACTAGCTGAAGCAACATTGCTTCGCCCTTTTCAAACCAGGGCAGGAGACAAATGGCCTTTTCGGACCAAATCAAGCACTGTGGTGACCACAGCAGTTTGTGCAGTGGTGCGGGGGGTGTCACCCCATTTATAAATACAAATCCAAACAAGTCCTTGCACTCCCTTGTGGCAGGCTTGTTGAGCTCTGCACGCCCATCAGCTGATCAGCCATGACAGCATGAGGTCAGGATTTTTTTATTTATGTTTTTTTTTTTTTTTAAATCCTCTGCTGTTTGCACTGTGAAATATGGCTGTTCGCACTGCTGCAACCTAAGCAAACTCCCTACATAAAATAAATGGGAGAACATGTGTGTTGGCCACAACACCTGATTTGGACTGGATGAGCCCTAACAGTAAAACTTGAATGACAGAGCCTACTGCTCTGTAATTAATAAAAGATAGAATTAAATGAAAAATGGCTTGCAAGTGAGAAAAGCCCTTAAGCTGCTGTACTGTGTTTGAACTCAGATTTTAGCAATATTAAATTTGCATTGCGGACTGGTCTCGTTGTATTAAGAAACCCAGAGAGCAAGAACTGAGGTTTAAAATACTATGCAGATGGAGGGGAGAAAAAAAGGATGAAAGTGGGGCTGTGAGAGGAAGAATAAGAGACTCACAGAGGACAGGGGAGTAAAACTAAGGATTGCTAAATAAAAAGGTTCTGTGAGAGAAAATAAAGAGACCACAGAGGAAAAGACTAAACAGCACAAAAAGGAACATGACAGTCCAGCACTTGAACAGGGAGGATGGGAGTTATAAAATGACACACTGTTGGGAGGGAAAACAGTATTTACGCGGATAAGGAAAGATGGAATGTAAAAGAACCAGCAGAAAATGTGATTTTCTGAGAATTAAAGGGGATGGCTGCTACAGTGAGTCTCATCACTTTGGGGCTCTGGGTTTCTCAGTGTTACTAAGAAGCAAGAACATGTTTCCTCTAGTCTCTGAAGTTGTCAGCCTCCTCACCACAACACAAGTGCTCCAGATGAGAGGTGGAGCAGACACGGATGAGAAAATGGGGCATGAACGAGACGCGTCTCTAAACCCACGGGCCATGTGTTATAATTTTCAACTCACTGCACACTGTCAAGTTTGCCGGCATCAGCTGTTATGCACGTACGGGGCCGTGGCTGGCAATGTGGAGCAAGGAAGAAGCAGGAGTTTCAGGAATTAAAGATAAACCACAGCTGGTACACAAAGCTCACATGCATCCATGCTCTTACAAATTTTAACCCTCACTCTTGATGCTAGTAATAATTCATCTTTCCACAACATTGAATTGGAATCCTGTCTTTCTTTTGAAAAGGTAGTTTTACACTTTTTCAATTTCATCATAAAACAATCATCAGGGGCACATATGAATTTTTTTTTAATGTGATGGGGGACAAAATTCACAGACCTGTGTCAGTGTCCTCTGCTGTAGCTACTATACACACCAAAACACAGGAAATTCTGATGGGAAGCCTGCAACATAAAGAAACCCACTTAGTTTGATTAATTTTCTGCTTTTAAAGTGATTTTCTCTTTAAATGGCTTTTTATTGTTGAGGGGATTTAAAATTTTAAATGAAATATACTTGTGGAATATTTATGACCATTAAAATCTTCCAGTGGAGTGCTGAAGTAATTACTTTAAAACCTGAAAGTCAGTTAGCATTTTTGCAATTCAGGTTCCCTCGCCTCAAAGTCTGTGTATTTTGAATGGTTTTTTCAGTAAAAAGCCTAAAATAAGGTCTGTGTTTAACACAGGCTTAAGATATTTAGACTTTTGTTCTGCAACATAAAATATGCAAGAATTTACCCAGTTTTTTTAACTCTAGAATTTACACATCTTAAAAAGGGTGGTTGCCAACAAGTGGCTCAGTGAGACTACAGTGTGTGGGTGGTTAGACATCATGTAAAAAAAGAATTTTATATATATATATATATATCTTCAAAATAGGATGTGAGACTATCAAATCAGATGCTGAAGGCTCCGAGGTAGCGACGTTTAAGTCATGCAATGATGTAGTTTGTTCATAGCCTAACAACAGCTTTTTGCCTCTGGGGATTTAATTTATGTATCTAAAAACACAAACGTGGTGTTCAGCTGTGGAGGTGATCATGCTGAACAAAACGTGTAAGTATCATAAACTTGTGTTTGCCACAGAGTTTGTTTTAGGCAATAATCCCAAATCTAATTTGAAAATCCCATAAGCTTTTTTCCAAGGGAACCGGTACGATGCTGACTTTTGGGGTTGGCCTGCAGAAATATGTCATCCCTTCACCACTATCTATGTATGGTTTGGCTTTGTATGCAGTGACTGTAATGATAGGATTCCTACATGTTGTCTTTATTATTATCTAATGTATATACTGTAAGTAATGTACACATTCAGAGTTGAATATTGGGATAAAAATAGGCACATTGCCACAGAGGCAGTCCACAACAAATTCTTTTGAACTCAAAATCCCCCCAGCAATACTAGTCTTAATGAAATTGAGACTTTTTTTTTCCTTCTTTCTCACTTTTTTCCTCCGTCTTTCTTTGCCGTCACTTTCCAGGACTGCTTCTTTCATAACTGCTGCTTTAATAAGATTCAATTAATCCGCCTTTTAGAGTCTTACACTCATTGGACATCACTCATACTTTAAGAAAATCCAGATTCACTTCTGCTGAATCAGGACTCGCGCTCTTCACTGCTCAGCCTAAAGTCACTTCACCTGCTGTGCCTCTTTATGTTTATGTGTCTTTGTCTGTGTGTGTGTCCAAGTGTGTGTGTTTCCTCGGAAGACAGTTAAGCCTGTATTTGATTGCGTTTATGAGAGAAGATTGTAATTGTATGTCCCACCCGTCACCTCCCATCTGTGCCTTTCTGTGCACTCTAGAATAAGCCAATCAGTATGCAGAGCCAGCGCTGTGATCTCTTCTGTTAATCTTCCTCGCTAGACTTCATTACAGCCATCTGATCACACTTTGGCTAATGGCTAGCCTGCTGCTAATAGGAGGATTGGGAGTGGGATTAATGTCATGCTCCACACCGACCTGTTGGGGTGAGAGTTTAAGGGGAGTATGGATACAAAGCATGTCTAAAATAAATGTTCGTTGAATTGCATTGTAGCCCAATATGAGGACATGCCATCAAAAAAAAAGATGACTTTCAACATGAGGTCATGTGTTAAAGCACATTCTCAAGCTCAGTTGAGTATTCACCATGTTTCAAACCCCCTTTGAAAGATATATTGCATCCAAAATGGCTCAGATTTTTTTTTCATCTATTGTATTAAAACACATCTCATTGCATTTATACAACATCCCCCATTCATTCACGTTTCATTCACACATGCTGTTAAGAAAAACTCTGCAGTCCAAAGTGAAATCAGATGGATTCTCTACCTTTATTTTATGCAGATAAGCTGTTTCCAGCATGATGTCTCAAACTTGTGTTTCTCTTCAGCAAAAACCTGTGGGATGGGTGTCTGGAAACAGAACTTTTTGCTTAGGTATGTCTCTTTCTCTCTTCCTGTTCATCTCAGCTGCGAGTGATCACTACCTCATAGGTAACAACATCACAGTAGCTGTTCTGGGGATAGTCATTCCTATCGGTGAGTACTCTCAACTTTCTCGCTGTGTTGTCTTTTGCTTTCTGCCCGCCCGCCTGCTTCTCCCTCCTTGCTTCTCCGTCTCGGCTTGTCGCTCAAGTCCTGCTTGTTGTGTGTGGATGTGGTATTTAATGTGTCTGCCTGCATGTGTGTGTGTGTGTATGAATGCCTGAGTGACAGTGTTTACGAGTGTTTGTACCTCTGCCTGACAGATTAAAAGGAGTATATTTTAGATTTACAATGACAGATTATGTCTTTTGAACATTCAAGTCCGATGGCAGCCGCAGCACAGATGCTTGAGCTCAAAACACAGTTATGGTTTAGTAACTGGGAAAAGGTGGAGAGCTGTAGTTTTACCATACAATAGCCTGCTGGCCTACAGCTAGAAAAAAACATCACGGGCAAGTAAGCTCATCCGTCAGCTATGGCCAAGCCTTTGCACTGTGCACACTATGTCATTATTAATGAGTTTTGAGCAAATGGAAAATTCAGTCCATGTTTTGTCATCACATGTGACCAGCTGTTATTACATTAGGCTAATGTTCCCACTCTGATTATACAGTATTGCTCACACTGAAATCAATCCAATGCTGTGACCTATTTCTCTGACCCAGTGGACCAAGAGTGGGTTACACAGTTGCTGGAATTGGTCTTTGAAAAGTAGGAAATATCAGAGGACTAAAAGGGGCTTAATGAGATAACATGTTATTTCCCAGGTCAATAAATTCTACTGCTCCAAGCCAAAAACGTCATTTCCCTGATCAAATATCATAATCTGTGCAGGGTATAAAAACACTACTAGGCCATCATACTAATAAAGAACCAATACAAGGTATGCATACAAAGATAATGCAAGTTATTACAATCAAACCAGCTCAGTAAAGTTAATCTATTCTATTAGCTTTGAGTGAAATGAAAATCACATTTAATGGAAATTATTAATAGTTTCATGCGTAACTGAAAATCAGCTGAATGTGCAAATGACCTTACAGTAGCAGGAAACTCTATGTCGCTAATTGAGATCTCTTTCATCCCTAACGTTGAACAGTTTGATAAATTATGGGAGCTCTAAAATATTGTAAAGCCATTTTTTTTTCTCTTTTCACTCTTGACGATTGAGATATCAGCTCATTAAAACAATCCCCTGAGACTGTTAACCCTTTCCTCTCCATCCCTCATTGTGTCCTCATACACTGCTTGTGTAAATCCGTCCATTCTGCATTTTTTGGCAGCTTTGAAACATTAATTATTGTCGGGGGTCCACGAGGGCCGGATTCCTGCACCCCAGTTCTCTGTTCATATCCACTAATGCACCACGCCCACCCACAGCTCCACAAGGGAAACCGCCCAACAATGATTATCAGTATTTAGAAAAAGTCAGGCTTCTCTAATTGGAGTGAAATTTTCTAATTGAGACAAAAGCTTATGTTTTTTAAAACCAGTGAGCATTTAGAGAAGAACAAAGGAGGATCTGGGGTTTCCAGCTCAGTCACACAGGGAACTCATGTGCCTATCCAACAAAAGAGCAATTAGACCGGGCTTCCAGAAGGAATGCCGACACATCTGTGGACGTGGCCATGCATACAAAAACCATCCCCTTGCACATTTTTTTTAAATCTCTCCTCACTGACACACCTCTGGTGTGGCTGTTGGTCTTTCCACACACATAGACTCCTCCATGTAGTACGCACGAACAGGTCCTACAGGGCAGCTAGGCAGCATACTGATATGGTAATGAGAAGAGAGAGACAGAGCTTATCTCAAACCCTCCAATCCCCTTTTGCCTCTCTCCTTCCCTCTTCATTCTCCCCTGTCTATTGTCCTCTCATAACCCCATCCAAAAATGCCCAAGTCAGGCAGTCTGCTGATAGTGTTTATTTTTTTTACAGAGTCGTGCAAAATTATAAATCAATGTCCAAATGCAGCACAATAAGATGACAGTTAACCTTGCAGGACTTTTATTCAAAAATAAATAAAGTGAAAACTAAAACCTTAATTATAGGCTTCAGGACCTGAATGTTGCAGGATTTAATTGAAAAGAGTCTTGTTGTATGCAGCATTTGTGTTTTACTGTGCATGTGTGAAGGATGTGGGATGTGTATTATAGTGAGTGAGTGCATGCATGGTTGCATAATATATATATATA
>JAQLOL010000020.1:8687689-8699331 GCA_029783665.1 Naso thynnoides | reverse complement strand
TATATATACATATATATATACAGGATGAAGGCTCATTGCTTTCAGTTTTTAAGGTTTCTCCAAAACAGTACCTTTTTATCTGATGATCAAAGGGTTTCTCATGGGAAATATTCTGGTCAAGGTAGATAGCCACCCCAACCTTGTCATCAGTTTAGTTTGTTATAATAATGTCTAAATAGTGCAAATGTGGTGCAAATGAAATCCATATCCTGTGTTTACAAAGGAAATGTAAACATATTTTCAGATATCAACTTTCGACTTTTCAACTTGATTTCTTACGGTTTTACTTTGTTTTTGCAAACAGTGTGCGGAACACAGGTTTTGAACATTTATAAGAAGTATTTAATGAAAACAATGAGCCCTTAGTATATGAAGGAGAGTGTGTGAGACGTGTGTGTGTGAGTATGAGAGAGAGAGTGCTTAAAGCGCTGCTCTGTGTCCCCTGGGCTGTGTTAACGCTCCCGCCGTGTGTTGTTGTTGTGTGTGTGTTAAACACATGCAGTCCCTATCCTTGCCACAGTGGTCATTGGATTACTCTGCACTGGCGGATACCTGGTCTGGCGCAACTGGCGGCGCAAGAACACCAAGAGCATGAACTTCGACAACCCCGTCTACCGCAAAACCACAGAGGACGATGACGACGAAATCCACATCGGCCGACACAGCGAGTCCATCGGTCATGTGTACCCAGCAGTGAGTGGCAGCCACAGTCAGCCATTCATAGCGCTTCCTTTAGGTGGCGGCATCACAGACAACAATTCTCACTGGTACTCAGGGGCACCGATGCTCTCCAGCAGCAAATGAGAGAGGCTGCAGAGGAAAGGAAGGAGTGTGGAAAATTTTGAAAATGGGAGTATGTGCTGGGGTTTGGGAAAACCCGTTTGTTGTACATGTAGGCCTGGAAAGACAGAACAGGCTTGCACACGCACACATTCTCACACAAATTTGCAGTAATCACTGAATACACCGATCATGTACACATAAGCCCTTCACCAAGACATCATGCTCACATTTCTTTCACCTTTATGACCATAATCATACAGTACATTTGTTTTATCAACATCAAATAGTTGTTGTCGACCTGCCATCCCATTTATTTGTACCTTGTGTTTGTGTTTACTGATTGTTGATGTGTTTGCTCTGTTACTGGGAGACATATGTTTCTTATGAAGCTCCCCTTTCCACATTACACAGATATTTATCACTTTTGTCTACAGAAGCAGCTGATGCAATAGTAAAAAGTTTTGGCTGCATTTGCCAGACAACACTAGAGATCTACTAAACAATATGTGCATGAGGTAGCATCATCGGCAGAGAGGAATTTGTTGGATATGACATGAGACGGGCCAAAATGATTGATGTTCTCTTGATCTTGAAATGATTTTAGTGTTCGGATGCCTCTGAGAAGAATGGGGACTAGCTTTATAGTCACCTCAGAAAGCTGAATGACAGAAAAGACAGCAGAGCACGGGGTGAACCATTCTGCAAATAAAAATTTTATTTCGTGGATAGCGACATCATGACCTTGCCCTCACATGAATTGTAAGTTTTCATTACAGTGTAAAAAAGACATTAAGGATAAAAGGGGGAGCAAAATCAGAACAAATGACAGTAGAAAATAGACTTTTTTAAGATTCTGTCTCAAGTGCAGTTGCAGAAACTATAAATCTTCACAATTCATGAATTGCAGCCTGTTGATATCCTATTGATGCAGTTAAATTTTTGAGCATCACTTGTTTGGCATGAAGCTGCATTTTCTACAAGCTCGAGAAACATTTCCAGCTGTGATTTGCACTGAGATGTACATAAATTTATAAAATGTGTGTCATCAGGACACTTATGACATTTATTGAATATATTAAAGCAAGCAGGGAAAGGCAGCCAAAAAGGATTACGGTGGAGTGGGAGTCTAGTGCTTTGATCGGTTGGCATGGTAACACAGATTTCTTTGTGTGGCTCGAGAGAGAATGGAGGCAAGGAATTCTGGGTATCGTTGGCACAATGTCAGGCTGGAGACACACATACACACACGCACACACACAAAACAGGTGCACAAGTAAGTCATATTAAGATTCAAGGTCGAATTAACAACCACCCTCAGTGAAGATCTACAGAAAGGGGACTATAGTCTCTCTTTCTTGTCTCTAGTATTATTATACATCAGTCCAAATCTCTCTTATTGTCTTTTAATGTGTTTACCTCCTCTTCTCTCCTTTCCTCTCCTTTCCTCTCCTTTCGTGGCACTTTGGCAACTCAGACAGCCTGAGAAATCAGGTTGGCATTATGTGGGCCAGACATTTTCAGCCGTAGGCAAGCATCCTGCATTCCTCACATAGGAGCAGCCAGAGAAGGAGGGAATAATCAAGGGGGGTTGCTAGAAAGAGGAGAGGAGGAAGGTCAAAGAGAGGAGGGTAAAGGGAGGAATGGGAAAGGAGCAAGAGAACGGATTCTATGTGAACTTGCTGTTTCTTTTCTGGGTGCCATCTAGACTTGAATCTCTCCTTTTCTCCTGATTTCTCTCTTTGTTCTCTGTCCATGCTGCTTGTTTTCTCTCTTTCTGCCTTCTATCTCACTTCTCTCCCCTTCTTCACCAGCCTACTGTGGTAACAGTCTTTTTATCTGCTGTTTGCAGCGCGTGGCACTCAGTCTGGAGGATGATGGCTATCCCTGAGGGGGGGATGCGTCCTGCCCCCCCTCCACAATCCCATCCTGGCCCTCCTCTCACGACAGCCTCTACACCACTACACAGAGGCCAGTACAACGCAGACGAGAAAGAGAAGGAATCCTCATTTGCCTCCCCTTTTAAGGAGCAGGGATGACACGTACATCTTGTGTTTCCCTCTTCCTCTTTTACTTTCTCCTCTGGAGTAACATTACTACCACTACTAGCTACTACTACTTCCCTTAGTGCTAGTTGATTTGTAGTCTCTGCTCCAGTCCTCTCTTCTCTCTGCCTCTTGTTAGCTCTAGTGGTGCGTAAAATGCTGCTTGATGATTTGATTCAAACTAACCTCATTTGGCTGTCTCAGTGCACATTGTAAATAGAGGGCTGTCTGGCCACGGTACAAGGGGAAAAAGCTGGCGTGCATTTTAATTGATTATATTATGACTTTTTATTTATTTGTATGTTTCTGCTGTTGTAAATATGTAATCTCTCAGAGAACAGGACTAAAGACAGATTGTTTCCAAGTCGTCAAGGATGAACAGAAGTAGACAAGGAGGTCTTTTTTTTTTCATTGTTCCCTTTACATCCTGAGTAGACACAACAGGGGAATGTCGTTCTTTCTCACACCCAGCCTCTCAGATTCACCCCTTGACATACTGTACATTGGCAGGCGTAGCAAAATATAGCCAAGGGGAAAGAAGACAGGAAAAAATGATGGGGTTGTCTGCAAGTTTGGAGGTGATTTCGGGGTGAAAAGGGAAAGGAGGGTGCTTTTTTTTTTTTCGGGGAATAGGAGGATTGATGCCACCAGAGGGTTTGTCTCGAGGCAAAGAGCAGCAGGGCAGAAAAGGCAAAGGATTATGAGCAATCCTCTCTCCTGGTATCAGAGGTGTGTCTATAGCTGATAATGAATTAAGGATTGTTTGTTTATTTGTGGTGGGTGTTAACACTCGTGTGTTCCCTGGGTTTTCTTTTTTTTTCTTCCTAGTTTTTTTTTTTGTTTGTTTGGGTTTTTTTTGTCTTTTTATCAACTGCCATCAATATTTTGGGGTTAAACTTTCATATCCAGGCAGCAGAGTGTTACAAACCACCTTCCTGTGACTGTTTTGAGATTAAAAAAATGTTTCGAGGTAGTGATTTCTATCACCTTCAACTGCTGCCACATCGATAAAAGTGTTTGAACTTGAGCCCTGCATAAACATCGATCATTCGTGGCTTAACAGCTCTGGTTTTGACGTTTCTCGCGTAAAAACTTCTCCCCATTTAGTCTACCTATTTAACAATCTGACTGTGTATTTTCTGGTTGGGATACTGTAGAAAAAGAGCTCACTTTTTGAAGAAATGACTTTCCACTGTCACTGACTGTCGGCCTTGTTGTTAGTGGCCCTGTTTTTTATGAGCAGATGAGGAATGATAATAATATGTTGTGGCTGGCTGAGCTGAGCACTGGTTTGTTTTCAAAGCTAGACAGAGAGAAAGGGCGTTAACCAGCATTAAGAGTTGATCGTTCATTAGCTTGCCACAGACATTCTTCCAGCCCATTGAGTCAGATGGAATTCAATAGTCAGTGACTATTGCAGTAATTCCTCACAATGTGTTGTTATAGTGAATTGCTATAAGCAGTCATGACAACTTATTGTAACAGCTGTTACAAGTAGTTATGCCAAATTGTCCCTTTTTAACATTGTGTAGTTATTATGCAGGGCATTTCCAGGTGTTAAGCTCACATGTTTCATTATATCAGGAACAGAGGTGCTCCAGGCTGTCTGAACAGTACATACTACTCTGGTCTTCCTTTCTTATAATAGCAAATTTGAGGAAGGTTGCATTTCAGCTGAACTAAGCTAATAAGTGCTGTTGGTGGTCAAATCCTCTGTCTGCATATGAACTTGATAAATGGCTAAATAAGCAGCAAAAAAGAATAGAATACAAACATTAAAGTCTTCCGGGATAGGCTCAGTATGCACTGAGCATATTTATTTAACTATACAGACAGGGTGTGCATATAAACAAACTGTTGATTAATGGCAGTTATAATTCATGATTCTCACTACTTCCAGGAGGTTTGTTCAGTGTCTATGCTCGCATAACTAAGTAGGAGGAAGAAAGAAAAAAATATGCACAGTCAAAGGTAGGCAGGAAGTCACTGCCAGGATTTTGACTAAACTGTATGAGAGCAGGTTTGTGCTAGGAAGATGAATGGTGGGCCATTTATTTTGCCAGATTTCTGCTGATATTGTGTTGCAGTATTCTGACACTCACCTCCCTCAGAAGGACGGTACTCTCTCCTCTCAGTTGATGATGCACAGTGGGGGATATGTACGTACTGTATGTGGCAAGTGGCATGGCAGACAGATAAATTATAGTTCTCTCCAGCGCTGCACTCCCCCCCATCTATCTAACGAAGGAGGATTGAGCACAAGGGGGAGGCAATCTCCCTTCATCTTAAACTGGTACAGATGGGGCAAAATAAAATGCATTACAGAGTGGGAAGAGTGTGTTTCAGCTCAGCGTGATCCCAGACTGGTTTGGCAGCTTCCTGCAGTGTTTGATTTTTGTAGCAAAATTTAAGCTTGACTTGTATGAAACAGTTAAAATTGACACAGTTGCACTGTTGTATTCAGTGGTCCTTTTTTCACATTATAATGGATTATGATGGCCGTGGAAATTGTTATGAACAATGTCATAATTTTCTTAAAAACCTAGTAAATCTACCTAAGTCCTATTGGGAAGATGAAGATGATGTAAGATTACAAGAAAGGTGCCACAGGTCAAATATCTTTGTGAGTATAGATGAAATAAACCCTAAATCCACTGCTGGATTGAACCCTGGACTCAGCTGTAGCTCTGCGCTACACACACTCTCCTTAATGTCCATGTTTGCTGCAGGCCTAATGGAGTTCCATGCTGAGGTTCACTGTTAGGAGTATAAATTGCTTATTTATTGAGGTGACTGAGCACGGCTTTGTAGAAAACTTATTATTGCTACATAGTGAAGACAGATTGGCTAGTCCACTTTGGGGCCACCTTGAGCACAGCCGTCTTCACCGAAGGACACTGGAAAAATCCAGAAAGAGACTGTTTTCATTCATCATATAGTAGATAGTAAAAGTCGTAGTGAATGCTTTGACTTTCTGGAAATGTTTTCAGGAGTGATTTAGGGGCTAATCAATGCTGTAATGGCAGCATAATCATAGTTTTACGATTAGTCAGCCCCATAAACAACAGGCAGCAGTCAGATTATCAAGATGAGCAATCTGCCTCGTGTTGAAGTGGTTGAGGAATATTAAATTACATGTTTATGTGCATATGTTCAGTTATTTAGTTATTGTAACACAGTGAGGTGTTACACATGTGTTCCTGACCCAGTTCACTTATTTATTAACTATTTACTTGAAGTCTTTCAGTGTTAACCCAGTAGTTGCTGCATTGTTTCAGATGAAACATGACATCTTGCACAAAGTGACATATGTGGGAATAAATAACTAGCTTGCTGGACTATATTGTAGTGCAGTCTTAAATTTTAGGGGTACCCATGTTGAACTCAAGAGATTCTATCTGCAGTTTGTTGCACCAGCTGTTTGTAAGTTTACACATCACCAGATTATAACAGATTGTAAACACAGGAACAACAACTTACTGTACGTGGAGCTAACAGAACTAGCTGACCAAGCTAGCGTTGCCTCGGTAATATATTATTCTGTTAAGAGAGGTAATGACATATGATTGATATCTAACTGACGCTATAATAAAATGTTGTTTAATAATGATGTTAACTAAAAAGTTTTCAAGTTACATTTTACAGCAAAATAACACTTTTTTTTAATCCAACTCCACTGCGCTAATTATATGAAACTAAATTAAGAGGTAAAGTCAAATTAGTGCAGTCAGATTTTTCCTCTTAATTCTGAATTGTTTGACTGCTCTGAAACTTTCTTTTCCAAGTCTGCATGTAAAAATAAAAAATAAAATCCTATATATGCATTTTACAGAAGATTGGCAGTTAAATTAAATATATCTCTTACCACCTAAAATGGTAAGCAGTCAGTTTACACATTTCATAAATCTTTGCTTTAAAATTGCTCGAGTCTAAATGCAGAATCCCAGTTTACAAAATCAATAATTTTAAACTACGATAGGCAGTTGTTACAAAGAATTTAGACACAGCTGGTGTGACACAAAAACACTTGTTCAATATAATGTCTAGGGAAATCACTTCGATAAATTTGAAGTAAAATCTTGAGGTAAATTGGAGTAATTTCAAAGAAATTTCAAATATGTTGCTTGCTAATTATCATCTTCTTAGCATAAAATTGGCAGACCTGTAAAGTGCAGCCGGTATCTATGTTGTTTAGGTATATTAATCAACATATTCTAAAGCAGCATACAGCAAGTACAGTAGGTTACTATTACAGTATTTTGCAATAAATTATGTCAACCCATCAGTGACAAAGATGTATCTGGGGTTTTTTTGTTCTTGTTGCTTTTTTCTAGATAAGACATTAAGTAATTAGTAATTAGTACACTATAGCAAATTCTAGTCGCTGCTAACACGTAATCTAGTTTAATTACACGCTGTAGTTACAGCATTCTTGATTCGTGCTCCCTGTTTTTGTTCTTCCGCTTGCCCTTCACTTCCTCTCTGCATTCCTCTAATGGATGCTTCCAGTCTCTTCTGAGCAGAGAATCTGACCCATGCTGCTTTAACCACAATGCACTGACTGCTTTCTAACATCCCTCACATCTCACCACCACTTCACTTTCTCAAGCGCTGCATCAAAAGTAATGTCAGCTGTTTGACTCTGAGTCTTTCTGTGGATGTTACACCTCTGAATTTTAGTTTAAAGAGCAAAGTCAACAGCACTGCTGTCTCTGTGCACTCTCATTCTCTCGCCATCACATTTTCATCTCAGCCATCGACATCTTTCCTTTGGCAAGGGCTATCAGTGTTTGGGTAGACAGACAGATAGGCACACACACATACAGACGCACTGAAAGAATGGATGAAAAACACCAGAGGAAATAACCTGCAATCCCATATGACAAGGAAAGCCCCAGAGTTGATAAAAGGGCGAACCAGCAAACAGGCTCACTCAGCCAGGAGAAGCAGCCCCCTCACCACCACCCACCAACCACCAGCTACAGTTTTGGACTGTGGAAGGAGCCCTCATTGACTCTACTTGGCTGGCAATTTGTTCTTGTTGACCCAGTGACTTCCCTTTACCAACAGCTTCCTCTTATGACCATGTGTTTTTTATGGACTGTTAGTCTGTAAGTTGTAGTTGTTGCTCTCTTTCTCTCGTTGCCGAACCGTTCTCAGTTTCGTATTTGATCTTCTCAATGTTTGATTACTTGAAAGGCAGCGTTCAGACCCCTACATCTTTCTTCCAGTCAGTGCAAAATGAAGGTTGGGGGAAGAAGGTTTTTTCGCACATTTGGACATATTATTTCAGCTGTTATTAAAGTGGGAGAAAATCGCTGCAAATATAAGAAACTATCAGCTCCAATTTTTTTACAAAACTGTCTACCTGCATTTCCTTCAAATGTTGCTGAGTGTCTTTGCCTGCAAGGAAATCTGAAAAACCATTCGGGGCTCTGTCCATTCCAAAGCCATACGACAGGCATTTTTTTACGCTGTTTGTTGCACAAAACTTTTCAAGAAGCCTTCTGCACTGTGTAAAGAGATAACGTTCTTAGGAGGGGAGGACAAAAAAAGGGTGGGGGGTCCAATGGTACAGTCCAATGGTTTTGAATCGTGACTTGTAAATACATTTTCATACTGCAAAAACTTTTTGATAATGTTTTAAATGTATCTGTAAAAAAGTATGTACATAAACCTCTGGGGTAAAAAGGAGTGTAGACTATATATGAATTTATTTGTACACAAGAGCACTGGATTTATTTACTACTTGATTGTAACTAAAAATTAATAATCTGCCAAAGTGTTTTTATTTGACTTTTTCTCTTGTCTGTTCCGTTTGTTTTCATTCTGCTTTTTAACAGCATTGCAGATTTTTAGTGTTCATACTATTTAATTCTGTTGAATAGATTTCGTTGTTGTGTGTTATAAAAAAGAGGGGTTACCATTAATTGGTGGACGAGCCTGTAAGGACTTTCCTAGAGGGTAAGGACCCTGTTGTAATTGCTCCGTGTGTTTCTTGTCATTGTTCATACTTACACGTCTTTGAAACCAAAGTTGACTCCCTAAACATGCTCAAAAACTCACCAAAATTTGCCCACACATCAGGTCTGATGAAAAATTTTATAAAACGTAAAAATTAACCCCAAAGTGTGCTCTCTAGTGCCACTTAGAAACACTAAAACGGCCACTATGGCCTGTAGTGATGTAATAGAGAGATCAAACAAAAACTCAATTGTTCGTCTCATTAAGACCTAAAACTCACCCACTGACACCCCTGAGCTAAATCCAACAGGAAGTGTGCAATTTGCATTCCAAAATAAGAAATGCCCCAATTTTAAAACTAAAATTCTAATGTCTCAATAACAGTAAAAGATAGGAAAGACATGTAAATACAAGATTTGTAGGTCAAAGTCTCATGACTCATTTACAATTTGACTTAAGTCTGTAGCTTAAACTAAGTGAAAGCAGTGAAAGTTCAAAAAGGTGTGGGTTTGATCACTTTCTCCATTCAAATGAATTAACATGTCTCTCTGTCTGCCTGCCTACATGACTGATCCCCTCACAGCTGCCTGTGCACATGTCAATCAAACTTTGACCAGGTCATATGAGGTCAAATGAATGTAGAGCTGCCATATGAATTGAATGGACATTTGATTGTGTTTGTCTGCAGACACTTTTCATCCTCACTCACCTGACTGTACATATCAATCAAACTCCGACCAGATCGCATGAGGTCAAATGAATGTAGGTCTGCCATTTGAATTAAATGGGCGTTTGACTGTGTCTGCAGATACTTCTCATCCTCACTCACCTGACTGTACACGTCAATCAAAATTTGACCAGTTCACTTGGGTCTACTCAGACTTTCAGAATAAAAGCCCCACACTCCTTCAAAATAAAAGTCCTCATTTTTTAAAAAATGTCCCTAAAAGCTTTTAAAATAAACATTTTATTAATATTTAACAGGCCAGAAGCCATGACCAGGCCTACCTGACGGGCCAGCATGCGAGGTCCTGACCAACACTGCTTGCAGCTTTAATTTTTATTGTTATTACTTTTTTGTTTATTGTGCAAGCTGAGACAGCATTTTAACTAATTTACAGGCCCTGAAATTTTTTTAATCAGCATCATTTCATGTCACACACTGGAAGAATAAGATTATGTTCTACACACCATCATATTTTGCACAATGTGATTAGGTTCTGTCAGAAATGTCGTCATGGAAGGTTTTTAATCTATACTGACTCCTACCTGCATTCAGCATCTCTGTCCCCAGAAGCAACCATCTGTCAGCAGTTGCTCTTGGCAAGCTGAGAGGACGGCAGATGGCCACAGACTGACAACAGAAAGTTACTACACCACAACAGGGAATTCAGTGAATCTGCAGCTCATAGGTAAACTGTGAGCAGATCAATCAATATATATAGTGTTAATAAGCTAAAAACAGCGTAAGCATTTGAATGATTTAAAAAGCTGTCTGTGCAGATTAGTTCTTGCTAATAATAGAAATAAACTTGAAATGTAAAGAAATGGTCTCTGGTTTGATGATGATTTAAAACTTTTTGCTGAAGTAGAAATTGAAACAATGCTTGACTGTTTAATTTCTGTTAAGTCATCTTCAGGATAAATGGAGCTTAAGATTGACCCTGTGTTTTAAAATAAATGTGTCAGAAAGAGAAAATGGAGCTCATTTTCTGGATTTAAAAAAAAAAAATCTTAGCAGATGTCAACAGAACTAGTGACTCACTCAGCCCCAAACTGTATGACTTACTCGTCTCCCACCAACAGGAAAGCAACTGTCCCAATCTCCCTCCTTCACCTGAGCTGATGAAACTTTTATTTATCACATCCAAAGCTGGTGCTGTCTTAACTCATGGCCACAACACATTTCAGCCCTCTTAAATTGTACTCCATTGATAATATTGTCTAAGCAAGCATGGTCAATTTGTATGCATGTATGAATGAAGACACAAATTTGTCTTTGACCCCAGAGTTACCCATGACACTCATGACCTGGGATGCTTAGGCGAGGTGCAGAGTAATTGAAAGGGAAATCGTCAACATCAGAAAGCTTTGGGCCGTGCCTGTGCCTTGCTGAACACGACCCTGGATAAGATGACTGGCTTTTGCATGGAGGGCCTTCATCTCCACTCCTCTCTCCCTCCTGCTCCTCCCTCACTCCCCCAACACACACACTCCTTCAGGCACCACTAGTCAAAAACTGCTGGGATAATTAAGATGAAGGAAGTCTCACCCGTCTCACCCTTCCCTCCCTTGCTCATCCTCTCATCTTTATCAGCTAAATTGAAACCATCCTTGAACTTGTAAAGACCTCAACTAATTAGTGGGGTGTAAAACTTCTCTATCTCCCTCATTATTCCCATCTTGCCAGTGCTGCACCCTTCTTATTCCCTGGGAAATCTTAAGTTTTTACTTAATTTAATTTTTCTCAAAGAGTGACAAATCATGGCAGCTCAAGGAGGATGGTAGGTCTGTGGCAGGCGGGGTAGAATGAGGATGCAGGCAAGTTGAGGATGGAATCTTTTCTGCTTACAGTCAGCAACCAGAGGAAGAGAAGTCAGGGAGATTCACAGGGGCATGTTTATCTTTTGAGAGGATGATAAAAAAAAGTTCTCTATTGTGGGTGACAACAGAATCGCAGCATTTCACAGTGGGGTCCACTGACAATGCGGTGTGGGTGTGTGGGGATGAGTGTGTGTGTCAAACAGAGAGAGAGAATGAGAGAGAGAAGAAATTAATTGGCTGTAAATTGTACATCTGTTTCCTGCCATCGGTGCTCTCATCAGGAGTAATCAAATGTGGCAGAGAACAAAA